>CM067173.1:25836913-25857690 GCA_034093135.1 Erigeron breviscapus | reverse complement strand
AGTTTCTGAATAATTGATCAATGTTTACCACGAACTTCCTGGAAATATGAAAATTAAAATGAACAAACCTGTAGGCATCCTAATTCATCTTTTCAACGATCTTCGTCTTATACCTGAAAAGTTAATAAACTTACCGAGATTCTTTAACTTTTCCATGATCAATCTTTCTTAAACAATCTCAAAATGAGCATTCCCCTGATCTGTACCACTTGCAATAAGCTATCTTTCACTTGCATATTTGCACACGAGCTTAAGCAATAATGTGCACACGTATTTTACACAATTTTTAAAAGTTGTACTCATAGTTATAAAATTGATTCTTCATTTCTTATACTCCCCCTCAATTTTATGACTAGGAAGTATAACTATGATCAATCAATACAACTACCATCATTCTTATGTACTCCCCCTCAATTTATGACTGGGATACATAACTATGACAAATACTAAGCTCAATTAATCATTCTCATGTACTCCCCTCTTAGATTCTGACTGGGATACATAACTATGATTAATTATCAAAGCAAAGTAACACACTTATGTAGAAATTCTTATAATATAATAACATTTTATATCATACAAACTTCAAACATAATATTGATTAACTACTTCATATTCTTATGAAAAACGTTTCACAACTATATGATCTAGATAATCAATCTTTTACCAACATCTTTTACATATATATTTATGTTTCTATATCGAAAGTTTTAAAACACATAAAACTTTTCATATTCAAACATAATACTTATGTCTAAGATAAACATTAACCTTTCACATTCATATATCCGTTTCTATTTCTAAGATTTAGCAAAATCTTTTAAATTCAAACGATATATCTATGTCTAAGGCATCTAAAATACAAATAGCCTTTCACATCAAAACATAGCATTTCTATGTCTAAGGCATTTACTAGATGACGCACAAATGCGGGTCATGAAGCTTTATGACTGGTCCTTCCTTGACGGGCATTTGCGGGTCATCCGAGCTCTTCTTGACGCGTATTGCGCGTCAATGATGGGTCTGTTTGTAGTAGTGACATTCACGCGCTAGTTTTCAAGTAGCTCAATCTTATGGGTGAAAGCTTTCATATCTCTATTGTCCATAAAATTTCCTATCAACTCGTCATGCTCATATTCTCTTTCAAATCAATCATAAATAAGCAAACTCATTACCCAATAATTTAAACAAGTCATATCCCAAAATGATTTCATGCCTCATAGTAATCACATTATTTTAAAGTGCATATGCTACTTAAAGTTCAACATCATAAATCATAAAGCTTTTACGCATGCATTTCTCTCATAATTCCCACATTGCACATTCCAAATTTTCACATTGATATTACAAACTTTCACATTGCACATTACAACTTTCATATTGCACATTATAAGCTTTCACATTGCAATCAAATCATGCCCAAATTCACATGTTATAGCATAGAATAATATGTATCAACGAATATCTTTCATTTTTAGATTCATTTCACTTCTAATGTGCATGAGAGAAATCCTACTAAACTAGCATAATCCACAAGTAAAGCAAGTCTCAGATAGTTATATATGCTTAGGTGAATGTCTAAATGCAACAAGTATTCACATAAAAATGGATTTATTAAAGATCTTTTTTTTTGAAAGGAATTTATATGAACCAAACCGAAACACTCTTGATTTAAGAGTTGCCATTTTTTTTCTGTAACACCCCGACTAGGCGGAAACACGTTTAAGGGATTATATGTACCAAATCTCGACTAGGTGGATTTTTTTTCCTGTAGACATAAGGCGGAAACACGTTTAATGTTGATGTTTTTTTTTTGAAAGGAATTCTTATAATGAGAGAAGCACATGCTCTGATACCATTTTTTTCTGTAACACCCCGACTAGGCGGAAACACGAGATGCCACAGAACGACATGGTACAAAAAGATTTAAATATAAAACATCAACATTAAGTTCCAAGTGCCATTCAAATCCAAAAGATTACATAGTTCAAATTGACGTTTCGAAACCATTACATAACCAAATCCATAACAAAAGATCAAATGTTTGCATTATAAACCGTCAAACACAAAACAAGTAATGCATCCAAGGAGGCGGTCAAGCTGCTATCTTACTGCTCTAAACCTGAAAAGCATGAGGAAAAAGTGTCAACTACGAGAGTTGAGTGAGTTCATAGGTTTATACTAACATCATATTTATATTCCATCAAAATCATTATATAATAACTCATAATGTTTCCAAGAATTTCATCATAATAACCATACCCAAACCGTATGTTCAACCAATAATAACCAACCATCAATAATATCAACAATACTTGGTCAAAGGCATATTTGACGAGTTTGGCTTGAGCCACTACTAAGACCATTTTACGTCCAAATAATAATAATAATGATAACATGTCCCGAAGATATGATAATAGAAGCACATGCTGTCAATCACGTGCAATAATAATGAATGGGTCGTGCCATGGAGACGACCAATAATATATAAAGTAGATTAGAGCACCCCTAGGCAGACCGGAGATGAGGGCGGCCACATAGGCGGCCAGTCAACCCGCTTGCCATCTTGGTGAGTGAGGGGACGAATCCTAGTTGCGTAACCCTCTAACTACAGGCCTCAATGAGTTAATAGTAGTGTACAGGGGACCACCGTTTGACAGTACTCAAGCTCATCATATAACATATAACACGTTGAACATACAATATAATTCCCATATCATAATCATTCTTTCAATATCATTTCATAAAAGAAAGCAATTTTATTTATCATGCTTTTCACCCCGTAAGTAAAACACATAAAAGAGTTTGAAAGGGGGCTATGACTCACTTGATTCGAGAGTGTTAAAGATGATCAAATGCGAGTCCTTCGCCTAGTTGTGTTGCTCCCCAAGCAAGCCTAAACCATATTAACATACATGCACGACATAAGCTCGTGTGACATGAACTAGTAGGCTAGATCATGAGATGTGTGCTAGTAGACTTGCCCATCTTTGGTTGTTATTAGATTATGGAGTTCAAGTGCATTATATTGCTCACAATGTTTGATTAAAAGATATTTGATGGAGAAAGTCATTTTCTCACTATGCGTATTTTCGCATTGTTGGAATTTCGGTAACTTGGCTTTGATTTTCATGGTTTCCATTGTGTGCTTTGCTTAATCATGATATTTGACATTAATTACTTTATAATATTGATATTCATGAATATTTTCTGATTTATAAGTTTTTATTTAATTTAATATTATTTAATTAATTATTTATTCATTTTCTTGATTTATTACTTGAATAATTCTTTAAAAATACTTTTAAGTACCATCACTTGCCTTTATAATTTGGCTAATTATATTTGGGTTATATTCTGATTTTATGCTTTTAACTTATAATATTATGATTTATATATATTTGTGCAATTTTTCCATAAATTAATAATAGTGATTAATTAGTGATTTTTACTTATTTAATTACTTCTAAAATATATAATCTTTGTTCCTTGACTTATAATTATTTTATTCCAGTAGGTTTTAGTCATTTTCATCATTGGTTATAATTATTTAACCAAAATTCAAGATTTATATAATTTATTTATTTATTTATTTTTTTTTAATTATCATTTAAATTCAATATTTAATAGAAATTCTTAGAAATCACCACATAACTTTTTGGCTAAAAATCCCAGACCTTTTTGGGTAACTTTTTCCATGGTAAATTCATGTCAATTCAACCTCTCTTGTGTCTTGCTCATTTAGAGGATTTTTATGCTTAAAATCGTTTACCGAAATAGTGATTTTAGCCTCATTTTTCAGGTAAATTGAGTGCTTCAAAATGGATTTTCATCCTTGTTTAATTATTTACAGAGTATTCATCATATTTTTGTGTTCCAAGTCGTGATAGTGGTGGTGGTGTGATATGTGCAATTTAGTGCTTTCGGTTAGTGCTTATTTGACCCGAAAAGGTGATTTTGAGCTTATTATTGCCATGAGACAAACAAGTTGAGTTTTATAATATTGAAATCCCTTTTTCACAGTAACTTTAAGAGATTTTGGTGATTATTTGATTATGGTTCATGTGTGTGCTCAAAATGCCTTTTTGCATGATTTCGGTTTATGATTTTTAGCTTATTTTCATATGCTTTGTTCCAAGCTCTATATCTTTGTAATTTTATCAATATTTCCAGAATAATACATTCAAGAATATTATACTTTTCATTCTAGCAAGTCCATATCCATCTCATAATCCAACAAAAGATCCAACTTTCTTAAATCTAGCATGCATGCATTCATCTCATTATTTTCAATACAAATCTTTATAGATCTATCATCTAACAACATAAAAACTTCTATTTTATGAAAAATCCCAGAAATATGTTTATCAAAATATATAAAATTATATTCATCTTTCAAACAAAAAGTCACTTTACAAGCTATTAATATATAACAACACTTTTAGGTCTTAAACTTGTTGAATCCTTGAATCTTTCTTCTAGATCTCGACATGCATGAGCATGAGGAAGAAGACTCTTTGAACTTACCCTCATCAAGTGTGTTTTTCAAAGAAACAAAAAGAAAATATAAACTTTTGATAAAGATCTTTGAATATAAGCAAGAATAAGATTAATCTAGTAAAGAGATGAAGTGTTATACCTTGATGAACTCGGTTTGATGATGAAAGGATGGCAGATAATTTCGTGACCCTCTAGCCCCAAAAACACCCTTTCTTTGTAACACCCCGACTATAGCGGAAACACGAGATGCCACAGAACGACATGGTACAAAAGATTTAAGTAACAAACATCAACATAAAGTTTCAAAAGTCATTCGAATTCAAAAGGTAACAAGTTCAAGTGGACGTTTAATAAACATTACATAACCAAATTCATAATCAAAATATCAAATGTTTGCGTTACTAGTCCAACATGCAACAAATAGACACATCGTCCAAGGAGCGGTCCAAAAGCTAACCTACTGCCCTAGACCTGAAAAGCATGAAGAAAAAAGTGTCAACTACGAGAGTTGAGTGAGTTCATAGGATTATGATAACAACACACATATATTTAATCCAATTCAAGAAAGAATAAGTCATAAATTTCCAAGAGTTCCATCATACTGTCCATACCCAAACCGTATGTTCAATCCACAATTTCCATCCATAACATAATATCAATACCTCTGCGTCAATGGTAAGATTACCATGACATAACTTGATGAGATTGTTCTTGAGCCACTACTAAGACCGGTTATGTCCCAATAATCAGATATAATGTCCCAAATGATAAGATAATGATAAGCACATGCTGTCAATCACGTGCATAAAGATAACCAAGGGTCGTGCCATGGAGACGCCAATAAATATATAGTAGTTAGAGCACCGCGAGGCCAGACTGGCGATGAAGGTGACCACAAAGGCAGACCAAACATCCCACCGTTACCTATAATAGTGGATGAGGGGACAAGTCCTAGTTGCGCAACCCTCTAACTACAGGCCTCAAATGAGTTAATAGTAGTGTACAGGGGACCACCGTTTGACAGTACTCAAGCTCATCATATAACATATAACACGTTGAACATACAATATAATTCCCATATCATTATCATTATTTCAAAGAATCATTTCATAAGAGAAAGTCATTTTAATTAATCATGCTTTTCACCCCGCAAGTATAACATATAAAAGAGTTTGAAAGGGGGCTATGACTCACTTGATTAGAGAGAGAATAGGGGCTGATCAAACGTGATTCCTTCGCTTAGATTTGTTGCGCCTCAAGCAAGCCTAAACCATAACGTATATATTCGCGGCGTAAGTTCGCGTGACATGAACTAGTGAGCTAGATCATGAGATGTATACTAGTAGACTTGCCCATATTTGGTTGTCGTTAGATTATGGAATTTAAGTGCATTATGATGTTCTCATTGTTTGGGTATAAGAGATTTGGTGGTAAGGGTCGTTTTCTCATTATACGTTTTTGTACGTTTATTGGAATTTCGGTAGTTTGGCTTGGATTTATATGATTTCCATTGCACACTTTGCTTAGTAATAATATTTGACATTAGTGGTCTTATAATATAAATATTTTATGTATATTTTCTGATTTGTAAATATATATTTAATTTAATAATATTTAATTATTTATTTATTCACTTTATTGATTTATTTGCTAAATAAATCCTTAAAAATACTTTTAAGTGTCATAATTGTCTTTATAAATTATGAATGATTTCATTTGAATTATCTTCTGATATATAAGCTTCTTAATTTATAATTTCATGATTTATACTTTTATTTGTGTATTTTCCATTTATTTTAATAATAATATTTAATTAATTGTTTTTACTTAATTATTTATCTTTAAATTATGTAACACATGTCTCTTTCCTTTTAGCTATTTTTCTCCAGTAGGTTTTAGTTATTTTTATCAATGGTTAAGATGATTTAACTTCATTCTTGATTTACATAATTTATTTATTGATTTTTATGTCTTTTAATTACCATTTAAATTCAATAATTCATGGAAATTCTTAGAAATCATCACCAAACATTTTGGTCAAAAATCTCAGGCCTTTTAGGCAACTTTTATCCATACAAAATCATATCAATTCAACCTCTCTTGTGTCTTGCTCATTTTGAGGGTCTTATGATTAAAAATCGTTTACCGAAATAGTGATTTTAGCCTCATTTCTTAAGCAATTAAAGTGCTTCAAAATGGATTTTCATTCTTGTTTCATTATTCCAGAAAGTTCATCATATTTTGGTGTCCAAATCGTGAGAGTGGTGGTGGTGTGATATGTGCAATTTAGTGCTTTCGGTTAGTGATTATTTGACCCGAAAAGGTGGTTTTTGAGCTTGTTGTTGTCATGAACTAATAGATCTGAGTTTTGTGCTTTTATTTCAACATTTTTCCAGTAGGTTTATCATATTTTCTTGGTCATAAGATTATGGTGCATGTGTGTGCTCAAAATGCATTTTTGCGTGTTTTCGGTTTGTGATTTCTAGCTTATTTTAACATGTTTGATTCAAGCTTTATATCCTTGATATTTTATCAATTTTTCCAGAATATTAACACTAATATTAACATATTTTTTCACTTATAACAAGTCCATATCCATCTCATAATCCAACAAAAGATCCAACTTTCTTAAATCTAGCATATATGCATTCAAATCAACACTTTTTACTATCAACTTTTATAGATCTAACTTTCAACAATATAAAAACATCTTTTATATTAAAAATCTCAGAATATACTCTTCAAAAATATACAAAAACATATAGATCTATCAACAAGAAAGTCACTTTAAAAGCTACTAATCTATAACCACACTTTTGGGTCTTAAACTTGTTGAATCCTTGGATCTTTCTTATTAGATTCGACATGCATGAGCATGGAAAGAAAGATCCTATCAACTTTGTCCTCATTAAGTGTATATTACAAAGAAAACAAGAAGAAAGTATGAGTTTTTGATAAAACCTTTGAATATAAGCAAAAACAAGATTAGATCTAGTAAAAAGGATGAAGATTATACCCTCTTGAACTTGGTTTTGGATGAAGAATTTGGGCAGATTTTCGTGGCCTTCAAACCCCTATAATACCTTGAATCTAAGCCTAGAACAACCCTTGAACCTTGCTTGTATTAACCCTTAACAATCTAGCTTAAACCCTTATTATTATTGTATGTTTATGTTGATTTAAGCTTGCCTTTTCTTTCTCTCTTTTTGGCCGTGGGTATCAAGAAGAAAGGAGGGAGAAGAGAGAGTTTGTCTTGAGAGAATAAGAGTGTGTGTGAAGAATGTGAAGAGTGTGTTGGAGTGGGGAGTTCCAAGAGAGAAATAAGTGTATGTGATTTGAATTTGGGTGTGTGTGGTGTGAAGGGGGGGCCGGCCTCATTAGGGCATGGGGAGGGTTTGTTTGTATTTTTTTTTATAAAAATTGTGGATATAAGGTGTATATATTTGTTAGGTGTATGTATATGTATTTGTGTATGTATTATAAGGTAAATTGTATTAGTTTGTAGTATAAGTTAATGTTTATTCTAGCATGTGTATATATATGTATATATGTCGTGTATAGGTGTGGGTGTATGTACATATTTTTGTATTTTTAATTTGTTACATGAGCCTTTGATTATAAACTTGTATTTATTTTAAGCATATATGTATATATATATATATACTTATTATGATTTAAACGCTTTTATGCGCATACGAACTTATAACATATTTTGAAATAGAGATTTTATTTTTGTGACCGAATTTACTTTAATTAGCTAAATGATTAAGTTGTTGGACCTTCGTAAGGATTTTTGATGGTTATCTCAACTTGTGAGACTTACATTATTATTTAGCTACTTTGATTGACCATCAATAAAATTTTGTTCGATGGTACTTTATAACTCACATTTAGAATTGAACAATAGCTTTAGATTGCTAATTTTAGGGCATTATCTACTAGCTTCTAGTATAACTATGGCTTGCGAGATCATAGGCAACATAACTAGCACATATATAATATTTAAAAAGTAGGGTTGTTACACTTCTTAAAACACCCTTGAACCTTGCTTGTATTAACCCTTAACAATCTAGCTTAAACCCTTATTATTATTGTATGTTTATGTTGATTTAAGCTTGCCTTTCTTTGTTTGTTTGAATCGAAAATCTCAAAGAAAAGAGGGAGAAGAAAAGTTTTGAGAGTGAGAGAGATAAGTGTGTGTATGGGAAGTGCAAATGGAATTATGATGGAGTGAAGGTTGAGTATAAGGAGAATAAAAGAGTTGGATGAATTTTAATTGGGTGTAGTGTGTTGGGAATAGGGGCGGTTTTGGGGTTGGGAAATGGAAGGGGTTTTTGAAATTTTTTTAAAGGTATAATGTATGTGTATGTATGTAAGTATTATTTGTATAAATTGTAAGTGTGTTTAAGTTAAATTTGATTTTCTAGACAAAAATATATGTTTGTGTGTATATATATATGTCGTGTGTATATATGTATGTGTGTACATATTTGTATTTTTGTTTTATCACTTAACTCATTGTATGTACATTTTGTATTTATATTAGACATATATATACTTATTATTATCATTCAAGCACTTTTATGTGCATATTAGTTTATAATTTATTTTTTTTTTGAGATAGTCATTTTATTTTCATGTCCATATATATTTTAATTGGCTTGGTGATTAAATTGTTGGACATTTTGTAGGATTTATTGACTTTGTCACAAGTTGTGAGTCTTGCATTATTATTTATATAACTTGACTTCTTGAAATAAAATTCTTGTTCAATGACATTCTATTAAGTTTGATTGAGAACTTAATTATAGTTTGAGATTGCTAATTTGGGGGCATTATCTACTAGCTTCTAGTATAACTATGACTTGCGGGATCATAGACAACATAACTAGCACATATATAATATTTAAAAGAGAGGGTTGTTACATCATTACCCCCTTAGAAGAATTCTGTCCCGGAATTTGATTTTGCTTAGGGAAAAGATGAGGATATTTCTCTCGCATAAAGTCTTCGCGCTCCCATGTGAACTCGGGTCCGCGTTTTGAATCCCATCTAACTTTAACTATAGGGATTTTACTCCTCTTAAGGCGCTTTTCCTCTCGATCTAGAATTTCTACCGGCTCCTCTCGAAAATGGAGCTTATCTTCCACTCGTAGTTCCTCGAGTGGAACCACTTTTGAGTCATCCACCATGCATTTCTTCAAATTTGACACATGGAAAGTGTATTGAACATCTCACAATTCTCGGGGTAATTCTAACTTGTAGGCTACGGGGCCTATTCTAGCAAGTATCTTGAATGGCCCGATGTATCGTGGGCTCAACTTTCCTCTTTTGCCAAATCGTATGGTTCCTTTCCATGGTGATACTTTCAATAACACTTTGTCGCCAACTTCAAATTCTAGTGGCTTTCTTCTTTGATCCGTATAACTCTTTTGCCGATCTCTCGCAGCTTAGAGCTTTTCTTTAATAATCGCCACCTTGTCCGTTGTCTCTTGGACATAATCTACCGTAGTCAATCTCCTTTCACCCATCTCTAACCAACACATCGGTGATCTACACTTGCGTCCATACAACGCTTCAAAGGGTGCACATTGTATGCTAGAGTGATAACTATTATTGTAAGTAAATTCCGCATACGGTAAGTGCTCTCACAATTTCCACTGAATTCTAATGCACATGCCCTCAACATGTCTTCCAACGTTTGTATGGTACGCTCGCTTTGTCCATCCATTTGGGGGTGGTAAGCCATGCTTAAGGCTAAAGTTGTTCCCATCACTTCTTGCAAAAGACCCCAAAAACGTGAGGTAAATCTACCATTTCTATCCGAAATAATGGACAACGGCACACCATGCAATGTCACAATTTTCTCGACATAGATACGAGCTAGGCGCTCGGTATTCCAATCTTCTTTTATTGGGATGAAGTGGGCTGATTTCGTAAGACGGTCGACTATTACCCATATCGCATCATATCCCTTCTTGGTTCGAGGCAATTTCGTCAAGAGATCCATTGCAATTTGCTCCCATTTCCACTCGGGAATATCTGGTTGAGTCAAGAATCCAGACGGCTTTTTATGCTCCGCTTTAACCATTGCACAAGTCATGCATTGGTTCACATATCGAGCTACATCTCCTTTCATTCCGGGCCACCAAAAATCCCTTTTTAATCCTTGATACATCTTGTCCGCACCCGGATGAATTGAATATTTTGAATTATGGGCTTCATTCACGAGTACATCTCTTAACCCATTCACTTTTGGTACCCAAGCTCTTCCCTTGAAGTATAAGATACCTTCGTCATCTTTGTCAAACCTTGTCTCCATCCCGCTCAAGGTTTCCTTCTCAATATTCCCTTCTTCAAAAGCCTTCACTTGGTCCTCTAAGAATCGATCTCTTAGAGACATTCTTACTCGTAAGTGATTGATTCTCACCCTTGGTTGCTTAGTCCTTTCCTTCCTACTAAGTGCATCTGCCACAACATTTGCCTTTTCCAGGGTGATACTTAATCTCGCACTCATAATCATTGAGTAGCTCCACCCATCTCCTTTGCCTCATATTCAACATCTTTTGATCAAAGATGTGTTGCAAACTCTTGTGATCGGTAAATATCGTACACTTGGTACCATACAGATAATGTCGCCATATCTTCAATGCAAACACCACGGCTCCTAACTCCAAATCATGGGTTGAATAATTCTTTTCATGCGGTTTCAATTGTCTAGATGCGTATGCAATGACCTTGTCTCTTTGCATTAGTACGCACCCTAGTCCTTTATTCAACGCATCACAATATACTACAAATCCCTCCGTGCCATCCGGCAATGCTAGTATCGGTGCTTCACATAGCATGTTCTTTAGCGTTTGGAATGCTTGCTTTTGTTCTTCATCCCATACAAATTCTCTTGACTTTTGAGTCAATTGAGTCAAGGGCACAACAATCTTTGAGAATCCTTGAATGAATCTTCTATAATAACCCGCTAGGCCTAGGAAGCTATGTTAGAAATATAAATGTAGTAGTTGATTTGTATCTTTTGTACTTACAATGTAAATATCTAAGTATGGAAGGGGGCATATTGTAATATGTGTATAGGTATATAAACCCCCTTCATAATGCAAAATATAACCTTTCACCTCATTTTATGCAAACTAATCTTCCAGCCAAACACACTTTCTCTCTCTACTTTCTCTCTCTTCCAACCATCATTGTTACACACACTAACACACACATAAGCTCGAATTCATCACTTTACAATTGGTATCAGAGCACAATCAGAGTTGCTGAAAGGTTCATTTTCCGAGATCACTGTTTGAGTGATTTCTGCAAATTAAGTGTGTGTTTGTTCGAATTTTGTTCACCGATCGATTTATAATCAGTATATCATCCTTCGTTATCAATTTCAGAAGTTAATTTCATCACTTGAGTTGTTTTTGCTCGAGCTTGGCAAATCGCATGTTCGAGTGGGTTTGAATTCTAGTTGAAATTAGCATCTAATTTGTTCAAGGATTTGTGCGCATTGTTTTCCTGATCATTTTGATATAAAATACGAGCTTTAATTCGCTAAAATGAAGGAGAAATTGAAGATTTACAGTCTTCTCTGCATTTGAAGGTTTGGCTGAACGAAAAAGACGAACAGTAACCGTCTATTTTGTCGCCTAGTGTTTGCAGAGATCGTTGGATAAGACTTGCTTTTACTTGTTCTATTTGCAGAGCTCACTGCTCGGCAAATAGGTGTTTCAAGAAATCTTTTCTAAGTGTTGGTGCTACTTGTTCTATTTGCAGAGCTTTTTGCTCGGCAAATAGGTGTTTACAGAATTTTTGGTTAAGGGTTGAGGCTACTTGTTCTATTTGCAGAGCTCTTTGCTCGGCAAATAGTTGTTTCAAGAATCTTTGATTTGAGACTGGTGCTACTTGTATTGTTTGCAGAGGTTTAAGCTCGGCAAACAAGTGTTCTTGGTTGGTGCGACTAAGTACAAGTTCTATTTGTGCTATTTGCAGAGTTATTTGCTCGGCAAATAGTTGATTTTGATTCTTCGACCAAGTGATTTTATTAGTTGTGCTGTTTGCAGAGATTTAAGCTCGGCATTCAGTTGAAATTGGTTGTTGACCAGTGTACTTGGGTTGTGACTTGGCTACTTACACTATTTGCAGAGGATTAAGCTCGGCATTTAGTTGTTTTTGAAATTCTCAAATCAAAAGTTTCAAGAAAATCAATTAAAAACCATTTTTCATTAATATTCTTCAAGTGGGAAGAAAATCAAAAAATTTCAAATTTCTACTTGTTCTATTTGCAGAGGTCTAAGCTCTGCATCTAGTTAAAATAGAAAAATTTTCAATTCTCTTTGGAATTTATTTGAAATGGCTTCAAGGGAAGCTTTAGCACTTGGTTCTGAAGGAAGACCTCCTGTCTTGTTTAGAGGTTCTTATCCTCAATGGAAGAAAAGGTTTCTGAACTGGATAGACAGACAGAAGAATGGAAAACTTTTGAGGAAATCATACAAAGATGGTCCTGAAATTCCAAAGAACCCTGTTAATGGAGAAGCTTTACCTGAAGAGAGTTAGAATGCAGATCAGAAAAATAGAGTTGAGGCTGATCAAAGTGCAATTGCCTATCTTTACCAAGCACTTCCTGATGACATTTACTGCAATGTGGACTCCTATGAAACAGGAAAAGACATATGGGATGAAGTGGAGAAGCAGATGGAAGGATTTGATGTGTCAAACACCATAAGATTGTCGACTGTTCTGAACATGTATGAAACTTTCAAGCAACAGAAGGGTGAACCATTGAATGAAGTATACATCAGATTCTGTAATGTCATCAATGAGCTTAGAAAGAATGATGTGAAAAGAACCAATATGGAACTGAACATCAAATTCATCAAAAATCTGGAAGAGGAATGGCAAGTGTATGGAACCCAACTCAACCAACAATAAGACTTTGGGAAACTCACCATTCACACCTTGTGAAAAATTGAAACTGAATGTTGAGGATGTTCAAAGGATCCAAAAGAAGAAAGAGGAAAGTGGAATTGCTCTTCTCGTTGAGGATGACAAGTGGTTACATCTTTCTGATGAGGAGACAGACGAACTTGCAGCAAATGTGTGCTTCATGACGAAGATCAAGAAATCAAAGGAGTTGGATGATGTTGAGGAAAGTTCTTCAGAGGATGATCAGGTACTAACACTTCCCAAATCAGTGTTAAAACACTATATGGATATGAGTGAAACAGCAACAAAAGATTGCATGGAGTTGAGTAAAAAGAATTTAAAATTAAAGAAAGATTTTGTTGGTGGTGAGAAGAAGTATGACAATCAGAAGAAGTTTGAGAAGAAGTATGACAATCAGAAGAAGTTTGAGAAGAAGGTCATGTAGAAAAGGAATGAAGACAAGAAATGCTACAACTGTGGTCTAACTGGACATTTTGCCATCAATTGCACTATACCTCGACAAAAGAACTCCGAGTACTATAAGTACAAACTTTTGCTAGCAAGACAAGAGGAAAGTGGAATTGCTCTTCTCGTTGAGGATGACAAGTGGTTACATCTTTCTGATGAGGAGACAGACGAACTTGCAGCAAATGTGTGCTTCATGACGAAGATCAAGAAATCAAAGGAGTTGGATGATGTTGAGGAAAGTTCTTCAGAGGATGATCAGGTACTAACACTTCCCAAATCAGTGTTAAAACACTATATGGATATGAGTGAAACAGCAACAAAAGATTGCATGGAGTTGAGTAAAAAGAATTTAAAATTAAAGAAAGATTTTGTTGGTGGTGAGAAGAAGTATGACAATCAGAAGAAGTTTGAGAAGAAGTATGACAATCAGAAGAAGTTTGAGAAGAAGGTCATGTAGAAAAGGAATGAAGACAAGAAATGCTACAACTGTGGTCTAACTGGACATTTTGCCATCAATTGCACTATACCTCGACAAAAGAACTCCGAGTACTATAAGTACAAACTTTTGCTAGCAAGACAAGAGGAAAGTGGAATTGCTCTTCTCGTTGAGGATGACAAGTGGTTACATCTTTCTGATGAGGAGACAGACGAACTTGCAGCAAATGTGTGCTTCATGACGAAGATCAAGAAATCAAAGGAGTTGGATGATGTTGAGGAAAGTTCTTCAGAGGATGATCAGGTACTAACACTTCCCAAATCAGTGTTAAAACACTATATGGATATGAGTGAAACAGCAACAAAAGATTGCATGGAGTTGAGTAAAAAGAATTTAAAATTAAAGAAAGATTTGGAAGACAAAGAAAAAGATTTTCAAAGTAAATTTGATTTGATTCAAAAGGAATTTGAGAATTTGAAATCTGAAAAAGTCTCTTGATGAAAAGCAATCTTTGAAGAAAGTTTGAAAAAGAAAGAGAACAGAGGTTAAATGTGCTAAAGGAACTTAATGATCTAAAAGTTGAATTCCAATTTCAGAAAATAGCACTTCAATTTTTTAAAGAAAAAGAAAAAGCATCAATTCCAATCAAGAGAAGTCCTTGTCCAAATAAGATAAGTGAAGCAAGTGTGAAATTGGGAACGGATGATCTCTCAACATATTTGGAAGGAAATTATGATTTTCCTCCTGATTTTGAAAAACATTTTGTTCAAAAAGAGGAAAAACATGAATTTTTTCTAAAGAAGATTCCAAAGTCACACTCTTCCTCATTCGATAAGTTCCAAAGACCAAATATTACCCAACAATCAAAGACCAACTCATCACACAAAACTAATTCAAAACCAAAGACCAAACCATCACCAAAGAATATTTCAAAACCAAAGTTCAACCATCACCAAGAACTATTCAAAACCAAAGACCAAACCATCACCAAAGAATATTCAAAACCAAAGACCAAACCATCACCAAAGAATATTCAAAACCAAAGACCAAACCATCACCAAAGAATATTCAAAACCAAAGACCAAACCATCACCAAAGAATATTCAAAACCAAAGACCAAACCATCACCAAAGAATATTCAAAACCAAAGACCAAACCATCACCAAAGAATATTCAAAACCAAAGACCAAACCATCACCAAAGAATATTCAAAACCAAAGACCAAACCATCACCAAAGAATATTCAAAACCAAAGACCAAACCATCACCAAAGAATATTCAAAACCAAAGACCAAACCATCACCAAAGAATATTCAAAACCAAAGACCAAACCATCACCAAAGAATATTCAAAACCAAAGACCAAACCATCACCAAAGAATATTCAAAACCAAAGACCAAACCATCACCAAAGAATATTCAAAACCAAAGACCAAACCATCACCAAAGAATATTCAAAACCAAAGACCAAACCATCACCAAAGAATATTCAAAACCAAAGACCAAACCATCACCAAAGAATATTCAAAACCAAAGACCAAACCATCACCAAAGAATATTCAAAACCAAAGACCAAACCATCACCAAAGAATATTCAAAACCAAAGACCAAACCATCACCAAAGAATATTCAAAACCAAAGACCAAACCATCACCAAAGAATATTCAAAACCAAAGACCAACCCATCACAAAACTAATTCAAAACCAAAGACCAAACCATCACCAAAGAATATTTCAAAACCAAAGTTCAATCAATCACCTAAGACAGATTCGAAACCAAAACCAAACAAAAAATCAAAAGTTACTAAGAATTCAATGACTTCTAGGAAATACAAGGTTAAATCTGAACTTCAGTCCCAAAAAGAAGTCAAAACAAGAAGTGGTCCAAAGATTGTTAAGAATGAAACTTTTTCATTAGGTAACAAACAACCTCAGCAGGTTAGGTATTCTAGTTTTCCTAGGTATTCTCAGAAGAATCCTAAGTGCACTTTACAAAGGGTTAGAGATACTTTTTCTGGAATAACTAAGTACAAAGATCAATATGGTTGGTTGTCACCTAATTATATAAAGAAAGTAAACAAGACCACAGAAACCATCAAGAAGAAACCTGTTAAGTCCGAAAATAACAAATTGTTTGCTAACAAGAAGACTGTTTATGTTTCAGGTGACTTGTGCTTAACTAGTAGCAGTAGATGGATTCCTAAGGATAGATTTTTGCATGCTTTTAGTAAAGTCAAGCTTGATGGGAATACAACAAATGTGAAACAAGTGTGGATTGTCCGTAGATCAAATTCTCAAAATAGTGCCAATACATCTAGGACTAGTCCTGCTTGTACCAAAATATGTGTATAAACCTTGGATTTTATTTGCTTGTAATCCGTATCTGTGTTTTGATCATTTATGTGTGTTTGTTTGTGATTTGAATAAAAAGTTTGTTTGTGTGTTATTTTGCTTGATGTTTATTTTTTATGTATACTTGCATGTTATCCCTCTAACCTACAAGGACCCAATCTACATGGGTACCTAAATAATATTCCTTGTCCTTGCAGGAATTTCTCATTTGTGTATGGTATGTTGACTCGGGATGTTCTCGTCATATGACTGGAAACAATTCCATTCTTATAAACTTTGTCGAGAAGTTCATAGGAACCGTTAGATTCGGAAATGATCATATCGCTCCTATTCTCGGTTATGGAGACATTGTTAAAAATGGTGTCACTATCAAGAGAGTCTCTTATGTTGAAGGCCTAGGACACAATCTTTTTAGTGTTGGACAATTTTGTGACAATGATCTTCAAGTATTATTCAAGAGATATGAATGCAAAGTGCAGACTGAAGATGGTGTGGATATTCTTACTGGAACAAGAGACAATAATTTGTTCACTATTGATCTCAACAACATTCCATCTAACTCTTCAGAGATTTGTCTTCTTTCTAAAGCAACTGCACAAAATTCTTGGTTATGGCATCGCCGTCTTTCTCATCTTAATTTTCAAACAATCAATGATCTCGTGGATAAACAACTTGTTGAAGGACTTCCGGATTACAAGTATGAAAGTGAACATGTTTGTCCAGCTTGTGCAATTGGTAAGATGAAGAAAGCTTCACACAAACCAAAGAAGCATCTGAGTACTGAAGGTCCTTTGCACCTTATACATATGGATTTGTGTGGTCCAATGAAAGTTCAAAGTATCCATGGCAAGCGATACATTCTTGTGATTGTCGATGATTATTCTCGTTACACTTGGGTATTCTTTCTTCATACAAAGAGTGAAACTCCGAATGCAATTATTGATTTCATAAAGAAGACCCAAGTAAATCTTAAATCATCAGTTAGAATTGTTCGCTCAGACAATGGCACTGAATTCAAGAATTCAACAATTGATTCTTTCTTCAAGTCCATGGGTATTACTCATCAATTTTCTGCTGTCAGGACACCTCAACAGAATGGAGTAGTTGAACGTCGAAATCGAACTCTTGTTGAAGCAGCTAGAACAATGCTTGCTTATTCTAAGTTGCCTCCGAATCTATGGGCTGAAGCTGTTGCTACTGCCTGCTTCACTCAAAATAGATCAATCATAAACAAGAGGTTTGATAAAACTCCATATCAGGTGATAAACAAAAGAAAGCCCAATGTGAACTTCTTGCACATTTTTGGATGTGTATGTTATGTTCTCAATGATCGAGATAATATGGGAAAGTTTGAACCAAAAGGCGATGAGGCATATTTCATCGGTTATTCAAGAGAATCCATTGCTTATCGAGTATATAACCGAAGAACCAAGAGAATCGAAGAGAGTATGAATGTTAGATTTGATGAACTCTCGGGAATGGTTCTTGAACAACACAGTTCAAGACCCGAACTTCAAAGTCCACAAGCTTCCGCAACAAAGACTGCTTCAAATGTCAAATCATCATTCTCTACTCCAACAACACAAGATTTGGATATCTTGTTCGAAGAATTTTTCCAAGTTCCGAAGAAAGTTCCTGAATCTGAAGGAAATGCAAATGAACCATCCAGTTCAAATTCAAAAGAGATGGATCCCAATGAGTCTTCACCATCACAATCATCAGATGTTAATTCATCATCTGATTCTCCTCCACCTACCGATACTTCAAAGTTGCATACTCAACCTCATAATATCTCTCAAGTGACAAATCCTTCAACCAATCCTGAAGATTATGATCACGACGACTTTGTTGAACCAATTGCAACTTCGTTTGAACAATTAACAGAACAACATTCTCCTGATTTTATTGATTCTGAAGAATCTGGTGATCCACTTGATCCAATTCCTCACACAACCAAATGGACAAGAGCTCATCCAATTTCTCAAGTCATTGGTAATCCAAAAACTGGAGTTCAGACAAGATCCGCATCCGCGAATGAATGTCTGTTTGTGAATTTTCTGAGTATTGTTGAACCAAAGACAGTGAATGAAGCTCTAAGTTGTCCAGATTGGGTGAAAGCAATGCAAGAAGAACTTAATCAGTTCGAACGACTTGAGGTATGGAAATTGGTTCCCAATCCTTACAAGAACAAGGAACCAATTAAGACCAAATGGATCTTCAAGAACAAAAAGGATGAAACTGGAGTTGTTGTACGTAACAAAGCACGATTGGTAGCGAAGGGATATTGCCAACAAGATGGAATTGATTACGATGAGACATTCGCACCAGTTGCACGAATTGAGGCTATTCGGATGTTTCTTGCCTATGCTGCCTACAAGAACTTCACAGTCTACCAAATGGATGTCAAAACTGCCTTCTTGAATGGAATTCTCAAAGAAGAAGTGTATGTTGAACAACCGAAGGTTTTGTGAATTCCAAACATCCGGACTATGTTTACAGGTTAGATAAGGCTTTATATGGTCTGAAACAAGCGCCTCGTGCATGGTATGATGCTCTATCTTCTTATCTTGTGAAATCTGGTTTTAGCAAAGGTTCGATTGACACTACCTTGTTTATAAAACGACAAGGGAGTGACATTATTCTAATCCAGATTTATGTTCACGACATAATTTTCGGGTCAACTAATCCTAAATACTGCAAGAATTTCTCTACTTTAATGATCAAGAAATTTGAAATGAGCATGATGGGTGAATTAAACTTTTTCCTTGGTCTTCAAGTAAAACAGTTGTCAAATGGTACTTTTATTTGTCAATCTAAGTACATTCTTGACATGTTGAAAAAGTTTGATATGATGGATTGTCAAACAATTGGGACACCCATGGAAGCTCGAACAAAGATTAATGCTGACATAAATGGAAAATCTTTTGATCAAAAGAAATATCGCAGTATGATAGGGTCACTCATGTATTTGACTGTAAGTTGCCTGGATATTATGTTTGCCACATGCATGTGTGCCAGGTATCAGGCCAATCCCAAGGAAAGTCATTTCCGGGCCGTTAAACGGATCTTCCGATACCTGAAAGGCACAGTGAACCTTGGTCTCTGGTATCCAAGGGATACCGGGTTTCAATTAATTGCATACTCGGATGCTGACCATGCAGGTTGTAAGCTTGATCGAAAGAGTACTTCTGGGAGCGTACAGTTTTTAGGGGATAGATTAGTCAGTTGGTCTTCGAAGAAACAAAACTGTGTATCCACATCTACTGCAGAAGCTGAATACGTTGCTGCAGCAAGTTGTTGTTCACAAGTTCTTTGGATGAAGACGCAGTTGACTGATTATGGATTTCAATTCAACAGAATCCCCATTTACTGTGACTCAAAGAGTGCTATTGCTATTTCTTGCAATCCGGTGCAGCACACAAAGACCAAGCATATAGATGTTCGGTACCATTTTCTTAAAGATCATGTCGAGAAAGGTAACATCGAACTCTATTTTGTTCCATCAGACTACCAACTCGCTGATCTCTTCACCAAACCTTTGGATGAAAACAGGTTTAATTTTCTCAAAACCAAACCTTTGGATGAAAACAGGTTTAATTTTCTCAAAACCAAGTTGGGAATGCTAATTTACAAACTTAAATGCTTTCATGCAATGTATTCTATGTTCATTTTCTGTTTCAAACATTGATGTGTTTTACTTGTTATTACATGCAATGTTTGAGGGGGAGAAAAAGGGTAGAATGCATGATTTTAGGGGGAGTTTGTAAATTTAATGCTTTCTAATATGCTTAATTTGAGGGGGAGTGTGCAAATGCATGTAAATTTTTGTGTGATTTTCTAGTATGTGTAATATTTTTTTAAAGTTTTTTTGTTATGTGTGTTTGTTTTTAAAATTGAAAAACCAAATACAAAATTATAAAATTTTAAAAATGATAAAAAGATTTTTCTTTATATTTTATTTTCTAAATCTGTTTTAAATTTTTTTTCTGAAAGTTTTTTTTTACATTTGTTTTATTTCATTTGTTTTTGTTGATTTTTGTTGATTTAGTGTAAAGCCCAAAACCAAATGAGCCCAACCAAATGAATAGCCCAAG
>CM067173.1:25789413-25834413 GCA_034093135.1 Erigeron breviscapus | reverse complement strand
AAAAAAAAAAAAAAAAAAAAAAAAAAAAAAAAAAAAAAAAAAAAAAAAAAAAAAAAAAAAAAAAAAAAAAAAAAAAAAAAAAAAAAAAAAAAAAAAAAAAAAAAAAAAAAAAAAAAAAAAAAAAAAAAAAAAAAAAAAAAAAAAAAAAAAAAAAAAAAAAAAAAAAAAAAAAAAAAAAAAAAAAAAAAAAAAAAAAAAAAAAAAAAAAAAAAAAAAAAAAAAAAAAAAAAAAAAAAAAAAAAAAAAAAAAAAAAAAAAAAAAAAAAAAAAAAAAAAAAAAAAAAAAAAAAAAAAAAAAAAAAAAAAAAAAAAAAAAAAAAAAAAAAAAAAAAAAAAAAAAAAAAAAAAAAAAAAAAAAAAAAAAAAAAAAAAAAAAAAAAAAAAAAAAAAAAAAAAAAAAAAAAAAAAAAAAAAAAAAAAAAAAAAAAAAAAAAAAAAAAAAAAAAAAAAAAAAAAAAAAAAAAAAAAAAAAAAAAAAAAAAAAAAAAAAAAAAAAAAAAAAAAAAAAAAAAAAAAAAAAAAAAAAAAAAAAAAAAAAAAAAAAAAAAAAAAAAAAAAAAAAAAAAAAAAAAAAAAAAAAAAAAAAAAAAAAAAAAAAAAAAAAAAAAAAAAAAAAAAAAAAAAAAAAAAAAAAAAAAAAAAAAAAAAAAAAAAAAAAAAAAAAAAAAAAAAAAAAAAAAAAAAAAAAAAAAAAAAAAAAAAAAAAAAAAAAAAAAAAAAAAAAAAAAAAAAAAAAAAAAAAAAAAAAAAAAAAAAAAAAAAAAAAAAAAAAAAAAAAAAAAAAAAAAAAAAAAAAAAAAAAAAAAAAAAAAAAAAAAAAAAAAAAAAAAAAAAAAAAAAAAAAAAAAAAAAAAAAAAAAAAAAAAAAAAAAAAAAAAAAAAAAAAAAAAAAAAAAAAAAAAAAAAAAAAAAAAAAAAAAAAAAAAAAAAAAAAAAAAAAAAAAAAAAAAAAAAAAAAAAAAAAAAAAAAAAAAAAAAAAAAAAAAAAAAAAAAAAAAAAAAAAAAAAAAAAAAAAAAAAAAAAAAAAAAAAAAAAAAAAAAAAAAAAAAAAAAAAAAAAAAAAAAAAAAAAAAAAAAAAAAAAAAAAACAAAAAAAAAAAAAAAAAAAAAAAAAAAAAAAAAAAAAAAAAAAAAAAAAAAAAAAAAAAAAGAGGGGTTAGTGATGAACTTCTGAGCAGAGGAAAAGAAAAAGAAAATCAAAAAGAGTTATGTTTGAGCAAGATGTTGTAACACCTGAACCTGTTTCTTCACCTGTTTCTCAACCTACACCAAATATTACTTCGCAAACCTCACCATCCATTCAATCAACACAATCTACACCAATCGTTCAACTTCGCAAATCTTCACCTTCACAATCTACACCTATACCATCCGTTGTTTCGCCAAATCCACCAACTCTAACACCACCTCGCTTATCACCTGTACTTAATCCTACACCGCTTGCTTCAGCACTACCAAATGAACCACTGGCAATACCTGGTAGACGAATAAAAATGATTGCTCGAAGGTCACCAAAGAAATCAAAGAAAAAGTCCAAAAGAAAGCATAAGTCTGCTAGATCTGAACATATTGGTGCCTCAGCAGAGTTGGATGTTGAGCAAGCAACACGAATTGTTGATAATGTTGTTTCTGATTTGCAATCTGAGCATGTTAGCACTGGAGATGATGTTGTGCTGGAGGAACAAGGCGAAATTGAGGGAGGAGTTGAAAATGTAAGAGAGGATGTGCGGTCCGGGTTAGGACAAGGGCATAAAGAAAATGTTGGCCCTCCGATAGTTCAAACCACAGAGTCTAACCGGGTTGTTTACCCTAGGGTAGAAGTCGGGAACTGCCCATTCTCGCTTGCACCAAACTCTCCTAGCCATTCTGACTCCTGACAACAGGAGTTAGTCTCACAAAGCCACGATCACCACACTCTCCTCATTTGGAGGATGAGAGTGTTGAAATAAGAGAGGACCAGCCCCAGCTCTCGCCTTCATTTCGTGCACATGAGTCTAGATCTCCTAGGTACACGGATTCACAAGCTCAGTTGAGTACTGATGCCGGAACAAGCGGAGGGGGACCCACTTTGTGTGACCCTCAAGGACAGCTTGGAAATCCTGCCTTAGCTAACATCACGCCAGCTTTAGCCGCAGGTAACAGTTCTCAGACCGAGACTGGGGGACAGTATGAAAGCCGTAGTGACACTGCTGTTCCTCAGGATCAACCTGAGACTGTATTAACGGGCATTCTCAGTGACCCCGGTGTTGTGAGAGGTGTTTCCCAACAACAACAAGTCCCGGACAGTGATTTATCACAGTCTAGGACACAAATTGATTCGGGTTGCAAAGCCCATGAATCTGAAACTGCTGGTGAGGGTATAACCCGAGGATCCGCAGGAAATCTTGAATCAGCTTCGCTGAATTTAGGTCACACCACAAATGTGCAAACAACCCCCGGGTTGGATACTCCACCTCCTACCCAAACACAAAGAACACCAACACCTATTCAAACATCATCAACCACAACAAATCTTCCAACAAAAGATCAAGCATGTGAAGTTTTACTTGGCATTCTACGTTCTGAAGGGGATTTGTTAACTATGACTGAAAGGGGTGTGTTGAATGCTCTTGAGGTAAGAGAAAGAGAAATGGCTAACGAACGAAGAGTCAAAGCTCTACAGAATCAAGTTGAAAAACAAAAGGCTGAATATGATGTGAAACTTGCTGCATTTGAGCTAAGGTTGTTAGCATTAGAATCTTGCCGACCGGCCTCGGTTGCTTCTAGACGGGATGATCCTGATTCTGATGATCACCCCGAGGGGGAGAACCAAGGAGAGGGTCAAGTTAATATTGAAAATACTTCGGCAAGAGTTGATGTGAATGTTGAGGATGTGGTGATGCAAGAAAGGTCAGAGGGTGGAAATCAAGATACTTTAGATGATGTGATTAAAAGAAGATTAGATGACGTTTTTGGTGTTGATTCAGAAGTAGAAAGTGAAGAAGAAAATGAGAATGTTGAGGTTAATGAAGAAGAAGGTTTTGTTATTGAAGATGATATAGTTGAATATGCTGAAGGAGAAGCTGATATTGAGGCCATAAAAGATAATGTAATATTGGATGAGCCAGAGATAGTTGAAACTCCGGTGAACGTAGAAGCTGTAGAGGAACCAATGTTTGAAGAATTTGCAGATCTTGATTACTTTGAAACAGGTTCTTCAAGCAGAGTTGAAGTTGGAGAATCATCTGTTCCTGCTAGCTCAGCTCCACAGCATTACAATTTCAATGAATTTAACAATTTTGATGATCTGAGAAAGACTCCAGAAGCTGCTGTTCAGAACTTTAAGAAATCAACTTACAAACAAGTTTTGAGAGAGGCAATCATATCCGAGAAAGTACTTCCTGATTATTTTCCAACTGAATTAACTGACGAACAACTAAGATTTATTAATCGGGGATACTTCTTGAGGGATAAAGAAAGAATGGTTGCTCTCGGCATCAAACCTAAAGAAGCAGCTAAGAAGTCGAGATATCTGGAGGAAAGGGCATATCCGATATTTTGTGGAGCAACTAAAGTTACTAAAACCAAGAGACCAGAGTTAGATTCAATGTATAAGTTTAAGGAAGCAAGGCAAATAGAGGAATACACAGAGCTTCTTAAACTTACAAAACAATACAATCCAAAGTTGCTTGAAGAACAAAGAAATCAAAAGATATTGGTGCTGATAAGAGTGATATTGATTAAAAGAGTTACTATCTCTGTTCCATGTTTTCATGTTAAAAGAGATAATAACAATATCTACAGATTTACAGAAGCCCAATTCAAACTTTTGCCGGTTGATGACATTATCTTCCTCTACAATCATTTCCTGAATGCAATGCAAAGATACCGTGAAGATGTAATTGCCTTTGATGCTGTAAAAAGATACATGTCAAGTTGTATTCAATATGCGTCACTGGAAGATTTTCAAATAGGGTTTGAAGTTGTGAAGAGGAAGATAAATGTTCCATATCCAGATCAAAGTCTTTACACTGAAGACATTGAAAAACTCAATATTGGTCATGTCATCGAAGAACCATCTTTTGGGGTTGTCTTTTTAAATAGCCGAAAGAAGAAGATTTTCATTCGCATGGATGAACTTGCTTCTTATTCTGATGGAACATTGGAGTTTTGTAAAAATGTGTTGCTGTGCTTGAAAGAAGATGAGCAAAATGAAAAGAAAAAGGAAGTGTTTGATAAAGTAATCTCCAAGATCAATCAAAGGCTTGAGTACCGAGACAGCATTCGAATGATGAGAGAAGCAAAGAATGTTCAGAAGTCAAAGTACGTTGTTCGTCGGAAAGGAGGTTGTTGGATCAAGTACGAGCCTAGTCATCTACCAGGGCCACATAACATTCCTCCAAGAAACTTTGAAGCTAATATGATTGTTCCTGATGATAGACCCGAAGGAGAAAATTGGTTCTGGCATCCAAACAAAGACAGACCAAATACAAGAGTGTGAAGATGGACAAAGAAAGGATATTTTTCACAAATCACTACTAAGGGGGAGATTGTTAGAAATATAAATGTAGTAGTTGATTTGTATCTTTTGTACTTACAATGTAAATATCTAAGTATGGAAAGGGGCATATTGTAATATGTGTATAGGTATATAAACCCCCTCCATAATGCAAAATGTAACCTTTCACCTCATTTTATGAAAACTAATCTTCCAGCCAAACACACTTTCTCTCTCTACTTTCTCTCTCTTCCAACCACCATTGTTACACACACTAACACACACATAAGCTCGAATTCATCACTTTACAAGCTACGCACTTCCGTTGGCGTTTTAGGGGCTTCCTACTTCTTGATTGTTTCAATCTTGGACGGATCTATGTGAATTCCTGCCTCGTTCATGATGTGTCCATGAAATTGCACTTGACGAAGCCAAAATTCGCACTTAGAAAATTTGGCATACAACTTTTCGTCCCTTAGCAACTGCAAGACTATTCTTATGTGCCTTTCATGCTCCTCTTTGCTTCTCGAATATATCAAAATATCATCGATAAACACAATGACTAACTTGTCCAAGTACGGTCTACAAATTCTATTCATCAAATCCATAAACACAGCCGGTGCATTGGTGAGACCAAAAGGCATCACTAGGAACTCATAGTGCCCATAACGAGTCCTAAAAGCTGTTTTGGGTACATCTACTTCTCGTACCTTCAATTGATGATAGCCGGATCTAAGGTCGATCTTTGAAAAATATGATGCTCCTTGGAGTTGATCGAACAAATCATCTATCCGTGGCAGCGGATATTTGTTCTATAGTGAGCTTGTTCAACTCCCTATAGTCAATGCACATTCTTAGCGACCCATCCTTCTTTTTGACAAAGAGGATTGGTGCACCCCATGGCGATGAACTAGGTTGGATTAAACCTTTGTCAAGCAATTCTTGCAATTGCTCGGAGAGTTCTCGCATCTCAGAGGGCGCAAGTCTATAAGGTGCTTTCGCTACGGGGGCTGTCCCGGGAACTAAATCGATAGTGAATTCTACTTGCCTCGTTGGTGGAAGTCCAGGTAGTTCGTCAGGGAAGACGTCTAGAAAGTCCCTAACTACAGCCACCTTGTGAGGATCTTTGCTCTTTACTCGCTTATCCACCACTTGTGCCAAGTACGTGTGATATTCCTTTCGTAAATACTTCCTCACCTTCATGGACGACACCAACTTAGGTTGAACTCCCGTCTTATGACCTTGTACTATCAATACTTCTCCATTTTCTAAGGGAATCCGTATGATCTTCTCATGACAAATAATTCCGGTATGCATTTTTGACAACCAATCCATTCCTACGATTATATCAAAACTTCCTATTTCTATGGGAATCAAGTCGATACTATAGTCTTTATCATCTAAAGTTAGCATGCAATCGGGGATAACTTCCTTAGTCTTATACTCATTTCCATTAGCATATTCAACATAATAAGTCTCATCAAGTTCACTAGGTTTCTTATTAATCAACTTTTCAAATTCAATAGAAATGAAACTTTTCTAAGCTCCAGAGTCAAACAACATAGATGCATAAACATTATTTAATGAACACGTACCTACGATGACGTTGGGGTCATCACGTTCCTCGTTCACGCCCATTGCATAGACTCTTCCTCTAGCTTGTCCTCCTTGATTCCCACGGTTTCCTTGGTTGGCGTTGTTTCCTTGGTTTCCCACATTCACTTGATTCCCAACATTGCCTTGGTTCACTTGGTTCCCTTGGTTTCACTTGGTTTCCACGGTTTCCAACATTCCTCAAGTTACCACGATTCCCATTCCTAATTCCACGTTTTCCTTGTGCTCTTCCCAACCTAGGACAAGTGTTTCTCCAATGGTTCGTGCTTCCACACTCGCGGCATCCCCCTGGGTTTCCTCCAACTCTTGATCCACTCCTACAGTAAGCGGCAAGGTGTCCCATTTGGTTGCAAGTTGTGCAACATTTGCATTCACCAAAGTGGTTATAACCACATCGGTTGCACCTTGGAGGCATGCCACGATTCGGGTTGGGGTTATTATCCACAACACCATAGTTTTTCACCACCTTTTGTCTCTTATCAGGCCCACTACCTTTTTGATCACCAAATCGATTTCCTCCACCTTGTCTTGAACTTGATTCACCTCTCGTGTGCTTTCCACTCCTAACCAAGTCATTTACTAGCTTGGTTGCCAAGCTTATAGCTTGCTCAAGAGTGGTGGGGTTTGCGGCAGTAACCATCAACCTAACTTCGGGTGCCAACCCGTAGATGAACCTTTCAACCTTCTTAGCCACAGGGGTTACCATTTCTGGCACTAGTACGCACAGCTCATGGAAGCGAATCACATATGCCTCCAATTCCATTCCTTTCATGATGTGGTTCCAGAACTCGATTTCCAGCTTTTGTACCTCCTCTCGAGGACAATATTCACGCTTCATCTCTTCCTTGAGCTGCTCCCAAGTCAAAGCATTAACCACTGTAAGACCTCTAGTAGTCGCTTGGAGATTCCACCAAGTAAGAGCTCTTCCTTGAAGCTTACTAGTAGCGAACTTGACGCGGTCAGCCGATGCGCAATCAATGATGTTCAAGTTGGCTTCCATACTTTGGAACCAAGTAAGCAGCCCAATGGGACCCTACTGTCCCACGAAACTCCTTGGGATTGCAAGACGTGAAAGCCTTGTAGGCGTTCCTATCAATGCCATTGTCTCCTCCTCCAGTTTGTCTTCGTGCCGCATTAAGGCTAGCGGACACGCTTTCAGCGATTTGGGTAGCTACATTTGGCATGACATTGTTGATTTGTTGGGAGATCAAATTGGCTAGCTCGGCTTGTCGTCGGGCCTCTTCCTCTCAGCGTTGAGCCTCCTCGCTCGTCTCTTCGGTGTTTCTTCGTGGCGGCATGTTTCTATAACAAAGGATAAGGTAGTTTAGTCATTCTTGCGCTAAATCGTATGATATAGATTCAACTCACGACTCCATGATCACACACGAGTATATATGCATATATATAAGTAAGTGAGGACGTATATATAAGTGGAGGCCTTTATTTGTACGTATATACATGTGTATATGCATGTATATATATATATACATGTATACTTGCCCCAAGTTCGATCTTATTTGCTTATAGCTTTACTAGCTTAGCTTTAATTTCGTATAGGGATTTGTTTATCACTAAAGCACCTTGTATAGTCATCATATTCCAACTATGTATGGCTTCACAATTTTTCAACAATTGCCTTATATTATCATTCATCATATTCATATTTCACCACAACAACAAATCCACAACATAAATAGAAATCACAACAATCATGAAAGAGATAAACTTCTTGCCAACACAATATGTAACCATAAAAGGCATTATGCATATATATCATCATAAGATAAGTTCACAAAACTTGCACCATGCCAAGTACAATGTGGCTATTGCCACTTACACATAATAGAATCCAAGAAACAACAAATGAAAACGTAAGTGTTCATACATAATAATAATAGGTCCATATTAGAAAACAAGCCTCTAGGTCCACACCCTAACCATGAGAGCGAGCACAAGCATGCATAAGGCCGCGACTATGCATCCCATCACATGGATCACCCAACCCATCCTCCGCGTCTCCATCATGGCTAACCCCGAGTAATCAACAGTGCGCTCCATCATGCCCATGGCCTTCTCCCACAGTAGCTCATGATCCCTTACTTTCTCTCTAGTGTCTCTTAATCCTCTCGCGATTCCCCACACTCTATTACTATCTTCTTCACTCATACCTCGAGGGGGCAGGGGAGGAAGGTACTCCGTATATCCCCCTCGACGTACCCTCTCCATAGTGCCTCACCTCCGGTCTCCCAATATACCCTTGACCGGGCACATAAGTATAGTTAATAGGGGCATCTGGAGGAATGTAAGGATCTCTAATAGGGCCAATCCTCTCATGGACGGGAAGAGGAACACACTTCCTTGCGGTGTAGCGTATGCGAGGACCTGCTGGTGCTGGTGGTGGTGGTCGTGCCTGAGACTGCACGGGTGAACGGCTCCGGGAGCGACTGGAAGCCACGCTCCTGGCACTCGCCGCTCTTCCACTCTCCGACGCGTCTATCGTGGGTTGTTGCGTGTCCATCGTAGGCTCGGTCTCCTCATCCTCTTATCTTATTTGTCGATCCACTACCATGTCCACGAACCTATAGAGGTTCCTTGAACGATTGGGGGACCTCGATGCTCTATTTCCTTGACGACTCGATCCGACGCTTAGACGACCCATCACGACCGACTTGACCATTGACGACCCACGCGACGACTTGCGGACAACGTGACGACTTAACGAACCACATGACGACCTCAACCATTTGACAACCAACCAACCAACTTGACTACCGACTTTCAAACTTGACGACCGAACAACTAACACGACGATGCACGACTAACGCAACCGACAATAACCAACACAACGACCACTAATCAACATGACCACCATCGACCAACTTGTGCATAACTCTCATGTATTATTTCTATATGTAAGTAAAGTAACACTAGTAAAGTGGTGGTATTAACTAAGCGTTCAAATAGATAATGCAAACATCGGATTTGGTTATGTGTGTTTTTGCACCAAGAATCGTTTTTCAAGTTTTATTTTCAAAAGAATCATTTTGAACATTTCTTAGAAAACCAATTCGATCATTTCATATTGATGCTTAGTTAGGCGTAGTTGATCAGGCTCCGCGTAACTAAGGCAAGAATACTTCTTGATCGAATCGATTCTTTAAGAGATGATCGACTCGTTTTCAAAATACGTAGGTTATAGTAAAAATTCTCTATAACCTCGGGCTCTGATACCATTTTTTTTTGTAAGTGTCAAAATCACCATGGTGTCTACTAGGCGGAAACGTGTTTTGGTGTGTTTCCGCCTAGCATAATCATTAAGCACAAACCGAAAGCCACAAATTTCACTAATCAAACCACCACCAATATCACGAATTTAAACACTAAAATATAGTGTACATTCTGTAAATATTGAATTAAGGATGAAGATCCATGTTATGTGTTCGATCCTGTGACCTGTGGGTTAATAGACATCATGTGCTTTCTATTAATATTTCTTTGGGACTTATTATTAGTATTGGGACATAACCGGTCTTAGTAGTGGCTCAAGGACAAACTCATCAAATTATACCATTGACCAAGTGTTATTAATATTATTGATTGTTGGTTATTATTGATTGAACATACGGTTTGGGTATACGAAATTATAATGGTACCCGTGGTTATATGACAATGGCCTTTGTGGAACTTGGTGATATCGAATTATTGATGACCGCATGGTTTGGGTGTGATGTATGATTAATCGATTGATATATATATTTTTCTCTAGCGATGAGTTTGACAAATGAGAACTTTATAATTACCATGGACTCTCAACGCTTTGAAATAACATTATGGTATTTGGAAAACTTGATAGTTTGATATGAGAATTTTGTCGGCCATGTGGTTTGGGTATATTGATATGTAATAATATGTTTTCTAAGTTTTGAAATGGATATGTAACGGGATTTACTTGAAAACCTATGCACTCACCAACTACGTTTTCGTAGTTGACACTTTTTCTTCATGCTTTTCAGGAATTATCATAAGCTTTGAGGAATTATATGCATCATGATTGTTTGCATTGCATTTTGGAGTCAAAGATCAAACCTTGTGATGGGCAATGGAATCCGCCTTGATCATTGTAGTATATCATTTCATGTAATTGTTATTTGTTTCGTGGACTTAATATCCAAGTACGGTGGACGCATTGTACTTGGGAATTGGTTCACATGCTTGTACATTGTAAAATTCTTTTTATCAAATAAAGCTATGGTGAATGTTTATCTATTATCCTTTGTAATGATACTCGACTTTCTGTATATCTCATTGTTCCGCCTTAGTTGGGGTGTTACAGAAAATGGATGTAACAACCCTCATTTTTAATATTATATATGTGCTAGTTATGTTGCCTATGATCCCGCAAGCCATAGTTATATTAGAAGCTAGTAGATAATGCCCCTAAATTAGCAATCTAAAGCTATTATTGAGTTCTAAATCAAACTTAATAAAATACCATTGAACAAAATTTTTATTGTTGATCAATCAAGTTACATAAATAATTGTACAAGGTTCACAAGTTGTGATAACAACCAAAAATCCTTATAAATATCTTACAATTCAAAAACCAAGCTAATTAGAGTACATTTGAACATAAATATATAATGACTATCTCAATAATGTATTTATAAATCCTCATGTACATAAAAATGCTTGAATAATAATAAGTGTATATATATGTCTAAATAAGTACAAGTTTATGACAAGAGTTAAGTAACAAATTAAAAACACAAAAATATATATATACACATACATATATACGGCTATATATATATTATATATGAACACAACTTTGTACCATAAGGCCTATCATTATAACAAACTACTCTAACCACTTCTAACACTATTCATCAGTTTCTCTCTCTTCTAGACACACCAAGACACACCCCTCCTTATAACCCCCACTTCTAACCCACTTCTAACACTATTCATCCATTATTATATTATTTCATTTTTATTTTTTAGAAAATTAAAGAAACACATTTTATTATAATTAAAACACATTTTATTATTAAAAAACACATTACAACACTTAAAAAAAAACATAAAACACATTACATTTATTTTAAAACTTAAAAATTAAACTAAAAAACACAAATTGTGAAAAATCACATTATTAAGAAATAAAGAACTACACATCAACGTTGACGGCCGCGTTCCGGAGGTTCCAAACATGTTCAATTAGAGCATTGCGGAGTTCATGATGAGTCCTTCTATCGCGCAACTCCCCGTACATACGAAGCTGTGTTGAACACCTTTCAGTCCACGTACGAGTTGGGAGGACAGTATTAGCTATCAACTCTTCTTCAAACTGTGTGATTGCGCGCCCGTTATCTTCAACGATCATGTTGTGCAGAATCACACAACATAACATGATACGTTTTATCTTGTTCACACTGTATGACCGGGCTTGTTGCTCAATAATCTGCCAACGACCTTGAAGAACCCCGAATGCTCGCTCGACATCCTTCCTTGCAGTTTCTTGGTATCTCTTGAACTTGGTGGTTTTCGGGTCCATTGGTCACTTGAAAGACTTCACAAGAGTGGCCCATTCAGGATAAATACCATATGCTAGATAATATCCCTTTCCAAACCGGTGGCCATTCACCGAAAACTCTACTTTAAGAGCCTTGTCCTAAAGCAAATCGTCGAACAAATCTGATTCGTTGAGGACGTTGATGTCGTTGTTCGAACCAGCAGGGCCAAAGTAAGCATGCCAGATCCACAAATCATATGAAGCAACCGCTTCAAGCATGATTGTGGGATGCCCCTTGTCGCCTCGCGTGTACTGCACTTGCAATGCCACATGACAGTTCCTCCACCCCCAATGCATGCAATCTATGCTACCAAGCATACCCGGAAAACCATGAACCTGATCATGTTTAGCAGTTAACCGCTCGATATCTGCTTCTGTTGGCCTTCTCAGATACTCGTTTTGATACAGGTGTATCACACACTTGTAGAAAGCGTCTAAACACTGGTAGCCCGTATCTTGCGCCATTTGCAAGTACTCGTCCAAAGCATCAGCCTTATAGCTATACGCTAACTGGCGTATTGCAGAAGTGCATTTCTGGAAAATGTTAAAACCGGGACGACCAGAAGCATCTGTCGCCCCTTTGTGGAAAAACTGAAAGTGCTTCGGTAGCGGTTGAATGCTGTTAAAGGAGTGTATATCTCGCGCTATGCGGAGAAACATTTCCTTTCGCATTCTAAACCTTCTACGAAACATGTCGGGTGGGTAAGTGCAGTTAGGCGCAAAGTAATGATTGTATAAAAGTTTTGCAGCACCGAGGTGATCTCGATGGATCACCCTTCTAGTCAACTTGGGTGCTGAAGAACTTGAAGCTTCTTGGCTCTGGTTTTCTTCTTCGTCAAAGATAACGCTAAGACAAGCGCCTATGGCCTCGGGATTGAAAACTGCATTCAACTGCGAAACAGCCCGATTGATTGATTCGTATTCGGTTGATTCGTAATCGTCGCTAGAGGAGGATGAATTAGACATTTTTTTGGGGTGGTGTGTGCTTGAGATGGTTTAAAAAAGATAGAAGTATGTATGTTTGATAGTGTGATTTAAATTGGTAGTGTGGAAGTGGTATATATAGGAGAAGGAAAAAAAAAAACAAATCTAAACTAGCCGTTACTTTTTTAAAAATTTGAAAAAAACTTTTTTTATTATTTTGGCAACGGATACAAGCGAACGGGACCCACCACCACCACTTCTAGCTGCGTTCGAAATTGGGAGAAAGGCTCGGACGCAGCCGTGCTACTAGCGTCTGAAGCAGTCCATGCGTCGGAAGTGGCTCGGACGCGGGCTTAACGCCCTTTAAGGATAGGCCTAAGAGCCTAACAACTAGTACCTTAGGTACCATGCATGAACTTGTACAAACACACATCACATACATCTACATAAATCAACTAACAAGAAAATAAAATAAAAGTCCCTTCCTTTTCCCTTGCAAAACCGTCCCCCTCCCTTCCCAATACCATTTCACCAATCAAAATACAACTAGCTCTTTTATTCTTGTAACTCCCAACAATTGATTTCACACAACACTCAATCTTCACTTTTCACACACATATCTCTCTCTCAAGAACTTTCTTTTCCATCTTTTTCTTTGTATGTTACGGTTCAAAAAGCAACAAAAAGGCAAGACAAAATCTTAACTAAACAATATTAATAATAAGGGTTAGGCTAGATTATTCAAGAGTTATTTCAAGCTAAGTTCAAGGGTTATTTGAAGCAAGGAATAAAGGTTATTAGGAGCTTTATAGGTCACGAAAATTCTGCCCTTTTATCATCTACAAAACCGAGTTCATCAAGGGTATAAATCTTCATCTCTTTGTTAGATTAATCTTGTTTTTATTTATATTCAAAGATCTTTATCAAAAGTTTATATTTTCTTCTTGTTTTTCTTTGAAAAACACACTTGATGAGGGCAAGTTGATAGAATCTTCTTCCTCATGCTCATGCATGTCGAAATCTTGAAGAAAGATTCAAGGATTCAACAAGTTTAAGACCCAAAAGTGTTGTTATAAATTAGTAGCTTTTAAAGTGACTTTTTCTTTGAAAGATTGATGCATTTTTATATATTTTGATGAAGAACTTTCTGGAATTTTTGATTAAAAAGTAGCTTTTATGTTGTTAGATGATAGATCTATAAAGATTTGTATTGAAAATGATGAGATGGATGCATGCATGTTAGATCTAAGAAAGTTGAATCTTGTTGTTGGATTATGAGATGGATATGGACTTGTGTTGAGTGAAAAATATGTTAAACTTAATCATAATATTCTGGAAATATTGATGAAATAGCAAAGATATAAGGCATGGAACAAAACAAGTTAAAATAAGCTAGAAACCATAAACCGAAAACATGCAAAAAGGCATTTTGAGCACACACATGCTCCATAATAAAATAATCATCAAAATCTCTTAAAGTTACTGTGAAAAAGTGATTTCAAAAATATAAAACTCAACTTGCTTGGTTCATGGCAATAATAAGTCCAAAAATCACCTTTTCGGGTCAAATAAGCATTAACCGAAAGCTCTAAATTGCACATATCACACCACCACCACTATCACAACTTGGAACACTAAATATGATGAATATTCTGTAAATAATGAAACAAGGATGAAAATCCATTTTGAAGCACTTAAATTGCTTGAGAAATGAGGCTAAAATCACTATTTTGGTAAAAGATTTTAAGCATAAAAGTCCTCTAAATGAGCAAGACACAACAGAGGTTGAATTGATATGAAGTTACCATGGTAAAAGTTACCCAAAAGGGTCTGGGATTTTTAGCTAAAACGTTATGTGGTGATTTCAAAGAATTTCTATTAACTATTGAATTTAAATGATAATTAAAAGGTAAATAAATAAATAAATAGATTATATAAGTCATGAATTTGGTTAAATAATCATAACTGTGAGTCCCAAATATAGATGATTAACTAAACCCGACTGGCAAGTACAACTAATCTTGATGGACAAGTTAAGTTTACGATCCAGATATGGATAACAAGAAGCAATTGACTTAAAGTAAATAATAAGAACTAAATGGCTGAAACTATATAAGATATATATATGTATAATCAAGTATGTAGCATTGAGACACGTTGTTTCCTTTCTAATGTATTTGATTTATTGATATATAAACAAATACAAGGATTGTTGCGGAACAAAGATAAACACCCAAGTGTAAGTATCTAAACAATCCTGAAAAACAAGTGATCGAAATAACTTGGAAATACTCGTAAGTTTACTTAGAGTATTTCTCACAAGTTGCAATGCTAAAGTTTCAAGCTGTTTGCAAGTTGTGAGAAGACTTTGTATTTATAGACCAAGTCCATGATGATGTGGACAAGATCGTACAAATGTGGTTGTGAGCATTTAAGGAATTAAACCTAATTCCTTATGTGCTCAACTAGAAAGAGTATATAAGTCAGTTGATGTGACTTATAGTACTATGTTCCAAACCCATACTTTTACCTTGTACCTTTTATTAATAGATAAATCTATTAACTGGGTAAAGGTATGTAAAGTAAAAAGTCTTCCTCGTAATCAGTGTAAAGTGTTGTTAATACTTTATACTGAGATGCTTCAGTCTTCGATCTGGTAGAATCACTCTTTGCTCGCTTCTGAGATGATTCTCTTCTTCATAATTCAGTTTTTGACTTCAGAATGAATGCTTCAGATTTGCCTTGATCTGAACTGAAGTGAAGCTTCAGTGAAGGAATTCTGAGATACCTCAGAATTCTGTACAAACGTCTTCACTAAACTTCAAGCTATTTCTGAACAAATTATACTTGGTCGATTTCCGACCTAACAATAACCAATGATGAAAATGACTAAAACCTACTAGAATAAAGTTATTATAAGTCAAGGAACAAAGGTTATATATTTTAGAAGTAATTAAATAAGTAAAAATCACTAATTAATCACTATTATTAAATTTATGGAAAAATTACATAAATAAATATATAAATCATAATATTATAAGTTATAATGCATAAAAATCAGAATATAACAAAAACATAATCATTCATAATTTAAAGGCAAATGTGGTACTTAAAAGTATTTTTAAAGAATTATTTAATTAATAAATCAAGAAAATGAATAAATAATTAATTAAATAATATTAAATTAAATAAATACTCATAAATCAGAAAATATTCATGAATATCAATATTATAAAGTAATACTAATGTCAAATATCATGATTAAGCAAAGCACACAATGGAAACCATGACAATCAAAGCCAAGTTACCGAAATTCCAACAATGTATAAATACGTATAATGAGAAATTGACATTCTCCACCAAATATCTTTTAACCAAACATTGTGAGCAATATAATGCACTTGAACTCCATAATCTAATAACAACCAAAGATGGGCAAGTCTACTAGCACACATCTCATGATCTAGGTTACTAGTTCATGTCACACGGACTTATGTCGTGTATATATATTATTATGGTTTAGGCTTGCTTGGGGAGGAACACAACTAGGTGAAGGACTCGCACTTGTCAAGGCTTAATAACTCTCGAATCAAGTGAGTCATAGCCCCCTTTCAAACTCTTTTATATGTTTTACTTACGGGGTGAAAAGCATGATTAATTAAATTGACTTTCTTTTATGGAAATGCTTTATTGAACGAATGATGATTATATGGGAATATTATTGTATATTCAACGTGTTATATGTTATATGATGAGCTTGAGTACTGTCAAACGGTGGTCCCCTGTACACCACTATTAACTCATTGAGGCCTGTAGTTAGAGGGTTGCGCAACTAGGATTCGTCCCCTCACTCACCAAGATGGCAGCGGGTTGACGGGCCGCCTCTGTGGCCGCCCTCATCTCCGGTCTGCCTAGGGGTGCTCTAATCTACTTTATATATATATTATTGGTCGTCTCCATGGCACGACCCATTTATTATTATTATTGCACGTGATTGACAGCATGTGCTTCTATCTTTACTTCTTCGGGACATGTTATCATTATTATTATTATTTGGACGTAAAATGGTCTTAGTAGTGGCTCAAGCCAAACTCGTCAAATATGCCTTTGACCAAGTGTTGTTGATATTATTGATAGTTGGTTATTATTGCTTGAACATACGGTTTGGGTATGGATATTATGATGAAATTCTTGGAAACATTATGAGTTATTATATAATGATTTTGATGGAATATAAATATGATGTTAGCGTAAACCTATGAACTCACTCAACTCTCGTAGTTGACACTTTTTCTTCATGCTTTTCAGGTTTAGAGCAGTAAGATAGCACCTTGACCGCCTCCTTGGATGCATTACTTGTTTTGTGTTTGATGGCTTGTAATGTAAACATTTGATCTTTTGTTATGGATTTGGTTATGTAATGGTTTCGAAACGTCAACTTGAACTATGTAATCTTTTGGATTTGAATGGCACTTAAGACTTAATGTTGATGTTTTATATTTAATTCTTTTTGTACCATGTCGTTCTGTGGCATCTCGTGTTTCCGCACTAGTCGGGGTGTTACAGAAAAATGGTATCAGAGCCCAAGGTTATAGAGAATTTTTACTATAACCTACATATTTTGAAAACGAGTCGATCATCTCTTAAAGAATCGATTCGATCAAGAAGTATACTTGCCTTAGTTACGCGGAGCCTGATCAACTACGCCTAACTAAGCATTAATATGAAATGGTCGAATTGGTTTTCTAAGAAATGTTCAAAATGGATCTTTTGAAAATAAAACCTGAAAAACGATTCTTGGTGCAAAAAGACACATAACCAAATCCGATGTTTGCATTACTTATTAGAACCCTTAGTTAATACCCCCACTTTGCTAGTATTACCTTACTTACATATAGAATTAATACATGAGAGTCATGCACAAGTTGGCCGTCGGTAATTATGTCGATTAGTGATGGTCATATTGGTCGTTCGTGGTCATGTTTGGTTGTTGGTCGTCGTGTTGGTTGTTAGTCGTCGTATTGGTCGTTCGGTCGTCGAGTTGGGAAGTTGGTATCGAGTCAAATGGTTGGTCGTCAAATGGTCGTGGTCGTCATGCTGCCCGTTAAGTCGTCATGATGTCCGTTAGTCGTCATGTGGGTCGTTAGAGGTCAAGATGGTCATCATTGGTCGTCTAAGCGTCGGATCAAGTCGTCATCTCACACTTTATGTATTTTGTGTAGAAAACATCATGTCACAAGGAAATAGAGAATCGAGGTCCCCCAATCGATCGAGGAACCTCTATAGGTTTGTGGACATGGTAGTGGATCGACAAATGAGACAAGAGGATGAGAGACCGAGCCTACGATGGACACGCAACAACCACCCCAACAAGGACAAAAAGACGAAGGAGGTGAACCCACGATGAACGCGTCAGAGAGTGGAAGAGCGGCGAGTGCCAGGAGCGTGGCTTCTAGTCGCTCCCGGAGCTGTTCACCCGTGCAGTCTCAGGCACGACCACCACCACCAGCAGGTCCCCGCATACCCTACACCGCAAGGAAGCGTGTTCCTCTTCCCGTCCATGAGAGGATTGGCCCTATTAGAGATCCTTACATTTCTCCTGATGCCCCTATTCACTATACTTATGTGCCCGGTCAAGGGTATATTGGGAGACCGGAGGTGAGGCACTATGTAGAGGGTACGTCGAGGGGGATATACGGAATACCTCCTCCCCCGCCCCCTCGAGGTATGAGTGAAGAAGAAAGTAATAGAGTGTGGGGAATCGCGAGAGGATTAAGAGACACTAGAGAGAAAGTAAGGGATCATGAGCTACTGTGGGAGAAGGCCATGGGCACGATGGAGCGCACTGTTGATTACTCGGGGTCAGCCATGATGGAGACGCGGAGAATGGGCTGGGCGATCCATGTGATGGGATACATAGTCACGGCCTTATGCATGCTTGTGCTCGCTCTCATGGTTAGGGTGTGGACCTAGAGGCTTGTTTTCTATTATGGACCTATTATTATTATGTATGAACAACTATGTTTTCGTATGTTGTTTCTTGGATTTCTTGTGTGTAAGTGGCAATGGCCACATTGTACTTGGTATGATGTAAATTTTGTGAACTTATCTTATGATAATATATATGCAGGATGCCTTTTATGATTACATATTGTATTGGTAGAAAGTTTATCTCCATGATTATTGTTATTACTATTTATGTTGTGGATTTGTCGTTGTGATAAAATACTAGTATGATAAATGATAATATATGGTTATTGTGAATAGAAAAGTTGTAAAGCCATACATAGTTGGGGTATAATGACTATATAAGGTGCATTAGTGATAAATAAACCCCTATACGAAGTTAAAGCTAACCTAGTAAAGCTAAAAGCAAATAAGTTCAAACTTGGGGCAAGCATACATATATATGTACATGCGTACATATATATATGTACAAATATAGACTCCCACTTTTATATATATACGCCCCCCACCTACATATACGTGCGTGTGTGATCATAATGTCATGAGTGCGGGAGCTTAGATCATTGGAAAAGAACTTGTCTTAGGTTAGGGAAAGCTCAAGGAGGTCGTGTGAATGTGAACACCAATCGTGGTAATTTAAGGAATGTTGGGAACCGTGGAAATCAAGTTAATCAAGGAAATGCGGTGAGTCAAGTGAATGTGGGAAACCAAGGAAACAATGTCAATCAAGGAAACAATACCAATCAAGGAAATCGTGGGAATCAAGGAGGTCAAGCTAGAGGAAGGGTGTATGCTATGGGCGTAAATGAGGCGCGTGATGACCCTAATGTCATCGTAGGTACGTTCCCGTTAAATAATGTTTATGCATCTATGTTATTTGATTCTGGAGCTGAAAGAAGTTTCGTTTCTTTTGAATTCAAAGAATTAATTGATAAGAAACCTAGTGAACTTGATGAGACCTATTATGTTGAGTATGCTAATGGGTATGAATATAAGACTAAGGAAGTTATCTCTGATTGCATGCTAACTCTAGATGATAAGGACTATAGTATTGACCTGATTCCCATAGAAATATGAAGTTTTGATGTAATAGTTGGAATGGATTGGCTGTCAAAAGTTGTAACACCTGTCGTATAAAAATATGGATTTCCAAAACATTTCGCCTAACGGCGTCAAAAGAAAGCGGAAGTAAACTTGAAAAGACCAAACCAAAAGAATCTGTTTGGTTCATTTATTCATAGGTGTTACCAGCAATGTCATCAAAATAGGTTCAAATGGAAATCCATCGGTTGCCCAACATTAAACAACCGACAACATAGTAAATGCAAATCATAAATGTCTAAACATAAAGCAAATATCTAAAGCGTGCAGCCACTATGGGTAAACTATAACTATCCTCGTTGCAATCTACCCTTGCCTCGCACTTTATTCATCATCTATCACGGGCTTGCTAAACCTGAGAGAGCAACACATTTCAAGAAACAAGTGTTAGCTAACGAATTAGCAAAGTAAGATAACACATAGTTTATAAAGCATTTATCCATTTAAAACATTATAGAAAAGTCATATTTCATCTTTAAGGCACATATCATCACTAGTCATCACATCTATTATATCACATCTTGCATTAAACATCTTTCATATAGGATGGATCATCCTAAATGTGCCTAGTCATATTTTGCATCTTCACATATATCATCTAAACATCTTTGTAGTTGTGACATAAGTCACGCATCTCATATAACATATACATCTTTGTAAGGGTGACATAAGTCACACCCGACTAGATGGACAAACCTTACGGCAGTACATCAATGTCGTTAAGGAATGGCAAGCCAATCCCGGAGTAATCCGAATGTTCAAGACAATGGGGTTGGTCAAACCTCTCGTATTACTCTTCACATCTAAGACCATGTTGCAAGGAGCCACCCGAGCAACCACATCTACGCACCCGCCGGGCAAGGGCAAGTACGGGTTAAGCTTAGCACTTTCATCTAAATTACGAGCTCGATTTCACATCTCATATAGTTTAGGTGTTTACATTACCTAAACATTTATCATATAATTCATCTTAACGTTTGGGCCCTTAAAGGTGCACGTGTCATGGCAACTTAATAAGTCTAGTGAACTAAATGAACAAGCCATACAATCATGCACATTTCATTTATCATCATCATATAATCACATTTCAATACATCTCAAGACATTACATAACATTTCATAGCATATCATTACATCTCATATCATATCATTGGGATAGCATTTCAGGCCTCAATAGTCATCTACATAGTCCATATCACCTCCCGTGTAACCCCGAATACCCATAAGCAAACAAGATATCATTTGGGAAGTTATTATATGAAAACCATGTTTTTGTTGAACCCTCAGCGTGTCAAAGGAGTGTATCTTACCTCGTGACGAGCACAACGAGCAATACGCAAGGTTAATTTGTCTTGCTTGTGTTTCCGACTACCTATAGCAACATATAACCAATAGGTAACATAAACGTGGCTTCAAAAGACCTCTCTAAGTTCCCTATACCATAAAGTAACCTAAGCATAAGGTCTATGGGTAAAACGAGCATGAAAACAAGCCTAAAAGACAACCAAATGAGAACATGCGCCGCACACCCATCCTCTGTGCCGCATATCATAACCTAGCTGAAGTCTAAACATAACCCAGCCAACACAATTCGTTTGCTATCAAATTTTGGGTCACAAGATGACCAAATGAGACAAAACTTAGTTCTTAACAAATGTAGCAGACTCAAAGAACTTTTTAAAAATGTAAGTTTTGACTCTTGAAGAGCTCTAATGAATAAGTTATGACGTTTGCAAGATAAGTCAGCAGAATTCGTATGAAACCTGACCATTTTTGGAAATCGTCATTTTTCGCATATCCCTGGGCAAAATCACAGGAAACTTTGTTTATATCAAATTTAGGGGGTTTATAGAGCTTTTCAAAAATGTAAGAGTCATCTCCAGTCGTTCATATAAGGAAGATATGATTTTTGCAATATGACTGAATTTTCAGACCTAATAAACCCTTTGTTTTGCAAACAATTTCCACCATCAAACATCCATTTCAAGCCACCACGACCTCTACAGTTCATACACATCAAATTAAGACTTTTGTTCGTCTTCCTTCTACCCTCCTGCCTAATAGACTTCCTTTTTTGCAAACAATTTCAAACATCCATGTCAAGCCACCACGACCTCTACAGTTCATACACATCAAATTATGACTTAGTTATCATTATGAAATCATCAATTGATTCATGGATTCATTATACTCATTTTACAATCGATTTGACACCCGAACGACCTAAATCGACTCACAAACGCAATTAAATCCATATCAAACCTCAATACCAGATGTGAACCCTATATTGGTTCTATTTGAACATTAAAATGACTCTAGAAACAACTTCATACCTGTAGGAAATCTCAAGATACATATTGATTGCAATAACAATCACCGAATGACCCGAAATCGCCAATCTAACAACAAAAACATTTCTTATCAATCAATACTCAACAAGTCAAGGTATGGACGAAATATATGGATGAATATGACTAATATTCTGTAAAGATTTCGATCTATACCTTGGAGGATGATAAACGGATCGATTACATGCACCGATTGATCATTAATCCACCCGAAAACGCAAGAAATCGCACGAGGATCACTCCAGGAAAAAGGGGCGTTTAGGGTTCTTAGGAGGAAAGAATAACTGAATTAGGGGATAATGATCTGACCTAATTACTCCTAATCACGTTTTTGAAGTTTCAGGAATGGCAAGAATGATCCCTATACTTCTATACGACACATAAATAGCTTAAATCGTCCACCGGGAATTCTATCGACATATTAAACACATCTTTGGCATCTTAAACACATAAACGTATATATCTTTAAGGCATTAAAGCCTCTCACATATAGCATATTAAACACACGTAAGCATTAACTCGTTTAGAGACTTAACGGTAGCAAAGTGTTTACTTAACGACTCAAGTCAACCGTTACACAAAAAGTTTGGGATGTTACAATTACCTCCCCCTTAAGAGGATTCCGTCCTCAGAATCACTTCAATATCAAATAGGTGAGGATAATCCTGAATCAACTTCCATCTCACTAGCACAAACTCATTTAGCTTCTTACATAGTCTTTTCTACTTTCACTTTACATTTCAACCGTTTCGTCATTTCTTTGGTTCAATCTTTAAATCAAAACAAGTAATCACCTCATTTCTTCAACCTTCATAAGTAGTACACACATTACATTCAGCGAAGACTATTCATTTGGCGGATAAGACCTTCCGACACATGTCCTTATTAACTTGCTACTATGACTCACATGATTCATTGAACAAAGGGTCGACTGGCCATAACTTTTGATGCATAACATATCCCTCCATAGAGTCTTATGGTTAGACCATAATACCCACTTTGTTCATTATAAGCTTTCTTTGCTCACCACAAAACCTTCAGTCAATTTTGAGCTAATCAGAACACTTCTTTAACGATTCCAACTTCATGAACTATTATCTTCATGATCTTTGGCTCCACAACTTTCCTTTCAATAACATGTTGTATCATGAAGTGACATCCAACGCCTATGGCATAACCATGGTTGCATATGAACACAACAATAAATCTCGATGCACCATCGCACAATCATATGATTTTCCTGAGTTTCTATATCATTCTTCCTCTTTCCCATCAATCTAGGAGTGATAGGCACCATTTGAGTTCACCATTCCCTTCATACTTTGCCAAAACATATTTGAGAATTATTTACATAGCGGCCGTCTCGATTTGAAGCATTCAACAATTAGCTTTCACACTTTAAGAGAACTTCTCTAACATACATCTTTTCTTTCATGTCCCATGAAACGGTGCAATAGTTCACCAGGAAATAAACATTCCTGGAAAACCAGTTTACTAATGGCTCATATCATAACATTACCTTTAGCTTCCCACGCAACCTTGTCTCTTAGTCCATGATAACGTGACTCCTCACTTCCGTCAAAGGATCATTAAATAATTATTTTGTAACAAAACTTTCGGTGTCTAGTCTTGGCTTTTAACCCTATCACACGTCAACATATAAGATTTATTACACCTCGTATCATAATAGGTTGTATCACTTTTCAGGCGGTATCCAATAAACCATGTCACCACGGTTCATAAGCCTCCTCAAGTACAACTTTTGGTCATTTCGTTCTCGGATACCGAAATCTTACTTTTAAATGTATTGCTTCATGATGGTTTATCTCGACTCTTCTGACTATGCTCCCGTTCTACTACATTCTTTGTCTCAAAGAACATTACCTTGAGCTGATTTGCCGTAGTCAAGCACTCACTATAACCTCGCAACCACGGACTTAGCTAATAAATAGAACTTTGTTCCTTTCAACATTAAGCGTCAGCTGCTCCCTTAACTTTTACTCACTTTTGACGAATTTAAACTAAGCCCCTTCGAGTTGAAAATCGTAATAACGCTCTTTACGCAAACATAATGTTCTTCGTCATACATAGAATAGGCAAGATTTTCATTGTTAGACGTAATGACTAAACGATCTAGAGAAAACTTTAGACTTGATTCCTTAAATTCATACACAACAAAGACTTTCGTTATCATGAAGGTATTTCGAGAAACTCAATAGGGTCATAATGAGTGTAAGAATAACTTTATCAGGACTTTCATCATCAACAAATGGTAGCAACATCGTAAATCTATCTTATAAAAGAAATACATCCCACAATCAAAAACATTAACTTCTTCCTATAATGGAGAACAAAACGGAAGATGTGTTTGCATGAAAGTAGCACTAGACACACATCACTTGAAGGCTCGACCTCACGATCGCAACGAAACCGGGAACATTATTAGAGCGTCTCAAAACTACGGGTGGCCTCGACTTTAGAAATATAATCTTTGCCTTACATGAGTGAATCACATAGGCGAGAAACATGATCAATTCAGAATCAGATGCTCTTAAAAACTTTTACTTCTTCTGCTTTAAGAAACTATAAATAATTCCATCATCCAACTTCTTAACTTTTCTTAAGGGAAAACTCTTTTATTTTGAGAAGCAGTCATAAATAAAATTGTGTACAAATATAAGATATCACCTTTACATTCATGCAATATAAGGAAGAATCTCCCCCTGTAGATACTCGTCCCAATCGTCACATATCATCCCGTAGCGAAATCAAAACTAAACGAGTCGTAAACTCAAAACAGACCAAAATATGCGCCGCATGGATGGTTCATGCGCCGCATATTTCAAAACTGGGCACATATGCGTCGCATGAGAGAAATATGCTCCGCATATTTCACCTATTTTTGTCACAGAAAACACTAAGCGTTTTTGCAACACCAAATATGCGCCGCATGGAAGATCCATGAACCGCATATCGGGCTTCCTTCAGAAGACCCAATTCCAAAACTGGGCAGATGTGCGCCGCACCCCCTTTTGGTGCGCCGCATATCGTCTGGTTCGACCAAGTACCCCCATGTTTTAATCCTTTAAACAAATTCCTTTCAAACCCTAAACCTTAATCCCAAGCACAACTTTAACATTTCGCAGCTCGAATGTAGCCTCACATCATAACATGGTGTTCATAGAATGGAAGAGCTTCATGGTTAAGGGTTCAATCAACCTTAGTGCTAACTTCTTTACTTGCTTCTGCTTCATCATTCTTTATTCCATTTATACGTGTCTACTCTTCGCGTGGTTAAATATGATACCATTCAGTGATTCCATCATTCCCATCATCACTTTATTCGGGTCAACACAGACACAGTCTCACAAACACACACATGTCGTGACACATTTACAATTACGTTCGCGACCAGAATTGTAAATGTATCCTTCCACACGTGTGTCCGGTAACCCTTCTATGCGTCACCTACTTATGACCCTTCAAGTATCCAGCATCAACTCTACTCGTCACACTTCAAATCCAAGTCCTTTAAGCCCGTGGGTTCAACAACATAATACAACACTTCAAAGAGATCTTACCAACTTCGTTACTTTCTACACTGGTCAACACAAGCATGGCCATACAAACACGCTCGCGTCGTGATACGCTTGCAATTATGTTCCGGACCATAATTGTAATTGTATCCTTTCACTCACATGTTCGTTACCACATTTTTGTATCGTCTTCTTTTCACCAAATCCTTTCACGCGACCTTTATTACGCATACAACATATATTTTCCATTGTGGTCCTTGTCCCTAATCTCGTGGGTTCGACATTGATAGAATACCATTTCACCTAATCCTCCAACTTTTGTCCATCTCAACAATTTCCCACGTAATATAAAGCACAAGTTTATCAAATTCAATTAGAGAAATAGAAGATCACCTTAAGGGCCGTCTATCGTAGCAACAAAATAATTAGCGACGGAGAAGCGAGAAACGGGAGAATAAAGGCTAAAAGATACATTCACATATCAATAAACAATCATCACATAGCCTTAATCCTACACTCTCACTCAAACCCAAACCCGTCCTAAGGCATTTTATCTCAAAGGCTAAGCATACCTACTTAAGTCTAACTTGATCTCTATTGGTTTAAGTCCAATTCCTATGGCATACTTATAGTCATTGGTTCACTTAAACCATTTCTCTGATACCACTTGTAACACCAGTCGTTTAAAAATATGGATTTCCAAAAAAATTCGCCTAACGGCGTCAAAAGAAAGCGGAAGTAAACTTGAAGAGACCAAACCAAAAGAATATGTTTGGTTCATTTATTCATAGGTGTTACCAGCAATATCATCAAAATAGGTTCAAATGGAAATCCATCGGTTGCCCAACATTAAACAACCGACAACATAGTAAATGCAAATCATAAATGTCTAAACATAAAGCAAATATCTAAAGCGAGCAACCACTATGGGTAAACTATAGCTATCCTCATTACAATCTACCCTTGCCTCGCACTTTATTCATCATCTATCACGGGCTTGCTAAACCTGAGGGAGCAACACATTTCAAGAAACAAATGTTAGCTAACGAATTAGCTAAGTAAGATAACACATAGTTTATAAAGATTTATCCATTTAAAACATTATAGAAAAGTCATATTTCATCTTTAAGGCACATATCATCACTAGTCATCACATCTATTATATCACATCTTACATTAAACATCTTTCATATAGGATGGATCATCCTAAATGTGCCTAGTCATCTTTTGCATCTTCACATATATCATCTAAACATCTTTGTAGTTGTGACATAAGTCACGCATATCATATAACATATACATCTTTGTAAGGGTGACATAAGTCACACCCGACTAGATGGACAAACCTTACGGCAGTACATCAATGTCATTAAGGAATGGCAAGCCAATCCCGGAGTAATCCGAATGTTCAAGACAATGGGGTTGGTCAGACATCCCGTATTACTCTTCACATCTAAGACCATGTTGCAAGGAGCCACCCGAGCAACCACATCTACGCACCCGTCGGGCAAGGGCAAGTACGGGTTAAGCTTAACACTTTAATCTAAATTACGAGCTCGATTTCACATCTCATATAGTTTAGGTGTTTACATTACCTAAACATTTATCATATAATTCATCTTAACGTTTGGGCCCTTAAACGTGCACGTGTCATGGCAACTTAATAAGTCTAGTGAACTAGATGAACAAGCCATACAATCATTTTTTTTCGGTAAAAGACCGTCACCCCTGGTTAGAAATTTTATAAATCACAAGAAAGAACAGGCAACATGGCTGAATGCCAGTTGACTTAAACATTTACATAGTAAATGCCCTCACGGGCCCCCACAGATAATAAAGGGGACCCGTGATGCAGGAAATGAAACAATTGAATGGCTGGACAGACCCAGAACACCCAAGAACAATCAAACTAGCAATATAAACAAAAATTAAAACAAAGCTAGTAGTCTATCTTTATGAACCAAATATCTTCATGAACTGAGCAGTATCACCTTCATCGCATATCACTTCATCACTATCAGACTCATCCTCAAAATCATCAGCAGTAGGACCAATAGGCTCAACTAAGGAAGTACTAGCCTTATCAGTATTAATCTGACAGTCATACTGATTCCGAGTCTCAACCTCCTCTACGTCTGCTGGATCTGAAGATGCTGCTGCGTCTGGGTCTGGGTCCTGCTAGGACATACTAGGGGCTGAGAGGATGCTGGCATCATCTGTGTTTAAGGCATCATACTGGTTCCGAGTCTCAATAGCAGGTCCAGGAGGAGGAGTAATAATAGAGTCATGATCTGTGAGGGCCTGTGTACCTGAGCGAGTATCTGGAACTGTAGCTGTGTCTGTATGGAGCAGTAGGAAATCTGACTGGAGCTGACCAGTCTGTAGTACCTGTAGTAGATGTAGCTACTGCTGGAGCCTTCCCCTTTGAATCTTGTGTCTTCTTAGGGACATACATGACCTTAGGCTTAGGCAAAGGAAATGATGGAGCCTTCTTGGGCTTTCTCTTACGTCTCTTGGGCTTCTGAAACCCATCCTGGTCCTGGGCCTCTGGTGGATCAACCTGTTTGGCCCCTGATGGGCCATCTTTAGTCCCTGATGGACCAACCTGTGAAGCTGGAGCTGCTGTAGCCATACGGGTATCCATTTCTTTCTGTGTCCTTGGTCTCACACTACAATCATCAAGTTTATGTCCATATATCTTGCAGTGTGAGCACCTAGGAGGTAACCAATGGTATTCAAGTATGAACCTTCTAACAGAATCAAAAATCTCAGCCTCAGCAAACAAAGGAAAATCTTTCTCAGAAGAGAACTCAACCAACACTTTAGCAAAAACTACCCTACCTTTCTGATTTTCACACATCTCGGCAGTATATCTATCAACAGCAATAGGAACACCAATAGAACTAACCAAATGGCTAAGAATATCATAAGTCCACATAACAGCTGGCAAATCATAAATATTAACCCAGATGGCAACCTTATTGAGAACTGGTTTGTCAAACCAGATTTCAGGTTCCCATTTCCTCAGCATAATGGGGATATCATTAAATAGCCATGGACCATTCTCAAATACATGCAACTGACCCTGTTCAGACTTGAATTTAAACAGAAATAAATCCTGGTCATTCAAGATCACATCCTCCAAACCAAACTTTTTCCACAGACGATTAGCATGAAAATGCCCAAAAGGGAAAGCAGGATGTTTTCCAATGAAATGACCAACTAGAGTGTTCTTCCAACAGTCACTTTGAAGCATAAAAAGTTCCCATGGGATAACAGCTCTAGATATACCTGAATCAATAGTAACAGGAGGAATGAATCTCAATTTACCTTTCTTGCTGATGTTTGCAGCATCCTGCGAAATGGAAGCATAAGTACGGGGCTGCTGGACCTTGGGACTGTCGGGGTATCCACCAAGATCATTCGGAGAAGCATCATGCTTAGGGGCATCATCTGGAGCAGGATGAATGTCATTTGCATGACATGCAGCTGGCTTAAAGTAAGTAGCATTAGGAGGAAACTTCGGAGGATTCAGCATGGGAGGTACATGTGAATCATCAACATTTGCATGCAAAGATGGTTCAACATTCGAATACAAACCATCACCATGCTGATCATTCAAGTCCCTATCTTCGTCCACACTTAAAACAACATTTTTATCCCATGAGTCAGCCACTTTTTCAAGGGTGGCTGATGCTGCAGAAGTATCAATATTATCACAAGATTTGTCGCTTTCAAGTGGAATACCAAAATGCTTGTCAACTTCACTTATAGATAATCGTTGCTGCTGTGAAACCAAGCCCTCATGTATTTCAAGTGGGCCGTCACGGTGAGTAGAAGCCGGACCAGATTTGAACGGGGTTGACTTTGCGACCGGTGAATCGAAATTAGGGTTTTTAGCAAAATGTTCGACCAACAATCGATTCAATGCAACAACTTGATCTTTAGAAATCAGTTTCTCACCATCATTAAGCAAATCCAAGCCCTCCCTAAGCATTAAATCATCAATCTGTCGAATATCATCAGGAGATGGTGGTTCAGCGGCGGCAGGCGGTGGCTGTACGGCGTCGGTTAGATTTTTAATTAGGTTTTCGGCCTCACCAACCCTAGAATCGGCCAATTGAGTATCGGAATTAGAAGATGAAATAGCCCCACCCCTAATCGAACCACCCCCTGCCATTAATTGAATAGCATCGGTGGTTAATAGTGGTGGTGCGGCGGCGGTTATATTTTTATTTAGGCTTTCGGCCGCCTCTTCATTGGAAACAAGCAATTGAGCATCAGATTTTGGATCTGGAGCAGCCCCATCCCGAATCGACATCCCACCGGTCTTCAATTGACCGGTGGTGGCCGGAATAGATTGCAGGAAAGCGGCGGACGGCGGCAATTGGGTGGTTTGTGGCGGCGACATGGATGAAAACTCATCAAGATCATCAAACGGATTAATAGAAGTTCAATCAATATTTTTTGATGATGATCTAAGATTGTATTTCGATTGTATGTAACGTTTATTGGCTTCAAAATATTGGATATAAGCTTGATCATTCTTTTTTAGTTCTTCCAAGATTTCTTCATCACTTCTTTTCTCTTTTTTTCCTTTCTTTTTCGTGAATTAGACATTGTATGTTACATGGATTTGTAGAGAATTGAAAAAGGAACGATTTGATGTGAAAAACAAGATCGAAATCCGGCCAAAATTGGCCGGAATTGAGCAAAAAAACGGCCGGCCCCCGTAGGGAAAAAATCGCCCCTACCTTGAGAGAAAATGTGTGTTTTTTAGGGTTTAGATGCACAATTCATTTATCATCATCATATAATCACATTTCAATACATCTCAAGATATTACATAACATTTCATAGCATATCATTACATCTCATATCATTGGGATAGCATTTCAGGCCTCAATAGTCATCTACATAGTCCATATCACCTCCCGTGTAACCCCGAATACCAATAAGCAAACAAGATATCATTTGGGAAGTTATTATATGAAAACCATGTTTTTGTTGAACCCTCAGCGTGTCAAAGTAGTGTATCTTACCTAGTGACGAGCACAACGAGCAATACGCAAGGTTAATTTGTCTTGTTTGTGTTTCCAACTACCTATAGCAACATATAACCAATAGGTTACATAAACGTGGCTTCAAAAGACCTCTCTAAGTTCCATATACCATAAAGTAACCTAAGCATAAGGTCTATGGGTAAAACGAGCATGAAAACAAGCCTAAACAACAGCCAGATGAGAATATGCACCGCACACCCATCCTCTGCGCCGCATATCATAACCTAGCTGAAGTCTGAACATAACCCAGCCAACACAATTCGTTTGCTATCAAATTTTGGGTCACAAGATGACCAAATGAGACAAAACTCAGTTCTTAACAAATTTATCAGACTCAAAGACCTTTTCAAAAATGTAAGGTTTGACTCTTGAAGAGCTCTAATGAATAAGTTATGACGTTTGAAAAACAAGTCTGCAGAATTCGTCCGACACCTGACGATTTTTGGAAATCGACATTTTTCGCATATCTCTGGGCAAAATCACAGGAATCTTTGTTCATATAAAATTTAGGGGACACATAGAGGTTTTCAGAAATGTAAGAGTCATCTCCTAAGTCGTTCATATAAGGAAGATATGATTTTTGCAATATGACTGAATTTTCAGACCTAATAAACCCTTTGTTTTGCAAACAATTTCCACCATCAAACATCCATGTCAAGCCACCACGACCTCTACAGTTCATACACATCAAATTATGACTTAGTTATCATTATGAAATCATCAATTGATTCATGGATTCATTATACTCATTTTACAATCGATTTGACACCCGAATGACCTAAATCGACTCACAAACGCAATCAAATCCATATCAAACCTCAAGACCAGATGTGAACCCTATATTGGCTCTATTTGAACATTAAAATGACTCTAGAAACAGCTTCATACTTGTAGGAAATCTCAAGATACATATTAATTGCAATAACAATCACCGAATGACCCGAAATCGCCAATCTAACAACAAAAACGTTTCTTATCAATCAATACTCAACAAGTCCAGGTATGGACGAATTATATGGATGAATATGACTAATATTCTGCAAAGATTTCGATATATACCTTGGAGGATGATAAACGGATCGATTACATGCACCGATTGATCATTAATCCACCCGAAAACGCAAGAAATCGCACGAGGATCACTCCAGGAAAAAGGGGCGGTTTAGGGTTCTTAGGAGGAAAGAATAACTGAATTAGGGGATAATGATCTGACCTAATTACTCCTAATCACGTTTTTGAAGTTTTAGGAATGGCAAGAATGATCCCTAGACTTCTATACGACACATAAATAGCTTAAATCGTCCACCGGGAATTCTATCGACATATTAAACACATCTTTGGCATCTTAAACACATAAACGTATATATCTTTAAGGAATTAAAGCCTCTCACATATAGCATATTAAACACACGTAAGCATTACTTCGTTTAGAGACTTAACGGTAGCAAAGTGTTGACTTAACGACTCAAGTCAACCGTTACACAAAAAGTTTGGGATGTTACAAAAGTGCATGCCGAAATTATTTGCCATGAGAAGATCATACGGATTCCCTTAGAAAGAGGAGAAGTGTTGATAGTACAAGGCCATAAGACAGAGTCCAACCTAAGTTGGTGTCGTCCATGAAGGTGAGGAAGTATTTACGGAAGGAATACCACACGTACTTGGCACAAGTGGTGGATAAGCGAGTGAAGAGCAAGGATCCTCACAAGGTAGCAGTAGTTAGGGACTTTTTAGATGTGTTTCCTGACGAGTTACCTGGACTCCCACCGACGCGGCAAGTAGAGTTCACTATCGATTTAGTTCCCGGGGCAGCCCCCTTAGCTAAGGCACCCTATAGACTAGGGTCTTCCGAAATGCGAGAACTCTCCGAGCAATTGCAAGAATTGCTTGGATTCATTATACTCATTTTACAATCGATTTGACACCCGAATGACCTAAATCGACTCACAAACGCAATCAAATCCATATCAAACCTCAAGACCAGATGTGAACCCTATATTGGTTCTATTTGAACATTAAAATGACTCTAGAAACAGCTTCATACCTGTAGGAAATCTCAAGATACATATTGATTGCAATATGACTGAATTTTCAGACCTAATAAACCCTTTGTTTTGCAAACAATTTCCACCATCAACATCCATGTCAAGCCACCACGACCTCTACAGTTCATACACATCAAATTATGACTTAGTTATCATTATGAAATCATCAATTGATTCATGGATTCATTATACTCATTTTACAATCGATTTGACACCCGAATGACCTAAATCGACTCACAAACGCAATCAAATCCATATCAAACCTCAAGACCAGATGTGAACCCTATATTGGCTCTATTTGAACATTAAAATGACTCTAGAAACAGCTTCATACTTGTAGGAAATCTCAAGATACATATTAATTGCAATAACAATCACCGAATGACCTAAATCGAATCACAAACGCAATCAAATCCATATCAAACCTCAAGACCAGATGTGAACCCTATATTGGCTCTATTTGAACATTAAAATGACTCTAGAAACAGCTTCATACTTGTAGGAAATCTCAAGATACATATTAATTGCAATAACAATCACCGAATGACCTAAATCGACTCACATACGCAATCAAATCCATATCAAACCTCAAGACCAGATGTGAACCCTATATTGGTTCTATTTGAACATTAAAATGACTCTAGAAACAGCTTCATACTTGTAGGAAATCTCAAGATACATATTAATTGCAATAACAATCACCGAATGACCCGAAATCGCCAATCTAACAACAAAAACGTTTCTTATCAATCAATACTCAACAAGTCCAGGTATGGACGAATTATATGGATGAATATGACTAATATTCTGCAAAGATTTCGATATATACCTTGGAGGATGATAAACGGATCGATTACATGCACCGATTGATCATTAATCCACCCGAAAACGCAAGAAATCGCACGAGGATCACTCCAGGAAAAAGGGGCGGTTTAGGGTTCTTAGGAGGAAAGAATAACTGAATTAGGGGATAATGATCTGACCTAATTACTCCTAATCACGTTTTTGAAGTTTTAGGAATGGCAAGAATGATCCCTAGACTTCTATACGACACATAAATAGCTTAAATCGTCCACCGGGAATTCTATCGACATATTAAACACATCTTTGGCATCTTAAACACATAAACGTATATATCTTTAAGGAATTAAAGCCTCTCACATATACATATTAAACACATCTTTGGCATCTTAAACACATAAACGTATATATCTTTAAGGAATTAAAGCCTCTCACATATAGCATATTAAACACATCTTTGATCGAAAGATGTTGAATATGAGGCAAAGGAGATGGGTGGAGCTACTCAATGATTATGAGTGCGAGATTAAGTATCACCCTGGAAAGGCGAATGTTGTGGCGGATGCACTTAGTAGGAAGGAAAGAACTAAGCAACCAAGGGCGAGAATTAATCACCTACGAGTGTGAATGTCTCTAAGAGACCGATTCTTATAAGATCAAGCAAAGGCCTTTATGGGTGGGAATATTGAAAAAGAAACCTTGAGCGAGATGGAGACAAGGTTTGATAAGGATGATGAAGGTATCTTATACTTCACGGGAAGAGCTTGGGTACCAAAAGTGAATGGGTTAAGAGATGTACTCATGAATGAAGCCCATAATGGTTATCACTCTAGCATACAATGTGCACCCTTTGAGGCATTGTACGGACGCAAGTGTAGATCACTGATGTGTTGGATTGAGACGGGTGAAAGGAGATTGACTACGGTAGATTATGTCCAAGAAACAACGGACAAGGTGGCGATTATTAAAGAAAAGCTCAAAGCCGCAAGAGATCGGCAAAAGAGTTATGCGGAACAAAGAAGAAAGCCACTAGAATTTGAAGTTGGCGACAAAGTGCTATTGAAAGTATCGCCATGGAAAGGAACCGTACGGTTTGGCAAAAGAGGAAAGTTGAGCCCACGATACATTGGGTCATTCAAGAAAATTGCTAGAATAGGACCCGTAGCCTACAAGTTAGAGTTACCCCAAGAATTGGGAGATGTTCATGATACTTTCCACGTGTCAAATTTGAAGAAATATATGGAGATGACTCAAAAGTGGTTCCACTCGAGGAACTACGAGTGGAAGATAAGCTCCATTTTCGTGAGGAGCCAGTAGAAATTCTAGACCGAGAGGAAAAGCGTCTTTAAAGAAGCAAGATCCCTATAGTTAAAGTTAGATGGGATTCGAAACGCGGACCCAAGTTTACATGGGAGCGCGAAGACTTTATGTGAGAGAAATATCCTCATCTTTTCCCTAAGCAAAGTCAAATTCCGGGACAGAAATCTTCTAAGGGGGTAATGATGTAACAACCCTCATTTTTAATATTATATATGTGCTAGTTATGTTGCCTATGATCCCGCAAGCCATAGTTATATTAGAAGCTAGTAGATAATGCCCCTAAATTAGCAATCTAAAGCTATTATTGAGTTCTAAATCAAACTTAATAAAATACCATTGAACAAAATTTTTATTGTTGATCAATCAAGTTACATAAATAATTGTACAAGGTTCACAAGTTGTGATAACAACCAAAAATCCTTATAAATATCTTACAATTCAAAAACCAAGCTAATTAGAGTACATTTGAACATAAATATATAATGACTATCTCAATAATGTATTTATAAATCCTCATGTACATAAAAATGCTTGAATAATAATAAGTGTATATATATGTCTAAATAAGTACAAGTTTATGACAAGAGTTAAGTAACAAATTAAAAACACAAAAATATATATATACACATACATATATACGGCTATATATATATATATATGAACACAACTTTGTACCATAAGAGCCTAACAACTAGTACCTTAGGTACCATGCATGAACTTGTACAAACACACATCACATACATGTACATAAATCAACTAACAAGAAAATAAAATAAAACCGTTCAAAATTTGAAAGCCAATTTACGGCTCCCATGCCCATTCCCAACATCTCACACCCAATCAAAACATACTACACATACATACATACATTACATACATACATGCATACACTAAAAGTCCCTTCCTTTTCCCTTGCAAAACCGTCCCCCCCCTTCCCAATACCATTTCACCAATCAAAATACAACTAGCTCTTTTATTCTTGTAACTCTTCACTTTTCACACACATATCTCCCTCTCAAGAACTTTCTTCTCCATCTTTTTCTTTGTATGTTACGATTCAAAAAGCAACAAAAAGGCAAGACAAAATCTTAACTAAACAATACTAATAATAAGGGTTAGGCTAGATTATTCAAGGGTAATTTCAAGCTAAGTTCAAGGGTTATTTGAAGCAAGGAATAAGGGTTATTAGGAGCTTTATAGGTCACGAAAATTCTGCCCTCTTTCAATCTACAAAACCGAGTTCATCAAGGGTATAAATCTTCATCTCTTTGTTAGATTAATCTTGTTTTTATTTATATTCAAAGATCTTTATCAAAAGTTTATATTTTCTTCTTGTTTTTCTTTGAAAAACACACTTGATGAGGGTAAGTTGATAGAATCTTTTTCCTCATGCTCATGCATGTCGAAATCTTGAAGAAAGATTTGTTGATGCATGTTGATGTGACAACAGCAACTTAGATTTGATTAGTCTTTTAGATTAAGACATTATGTTACTTTATGTCTTATTTATATATGTGTAATTGATAGATTATGGACTTCATGTTTTGGTAATGATCGATTACATGTTTTGGTGTTATATATATGTTGTTTATATATGATGTTTGTTATGTGTGTTATACAAGTACAAACATAATATATGTTAGGTTCCTTGTACATGAAATACTTGGAAAATAACTAGGCATAGATGCTGATGGAAGTAAGTACTAACAAAGATAATCTTCGTTAGGAACAAATGAAGATAATCTTCGTTATATGGGCTGGGCTGCTAAGTTCGTAAGAACAAAGCCCAGCAGGCCCAATATCGATCAGAAACATATATATATGAATGGAAACCCTAAATTGATAGCAGCCGTTTAACTCACATACATCTCCAGCGACTAAGTTCGTTTCTAACATTTAGAAAACGAAGATAGAAAACGAATTTATCTAATTTTCGTTTTGAATCTTCATCAAACGAATATAGCTTACGAACTTAGAAAACGAAGATAGGTTACATACGGCTGATTATATACTTATAATTAGCAATATATTCGATAACTAATCAAACTAGTTATCTCGTGAGGATTCCGCACTCACGACATAACAATAGACGATCTCGAGAGCGATCTGTAGCTATCGAGGGACTCACAAGTGGTATCAAAGCCATTCGATATCTTATCGAAGGTTCGAGATCGTTTGTTTGATTGTTTTCCTCCCAAAAACCTCCCGAAAACCCTAACAGTCGCTAAGTTCGTTTTCCTTACGAACTTAGCAAAACGAAGATAGAAAACGAATTTATCTAATTTTCGTTTTGAATCTTCATCAAACGAATATAGCTTACGAACTTAAGCTATCTTCGTTCAGAACCTCACCTTACAAACTTAAGCTATCTTCGTTTCAACCCTCATTTTCGTTTAAACATTAACTTTCTAATATCTTTGTTCACTTATGGCTTCCTCATCTTCAACCAACAATGTTGTTGCCCAATACCTCAATTCTCTCGTTTATCATGATCATCTTGTAGGACGTACTAATTCTCCACCAAAGTTAGTTTCATTGGCTGACTTCTGGGCGTGGAGAGGTCGATTTGAAGATTTTATACAATGAGAAGACTTAAACATGTAGCTCATGATCACTGAAGGTTATGAGTGGCCCACTCTTACTGTGAATGGAGTTACTTCTACATACAAGGTGGGAGAATTAACAGGTGAAGAAAAGGCTAACTATGCTATTGAAGTAAAGACTCTTTCCACTCTTCGTATGTGCATTCCTCAAGAGTTGGTGCACCTGTTTCCTAAACAGGAATACAAGACTTCAAAGCAACTGTTCGATGCTATTGAAGCTCACTGTGAAGGTGATCCACTATTGAAACAAAACAGAATTAAAATGCTCAAGAAACAATTTGACTGCTTCAATGCTACAAAGAATGAACAAGTTGAGGATCTTATACTGAGATATCAACATCTTCTTGCTGAATTAGCTTACTTTGACCTTAAATACACTCCTACTGAGATAGTGGATAAATTCCTGGATAGTTTGCCGAAAGCTTACAAAGAGTTTCGTCATGGATTGCAAGAAAAGGCTGATTATGCATCTCTTCGTATAGATGGAGTAATATCCACTCTAAGAAACAGAGAAATGAAGGATAAGGCAAAGGATCTTCAAGACAACTTCACACAAGATCCATCTCTCTATCATGCCACTATGAAAAATCCAATAGCTGATGTTAATGCCTTCTTTTCTGGAGTTGGTAATACTGGTGAGACAGACAATCGTGGTCCACTGATGGATGGAGATGATTCTTCCGGATTCATGGCTACTGATGCTGGTAACAGGAGTAAAAAGGCTAATGAAGGTGCAAAGACTGGAAATATGAAGTTCGGTAACATTACATCCTCTTCTGATGGTTACAAGTCCATGCCAATGAATATGAAATCAGCTGAGGGTAGGATGAATGTATTTGCTGCCATGTGTGCTACACATGAAGCTTTTGTTGCGGGTAGAATCACAGATTCAGCACTCATTGATGAAGATTGCGACCAGATAGATCCAGATGATGTTGAAGAAATGGATCTAAAATGGCAACTGGCCATGATCACCAGGAGAGTGCAAAAGTTTATGCAAAGAACAGGCAGACAGCTTACTGGAGGTACTCAGGGCTTTGACAAGTCAAAGGTGAAGTGCTATAACTGCGAAGGTTTTGGACATTTTGCCAGAGAGTGTCAACGGCCTAAGAGAGAGGCCAATGTTACCTTTACACGTCAAGATAGAGGTGGTAATCGTCCGTTCAATCAAAATTCAACTAGAGCTCTTTTGTTGACTGATGATCCTACTGCAAATGTCAACGGCAATGACAAGGCTATAGTAGCTGTTCAACCCGATGGTTCTTATGTTTGGAATCTTCCACATGATGAGACCAATAACGCTTATTTGGCTGAAATCCTTGATGATATGGCTCAAATAGTTGATTCTCCTGATGACTTCTTGGACACCACAGTTTACCACAGTGAAGAGCAATTGTATGAAAATACTAAAAGTTCGAAATTGGAATCTGTTGCTACTGGTGTACATGATTCTGATTCCGAATCTGACGTTGAGTTAGAAAATGTCAAGAACCTTGATGAAGTGAAAGCTACTGAAGAAGTGAAAGCTACTGAAGAAGTGAAAGCTGCTGAAGAGGTGAAAGCTACTGAAGAAGTGAAAGCTACTGAAGAAGTGAAAGCTACTGAAGAAGTGAAAGCTACTGAAGAAGTGAAAGCTACTGAAGAAGTGAAAGCTACTGAAGAAGTGAAAGCTACTGAAGAAGTGAAAGCTACTGAAGAAGTGAAAGCTACTGAAGAAGTGAAAGCTACTGAAGAAGTGAAAGCTACTGAAGAAGTGAAAGCTACTGAAGAAGTGAAAGCTACTGAAGAAGTGAAAGCTACTGAAGAAGTGAAAGCTACTGAAGAAGTGAAAGCTACTGAAGAAGTGAAAGCTACTGAAGAAGTGAAAGCTACTGAAGAAGTGAAAGCTACTGAAGAAGTGAAAGCTACTGAAGAAGTGAAAGCTACTGAAGAAGTGAAAGCTACTGAAGAAGTGAAAGCTACTGAAGAAGTGAAAGCTACTGAAGAAGTGAAAGCTACTGAAGAAGTGAAAGCTACTGAAGAAGTGAAAGCTACTGAAGAAGTGAAAGCTACTGAAGAAGTGAAAGCTACTGAAGAAGTGAAAGCTACTGAAGAAGTGAAAGCTACTGAAGAAGTGAAAGCTACTGAAGAAGTGAAAGCTACTGAAGAAGTGAAAGCTACTGAAGAAGTGAAAGCTACTGAAGAAGTGAAAGCTACTGAAGAAGTGAAAGCTACTGAAGAAGTGAAAGCTACTGAAGAAGTGAAAGCTACTGAAGAAGTGAAAGCTACTGAAGAAGTGAAAGCTACTGAAGAAGTGAAAGCTACTGAAGAAGTGAAAGCTACTGAAGAAGTGAAAGCTACTGAAGAAGTGAAAGCTACTGAAGAAGTGAAAGCTACTGAAGAAGTGAAAGCTACTGAAGAAGTGAAAGCTACTGAAGAAGTGAAAGCTACTGAAGAAGTGAAAGCTACTGAAGAAGTGAAAGCTACTGAAGAAGTGAAAGCTACTGAAGAAGTGAAAGCTACTGAAGAAGTGAAAGCTACTGAAGAAGTGAAAGCTACTGAAGAAGTGAAAGCTACTGAAGAAGTGAAAGCTACTGAAGAAGTGAAAGCTACTGAAGAAGTGAAAGCTACTGAAGAAGTGAAAGCTACTGAAGAAGTGAAAGCTACTGAAGAAGTGAAAGCTACTGAAGAAGTGAAAGCTACTGAAGAAGTGAAAGCTACTGAAGAAGTGAAAGCTACTGAAGAAGTGAAAGCTACTGAAGAAGTGAAAGCTACTGAAGAAGTGAAAGCTACTGAAGAAGTGAAAGCTACTGAAGAAGTGAAAGCTACTGAAGAAGTGAAAGCTACTGAAGAAGTGAAAGCTACTGAAGAAGTGAAAGCTACTGAAGAAGTGAAAGCTACTGAAGAAGTGAAAGCTACTGAAGAAGTGAAAGCTACTGAAGAAGTGAAAGCTACTGAAGAAGTGAAAGCTACTGAAGAAGTGAAAGCTACTGAAGAAGTGAAAGCTACTGAAGAAGTGAAAGCTACTGAAGAAGTGAAAGCATTGATGAAGTGAAAGCTACTGAAGAAGTGAAAGCTACTGAAGAAGTGAAAGCTGCTGAGGTTAAAGAAGATTCTGCTACAGAAAAGGGTAAAAAGACAATTGAAGAGCAGATGCAAGAGTTTGAGATTCCGGCTGGCATGACTGTGGATGACTTTGTTGCTTACATGGCAGATTGCAAAGAGGCAGACCAACAGGTATCTTATTCTCTACATACTATTGTTCATGTTTGCAAAATTGTTAATCGAATGTTTGATGAAATTGAACAAAAGAATGAACAAATTAAGAAATTAGAATCTGCTGTCAATACTGCTCATGATGAAAGAGATAAGTTAATTAAAAAGGGTCTAACTGTAAATGATAAAGAAAAATTCTTCAAGGAAAAGATTAGATCTTTAGAGTCTGACATTAGAGCTATGAAAGATAAAGTCAATCAGTCTGTGGCCGTAGAAAGAGTAGGTAGTGAATCTTACTCCTTGTTAGCTAGAAAGTGTGCTACCATTGAAAAGGAACTTGCTGATGCTAGGATAGAAATCTTGGAATTAAATGCTAAATCTGATTCTGCTAGACATGCTGAGCTTTTAATGCATATGACAAAGTTTGAGGATTCTTCCTCTAAGAGTCTTGACACTGCTAAGATCTCTTATAAAGACGTGCCTCCTCCTTTCAATAATAACTATACTTCTGTTGAACCTAATATTCCTGAAATCCTACTTCAACCTAGTGTTGTAGATGGTAATCCAAAAGACTCAATTCCTGAGGCAAAGATGCCTGAGGGATCAAAAGAGTCTAAAGACGTTTCTTCTCAACCTAACAAGGAAGAGAAATTGAAAGGTGTTGTCCTAAACCAGTCTACTCCTAATGGTCAGAAAGACAGTATTGTACACTTTACACTTCATAAGAGTAATAGGGTCTATACTGAGTTAGAATTCCCATTAGAATCTATTGACCCTAAGAGGATTGATAAAGTCTGGGATGTAGCTATTGAGGATATGAAGAAATTAAGTCAGCTGCGTCTCACTCCGTTACCTAAGCAGTCTAGGATTAGAAAATCTGAAGACGAATTAGCCATTAATGAAGAAGCAACTAAGGCTTTAAAGCACATCTTAATGCCTACACTTAAGAAATCTCCAAGTAAAGGTAAACATGAGAAAGATGGTGCTAGAAAGTCTACAATATCACCAACTAAACGAGACCCTGAAAGAGAAGATCAAAGAAAAACAAGTAAGTCAGTGGACACTAGTGCTAACAATGAATCTATAGGTACCAATAAAAGGGTAAAAAGACAATTGAAGAGCAGATGCAAGAGTTTGAGATTCCGGCTGGCATGACTGTGGATGACTTTGTTGCTTACATGGCAGATTGCAAAGAGGCAGACCAACAGGTATCTTATTCTCTACATACTATTGTTCATGTTTGCAAAATTGTTAATCGAATGTTTGATGAAATTGAACAAAAGAATGAACAAATTAAGAAATTAGAATCTGCTGTCAATACTGCTCATGATGAAAGAGATAAGTTAATTAAAAAGGGTCTAACTGTAAATGATAAAGAAAAATTCTTCAAGGAAAAGATTAGATCTTTAGAGTCTGACATTAGAGCTATGAAAGATAAAGTCAATCAGTCTGTGGCCGTAGAAAGAGTAGGTAGTGAATCTTACTCCTTGTTAGCTAGAAAGTGTGCTACCATTGAAAAGGAACTTGCTGATGCTAGGATAGAAATCTTGGAATTAAATGCTAAATCTGATTCTGCTAGACATGCTGAGCTTTTAATGCATATGACAAAGTTTGAGGATTCTTCCTCTAAGAGTCTTGACACTGCTAAGATCTCTTATAAAGACGTGCCTCCTCCTTTCAATAATAACTATACTTCTGTTGAACCTAATATTCCTGAAATCCTACTTCAACCTAGTGTTGTAGATGGTAATCCAAAAGACTCAATTCCTGAGGCAAAGATGCCTGAGGGATCAAAAGAGTCTAAAGACGTTTCTTCTCAACCTAACAAGGAAGAGAAATTGAAAGGTGTTGTCCTAAACCAGTCTACTCCTAATGGTCAGAAAGACAGTATTGTACACTTTACACTTCATAAGAGTAATAGGGTCTATACTGAGTTAGAATTCCCATTAGAATCTATTGACCCTAAGAGGATTGATAAAGTCTGGGATGTAGCTATTGAGGATATGAAGAAATTAAGTCAGCTGCGTCTCACTCCGTTACCTAAGCAGTCTAGGATTAGAAAATCTGAAGACGAATTAGCCATTAATGAAGAAGCAACTAAGGCTTTAAAGCACATCTTAATGCCTACACTTAAGAAATCTCCAAGTAAAGGTAAACATGAGAAAGATGGTGCTAGAAAGTCTACAATATCACCAACTAAACGAGACCCTGAAAGAGAAGATCAAAGAAAAACAAGTAAGTCAGTGGACACTAGTGCTAACAATGAATCTGTAGGTACCGATAAAAAGGTAGATACAAACAAAAAGTTCAAGGTCCTCTCCTGCTTTGCTTGTCATGAAAAGGGTCATGTTTATAGTGTATGTCCAAATAGACCTCGAAGATCAGGTTCTCCTTCAAAGGTTTCCACCTCGGAAGGAAAAAGGGGGTTGGGTAATGATAAACAGGTTGATGAGGCTAAAGTTCAATCTTCTCCAAAACCGTTTACTATACCTCAACGACGTGAATCTCCACTGAAAGGTTCATCAGGAAATGTTCATGAGAATTCAAATCGTTTTCAAACACCTCCACGACCTGCTCGTTCTGCTCCTAGAAATCAAAATTCATATTATGACCAAATTCATTCAAGTGTTCGACCTTCTTATGGCCCTCATTCTCCTAGACCTTCTCCGACGAGAGGTCAGAAGTCTCCTCCAGTGAGAAGACGAGACGAGAATCATGTCCTACCCACGGCTTCGAGCAATGGATATTGGACTGAACTGATTCTCAGGGATGAGAAGGGTCGACCCAAACCTAAGAAGGTTTGGGTCCCCAATGAAAACTAATTTTTCTCATTTTATGTGCAGGGAGTTCCTAGGAAACCAATTCATTTATGGTACCTTGACAGTGGATGCTCCAGGCACATGACAGGGGACAGGAAGCTCTTGTCCTATTATACTGGTATAAATGGGTCGTACGTTAGTTTTGCTGGATCCAAGGGCGGCAACATCACCGGTCAAGGAGATGTCGTCAATGGACAACTTACTCTAGAAAGAGTAAACTATGTGGAACAACTTACTCTAGAAAGAGTAAACTATGTGGAACAACTTACTCATAATCTAATGAGTGTCTCACAGATCTGTGAAAAGGGCAACAATGTTCATTTCACAGAAAAGGAGGCATTCATCTTGAAGCCGGGTTTCGTTATTCCAGCGGAATGGATAATGCTCAGAGCTCCTAGGAAGAGAGACATCTATGGCTTAGTTTTAGGTGTTGATAATCCAACGGAGCCCCTCTGTTTGTTGAGCAAAGCAAATGAGTCTGAATCTCTCCTCTGGCATCGTAGAATGGGACATATCAACTTTCGGAAGATGAATGAACTTGTTAGTCTTGGATTAGTTGAAGGTGTTCCAGTTAAGAAGTTTGGGATGGAAGATAAATGTGTACCGTGTTTGAAAGGAAAGCAACATAAGAATCCTCATAAACAAAAGGTGCACAACACTATATTCAAACCATTCGAATTACTTCATATGGATCTCTTTGGTCCTGTGAACGTAAGAAGTATTGGGGGGATGTCCTACTGTTTGGTGATCACTGATGATTACTCAAGGTACTCATGGGTATTTTTCTTGAAGACAAAGGACGAGACCGCAAACCGGTTTATGGATTTTGTTAGACAAGTTGAGAATATCCATGAAGTTAAAGTTAAGAGAATCAGGAGTGACAATGGCACTGAGTTCAAGAATAATACTATTACTGTTCCTGTTTCTTCTCCGGTTTCCTCACCATTCATTGAGCCTGCTTCCAAATCTGGAGAATCAAGTGGGACCAAAGAAGCAGATTCTACCTTAGAGACTGCTCCTAAAGATCCTAATGATCCTTTACATATACCTCTACCTGACACTCCCTTCTATGATACTGACGACACGGAAGGTGAAAATCAGGAGGAGCCTAAAACTCCAGAGCAACATGTGCAGACTAACTTGGGAAATGATCTTACAGTCGATACGGTTCCTCAAACAAGAGTCAACAAGGATCATCCAGTAGAGCAAATCATTGGTGATGCTTCTGCCTCTGTTCGCACGAGAAATCAGATTAGGAAAAATTTGTCAAGTATGTTTGCTGAAATTAAGGATACTGGGGCAATTACTTGGTACTTGTACTTTTGCTTCATCTCTCAGGTTGAGCCTAAAAATGTTGGAATGGCTCTTAAAGATCCGTCATGGGTTGAGGCGATGCAAGATGAATTGGCTCAGTTTAGGAAGCTTGATGTATGGAAGTTAGTTGACTTACCTCAGGGTGAATCTCCTTTATCAACGCGATGGGTTTTTCATTGTAAAAAGGATGACAAAGGTGTAGTCACTCGCAATAAGGCTCGGTTGGTGGTTAGAGGTTTTGAGCAACAAGAAGGCTTCGATTACGATGAGACATTTGCACCAGTAGCTAGACTTGAAGCT
>CM067173.1:25645503-25788413 GCA_034093135.1 Erigeron breviscapus | reverse complement strand
ATCGCCACCTTGTCCGTTGTTTCTTGGACATAATCTACCGTAGTCAATCTCCTTTCACCCATCTCAATCCAACACATCAGTGATCTACACTTGCGTCCGTACAATGCCTCAAAGGGTGCACATTGTATGCTAGAGTGATAACCATTATGGGCTTCATTCATGAGTACATCTCTTAACCCATTCACTTTTGGTACCCAAGCTCTTCCCGTGAAGTATAAGATACCTTCATCATCCTTATCAAACCTTGTCTCCATCTCGCTCAAGGTTTCTTTTTCAATATTCCCACCCATAAAGGCCTTTGCTTGATCTTCTAAGAATCGGTCTCTTAGAGACATTCACACTCGTAGGTGATTAATTCTCGCCCTTGGTTGCTTAGTTCTTTCCTTCCTACTAAGTGCATCCGCCACAACATTCGTCTTTCCAGGGTGATACTTAATCTCGCACTCATAATCATTGAGTAGCTCCACCCATCTCCTTTGCCTCATATTCAACATCTTTCGATCAAAGATGTGTTGCAAATTCTTGTGATCGGCAAATATCGTACACTTGGTGCCATAAAGATAGTGTCGCCATATCTTTAGTACAAACACCACAGGTCCTAACTCCAAATCATGGGTTGAATAATTCTTCTCATGCGGCTTCAATTGCCTAGATGCGTATGCAATGACCTTGTCTCTTTCCATTAGTACGCACCCTAGTCCTTTATTCGACGCATCACAATATACTACAAATCCCTCTGTGCCATCCGGCAACGCATATCGGTGCTTCACATAGCATGTTCTTTAGCATTTTAGGGGCTTCCCACTTCTTGATTGCTTCAATCTTGGACGGATCTACGCGGATTCCTTCTTCGTTCACAATGTGTCCTAGAAATTGCACTTGACGAAGCCAAAATTCACACTTAGAAAACTTGGCATACAACTTTTCGTCCCTTAGCAACTGCAAGACTATTCTTAAGTGCCTTTCATGCTCCTCTTTGCTTCTTGAATATATCAAAATATCATCGATAAACACAATGACAAACTTATCCAAGTACGGTCTATAAATTCTATTCATCAAATCCATAAACACAGCCGGTGCATTGGTGAGACCAAAAGGCATCACTAGGAACTCATAGTGCCCATAGCGAGTCCTAAAAGTTGTTTTGGGTACATCTTCTTCTCGTACCTTCAACTGATGATAGCCGGATCTAAGGTCGATCTTTGAAACGTACGACGCTCCTTGGAGTTGATCGAACAAATCATCTATTCATGGCAACGGATACTTGTTATTTATAGTGAGCTTATTCAACTCTCTATAGTCAATGCACATTCTTAGAGACCCATCCTTCTTTTTAACAAAGAGGATTGGTGCACCCCATGGCGATGAACTAGGCTAAATCAAACCTTTTCCAAGCAATTCTTGCAATTGCTCGGAGAGTTCTCGCATTTCGGAAGACCCTAGTCTATAGGGTGCCTTAGCTAAGGGGGCTGCCCCGGGAACTAAATCGATAGTGAACTCTACTTGCCGCGTCGGTGGGAGTCCAGGTAACTCGTCAGGAAACACATCTAAAAAGTCCCTAACTACTGCTACCTTGTGAGGATCCTTGCTCTTCACTCGCTTATCCACCACTTGTGCCAAGTACGTGTGGTATTCCTTCCGTAAATACTTCCTCACCTTCATGGACGACACCAACTTAGGTTGGACTCTTGTCTTATGGCCTTGTACTATCAACACTTCTCCTCTTTCTAAGGGAATCCGTATGATCTTCTCATGGCAAATAATTTCGGCATGCACTTTTGTAACATCCCAAACTTTTTGTGTAACGGTTGACTTGAGTCGTTAAGTCAACACTTTGCTACCGTTAAGTCTCTAAACGAAGTAATGCTTACGTGTGTTTAATATGCTATATGTGAGAGGCTTTAATTCCTTAAAGATATATACGTTTATGTGTTTAAGATGCCAAAGATGTGTTTAATATGTCGATAGAATTCCCGGTGGACGATTTAAGCTATTTATGTGTCGTATAGAAGTCTAGGGATCATTCTTGCCATTCCTGAAACTTCAAAAACGTGATTAGGAGTAATTAGGTCAGATCATTATCCCCTAATTCAGTTATTCTTTCCTCCTAAGAACCCTAAACCGCCCCTTTTTCCTGGAGTGATCCTCGTGCGATTTCTTGCGTTTTCGGGTGGATTAATGATCAATCGGTGCATGTAATCGATCCGTTTATCATCCTCCAAGGTATATATCGAAATCTTTGCAGAATATTAGTCATATTCATCCATATATTTCGTCCATACCTGGACTTGTTGAGTATTGATTGATAAGAAACGTTTTTGTTGTTAGATTGGCGATTTCGGGTCATTCGGTGATTGTTATTGCAATTAATATGTATCTTGAGATTTCCTACAAGTATGAAGCTGTTTCTAGAGTCATTTTAATGTTCAAATAGAACCAATATAGGGTTCACATCTGGTCTTGAGGTTTGATATGGATTCGATTGCGTTTGTGAGTCGATTTAGGTCATTCGGGTGTCAAATCGATTGTAAAATGAGTATAATGAATCCATGAATCAATTGATGATTTCATAATGATAACTAAGTCATAATTTGATGTGTATGAACTGTAGAGGTCGTGGTGGCTTGACATGGATGTTTGATGGTGGAAATTGTTTGCAAAACAAAGGGTTTATTAGGTCTGAAAATTCAGTCATATTGCAAAAATCATATCTTCCTTATATGAACGACTTAGGAGATGACTCTTACATTTCTGAAAACCTCTATGTGTCCCCTAAATTCTATATGAACAAAGTTTCCTGTGATTTTGCCCAGAGATATGCGAAAAATGTCGATTTCCAAAAATGGTCAGGTTTCGGACTAATTCTGTAGACTTGTCTTGAAAACGTCATAACTTATTCATTAGAGCTCTTCAAGAGTCAAACCTTACATTTTTGAAAAGGTCTTTGAGTCTGCTAAATTTGTTAAGAACTGAGTTTTGTCTCATTTGGTCATCTTGTGACCCAAAATTTGATAGCAAACGAATTGTGTTGGCTGGGTTATGTTCAGACTTCAGCTAGGTTATGATATGCGGCGCAGAGGATGGGTGTGCGGTGCATATTCTCATCTGGCTGTTGTTTAGGCTTGTTTTCATGCTCGTTTTACCCATAGACCTTATGCTTAGGTTACTTTATGGTATATGGAACTTAGAGAGGTCTTTTGAAGCCACGTTTATGTAACCTATTGGTTATATGTTGCTATAGGTAGTCGGAAACACAAACAAGACAAATTAACCTTGCGTATTGCTCGTTGTGCTCGTCACGAGGTAAGATACACTACTTTGACACGCTGATGGTTCAACAAAAACATGGTTTTCATATAATAACTTCCCAAATGATATCTTGTTTGCTTATGGGTATTCGGGGTTACACGGGAGGTGATATGGACTATGTAGATGACTATTGAGGCCTGAAATGCTATCCCAATGATATGAGATGTAATGATATGCTATGAAATGTTATGTAATATCTTGAGATGTATTGAAATGTGATTATATGATGATGATAAATGAATTGTGCATCTAAACCCTAAAAAACACACATTTTCTCTCAAGGTAGGGGCGATTTTTTCCCTACGGGGGCCGGCCGTTTTTTTGCTCAATTCCGGCCAATTTTGGCCGGATTTCGATCTTGTTTTTCACATCAAATCGTTCCTTTTTCAATTCTCTACAAATCCATGTAACATACAATGTCTAATTCACGAAAAAAGAAAGGAAAAAAAGAGAAAAGAAGTGATGAAGAAATCTTGGAAGAACTAAAAAAGAATGATCAAGCTTATATCCAATATTTTGAAGCCAATAAACGTTACATACAATCGAAATACAATCTTAGATCATCATCAAAAAATATTGATTGAACTTCTATTAATCCGTTTGATGATCTTGATGAGTTTTCATCCATGTCGCCGCCACAAACCACCCAATTGCCGCCGTCCGCCGCTTTCCTGCAATCTATTCCGGCCACCACCGGTCAATTGAAGACCGGTGGGATGTCGATTCGGGATGGGGCTGCTCCAGATCCAAAATCTGATGCTCAATTGCTTGTTTCCAATGAAGAGGCGGCCGAAAGCCTAAATAAAAATATAACCGCCGCCGCACCACCACTATTAACCACCGATGCTATTCAATTAATGGCAGGGGGTGGTTCGATTAGGGGTGGGGCTATTTCATCTTCTAATTCCGATACTCAATTGGCCGATTCTAGGGTTGGTGAGGCCGAAAACCTAATTAAAAATCTAACCGACGCCGTACAGCCACCGCCTGCCGCCGCTGAACCACCATCTCCTGATGATATTCGACAGATTGATGATTTAATGCTTAGGGAGGGCTTGGATTTGCTTAATGATGGTGAGAAACTGATTTCTAAAGATCAAGTTGTTGCATTGAATCGATTGTTGGTCGAACATTTTGCTAAAAACCCTAATTTCGATTCACCGGTCGCAAAGTCAACCCCGTTCAAATCTGGTCCGGCTTCTACTCACCGTGACGGCCCACTTGAAATACATGAGGGCTTGGTTTCACAGCAGCAACGATTATCTATAAGTGAAGTTGACAAGCATTTTGGTATTCCACTTGAAAGCGACAAATCTTGTGATAATATTGATACTTCTGCAGCATCAGCCACCCTTGAAAAAGTGGCTGACTCATGGGATAAAAATGTTGTTTTAAGTGTGGACGAAGATAGGGACTTGAATGATCAGCATGGTGATGGTTTGTATTCGAATGTTGAACCATCTTTGCATGCAAATGTTGATGATTCACATGTACCTCCCATGCTGAATCCTCCGAAGTTTCCTCCTAATGCTACTTACTTTAAGCCAGCTGCATGTCATGCAAATGACATTCATCCTGCTCCAGATGATGCCCCTAAGCATGATGCTTCTCCGAATGATCTTGGTGGATACCCCGACAGTCCCAAGGTCCAGCAGCCCCGTACTTATGCTTCCATTTCGCAGGATGCTGCAAACATCAGCAAGAAAGGTAAATTGAGATTCATTCCTCCTGTTACTATTGATTCAGGTATATCTAGAGCTGTTATCCCATGGGAACTTTTTATGCTTCAAAGTGACTGTTGGAAGAACACTCTAGTTGGTCATTTCATTGGAAAACATCCTGCTTTCCCTTTTGGGCATTTTCATGCTAATCGTCTGTGGAAAAAGTTTGGTTTGGAGGATGTGATCTTGAATGACCAGGATTTATTTCTGTTTAAATTCAAGTCTGAACAGGGTCAGTTGCATGTATTTGAGAATGGTCCATGGCTATTTAATGATATCCCCATTATGCTGAGGAAATGGGAACCTGAAATCTGGTTTGACAAACCAGTTCTCAATAAGGTTGCCCTCTGGGTTAATATTTATGATTTGCCAGCTGTTATGTGGACTTATGATATTCTTAGCCATTTGGTTAGTTCTATTGGTGTTCCTATTGCTGTTGATAGATATACTGCCGAGATGTGTGAAAATCAGAAAGGTAGGGTAGTTTTTGCTAAAGTGTTGGTTGAGTTCTCTTCTGAGAAAGATTTTCCTTTGTTTGCTGAGGCTGAGATTTTTGATTCTGTTAGAAGGTTCATACTTGAATACCATTGGTTACCTCCTAGGTGCTCACACTGCAAGATATATGGACATAAACTTGATGATTGTAGTGTGAGACCAAGGACACAGAAAGAAATGGATACCCGTATGGCTACAGCAGCTCCAGCTTCACAGGTTGGTCCATCAGGGACTAAAGATGGCCCATCAGGGGCCAAACAGGTTGATCCACCAGAGGCCCAGGACCAGGATGGGTTTCAGAAGCCCAAGAGACGTAAGAGAAAGCCCAAGAAGGCTCCATCATTTCCTTTGCCTAAGCCTAAGGTCATGTATGTCCCTAAGAAGACACAAGATTCAAAGGGGAAGGCTCCAGCAGTAGCTACATCTACTACAGGTACTACAGACTGGTCAGCTCCAGTCAGATTAATACTGATAAGGCTAGTACTTCCTTAGTTGAGCCTATTGGTCCTACTGCTGATGATTTTGAGGATGAGTCTGATAGTGATGAAGTGATATGCGATGAAGGTGATACTGCTCAGTTCATGAAGATATTTGGTTCATAAAGATAGACTACTAGCTTTGTTTTAATTTTTGTTTATATTGCTAGTTTGATTGTTCTTGGGTGTTCTGGGTCTGTCCAGCCATTCAATTGTTTCATTTCCTGCATCACGGGTCCCCTTTATTATCTGTGGGGGCCCCGTGAGGGCATTTACTATGTAAATGTTTAAGTCAACTGGCATTCAGCCATGTTGCCTGTTCTTTCTTGTGATTTATAAAATTTCTAACCAGGGGTGACGGTCTTTTACCGAAAAAAAATGATTGTATGGCTTGTTCATCTAGTTCACTAGACTTATTAAGTTGCCATGACACGTGCACGTTTAAGGGCCCAAACGTTAAGATGAATTATATGATAAATGTTTAGGTAATGTAAACACCTAAACTATATGAGATGTGAAATCGAGCTCGTAATTTAGATTAAAGTGTTAAGCTTAACCCGTACTTGCCCTTGCCCGACGGGTGCGTAGATGTGGTTGCTCGGGTGGCTCCTTGCAACATGGTCTTAGATGTGAAGAGTAATACGGGGGTCTGACCAACCCCATTGTCTTGAACATTCGGATTACTCCGGGATTGGCTTGCCATTCCTTAACGACATTGATGTACTGCCGTAAGGTTTGTCCATCTAGTCAGGTGTGACTTATGTCACCCTTACAAAGATGTATATGTTATATGAGATGCGTGACTTATGTCACAACTACAAAGATGTTAGATGTTATATGTGAAGATGCAAAAGATGACTAGGCACATTTAGGATGACCCATCCTATATGAAGATGTTTAATGTAAGATGTGATATGATAGATGTGATGACTTGTGATATGTGCCTTAATGACAAATATGACTTTTCTATAATGTTTTAAATGGACAAATGCTTTATAAACTATGTGTTATCTTACTTAGCTAATTCGTTAGCTAACACTTGTTTCTTGAAATGTGTTGCTCCTTCAGGTTTAGCAAGCCCGTGATAGATGATGAATAAAGTGCGAGGCAAGGGTAGATTGCAATGAGGATAGCTATAGTTTACCCATAGTGGTTGCTCGCTTTAGATATTTGCTTTATGTTTAGACATTTATGATTTGCATTTACTATGTTGTCGGTTGTTTAATGTTGGGCAACCGATGGATTTCCATTTGAACCTATTTTGATGACATTGCTGGTAACACCTATGAATAAATGAACCAAACAGATTTTGTGGTTTGGACTTTTAAAGTTTACTTCCGCTTTCTTTTGTCGCCGTTAGGCGAAATGTTTTTGGAAATCCATATTTTTAAACGACAGGTGTTACAAGTTGGTATCAGAGAAATGGTTTAAGTGAACCAATGACTATAAGACCATAGGATTTGGACTTAAACCGATAGAGATCAGGTTAGGCTTAAGTAGGTATGCTTAGCCTTTGAGATGAAATGCCTTAGGACGGGTTGGGATGAGTGAGAGTGTAGGGATAAGGCTATATGATGATTGTTTATTGATATGTGAATATGTTTTTAGCCTTTATTCGTTTTTCTCCGTCGCTAAGTTATCCTATTGCTACGATAGACGGCCCTCGAGGTGATCTTCTATTCTCTAATTGAATTTGATAAACTTGTGCTTTATATTACGTGGGAAATTGTTGAGATGGACAAAAGTTGGAGGATTAGGTGAAATGGTATTCTATCAATGTCGAACCCACGAGATTAGGGACAAGGACCACAATGGAAAATATATGTTGTATGCGTAATAAAGGTCGCGTGAAGGATTTGGTGAAAAGAAGACGATACACAAATGTGGTAACGAACATGCATGTGAAAGGATACAATTACAATTATGGTCCGGAACATAATTGCAAGCGTATCACGACGCGAGCGTGTTTGTATGGCCATGCTTGTGTTGACCAGTGTAGAAAGTAACGAAGTTGGTAAGATCTCTATGAAGTGTTGTATTATGTTGTTGAGCCCACGGGCTTAAAGGACTTGGATTTGAAGTGTGACGAGTAGAGTTGATGCTGGATACTTGAAGGGTCATAAGTAGGTGACGCATAGAAGGGTTACCGGACACACGTGTGGAAGGATACAGTTACAATTCCGGTCGCGAACGTAATTGTAAATGTATCACGACATGTGTGTGTTTGTGAGACTGTGTCTGTGTTGATCCGAATAAAGTGAAGATGGGAATGATGGAATCATTGAATGGTATCATATTTAACCACGCGGAGAGTAGACACGTATAAATGGAATAAAGAATGATGAAGCAGAAACAAGTAAAGAAGTTAACACTAAGGTTGATTGAACCCTTAACCATGAAACTCTTCCACTCTATGAACACTATGATATGATGTGAGGCTACATTTGAGCTGCGAAATGTTAAAGTTGTGCTTGGGATTAAGGTTTAGGGTTTGAAAGGAATTTGTTTAAAGGATTAAAACATGGGGGTACTTGGTCGAACCAGACGATATGCGGCGCACCAAAAGGGGGTGCGGCGCACATCTGCCCAGTTTTGGAATTGGGTCTTCTGAAGGAAGCCCGATATGCGGCATGGATCTTCCATGCGGCGCATATTTGGTGTTGCACAAACGCTTGGTGTTTTCTGTGACAAAATAGGTGAAATATGCGGAGCATATTTCTTTCATGCGACGCATATGTGCCCAGTTTGAAATATGCGGCGCATGCACCATCCATGCGGCGCATATTTTGGTCTGTTTTGGATTTACGACTCGTTTAGTTTTGATTTCGTTACGGGACGATATGTGACGATTGGGACGAGTATCTACAGGGGAGATTCTTCCTTATATTGCATGAATGTAAAGGTGATGTTGATATCTTATATTTGTAATTTTATGTATGACTGCTTCTCAAGATAAAAAGAGTTTTCCCTTAAGAGAAGTTAAGAAGTTGGATGATGGAGTTATTTATAGTTTCTTAAAGCAGAAGAAGTAAAAGTTTTAAGAGCATCTGATTCCGAATTGATCATGTTTCTCGCCTAAGTGATTACTCATGTAAGGCAAAGATTATATTTCTAAAGACAAGGCCACCAGTAGTTTTGAGACGCTCTAATAATGTTCCCGGTTTCGTTGCGATCGTGAGGTCGAGCCTTCAAGTGATGTGTGACTAGTGCTACTTTCATGCAAACACATCTTCCGTTTTGTTCTCCATTATAGGAAGAAGTTAATGTTTTCGATTGTGGGATGTATTTCTTTTATAAGATAGATTTACGATGTTGCTACCATTTGTTGATGATGAAAGTCCTGATAAAGTTATTCTTACCTCATAATGATCCTATTGAGTTTCTCGAAATACCTTCATGATAACGAAAGCCCGTGTTGTGTACGAATTTAAGGAATCAAGTCTAAAGTTTTCTCTAGATCGTTTAGTCATTACGTTTAACAATGAAAATCTTGCCTATTCTAAGTATGACGAAGAACATTATGTTTGCGTAAAGAGCGTTATTACGATTTTCAACTCGAAGAGGCTTAGTTTAAATTCGTCAAAAGTGAGTAAAAGTTAAGGGAGCAGCTGACGCTTAATGTTGAAAGGAACAAAGTTCTATTTATTAGCTAAGTCCGTGGTTGCGAGGTTATAGTGAGTGCTTGACTACGGCAAATCAGCTCAAGGTAATGTTCTTTGAGACAAAGAATGTAGTAGAATGGGAGCATAGTGAGAAGAGTCGAGATAAACCGTCATGAAGCAATACATTTAAAAGTAAGATTTCGGTATCCGAGAACGAAATGACCAAAAGTTGTACTTGAGGAGGCTTATGAACCGTGGTGACATGCTTTATTGGATGCCGCCTGAAAAATGTGATACAACCTATTATGATACGAGGTGTAGTAAATCTTATATGTTAACGTGTGATAGGGTTAAAAGCCAAGACTAGACACCGAAAGTTTTGTTACAAAATAATTATTTAATGATCCTTTAACGGAAGTGAGGAGTCACGTTATCATGGACTAAGAGACAAGGTTGCGTGGGAAGCTAAAGGTAATGATATGATATGAGCCATTAGTAAACTGGTTGTCCAAGAATGTTTATTTCCTGGTGAACTATTGCACCGTTTCATGGGACATGAAAGAAAAGATGTATGTTAGAGAAGTTCTCTTAAAGTGTGAAAGCTAATTGTTGAATGCTTCAAATCGAGACGGCCGCTATGTAAATAATTCTCAAATATGTTTTGGCAAAGTATGAAGGGAATGGTGAACTCAAATGGTGCCTATCACTCCTAGATTGATGGGAAAGAGGAAGAATGATATAGAAACTCAGGAAAATCATATGATTGTGCGATGGTGCATCGAGATTTATTGTTGTGTTCATATGCAACCATGGTTATGCCATAGGCGTTGGATGTCACTTCATGATACGACATGTTATTGAAAGGAAAGTTGTGGAGCCAAAGATCATGAAGATAATAGTTCATGAAGTTGGAATCGTTAAAGAAGTGTTCTGATTAGCTCAAAATTGACTGAAGGTTTTGTGGTGAGCAAAGAAAGCTTATAATGAACAAAGTGGGTATTATGGTCTAACCATAAGACTCTATGGAGGGATATGTTATGCATCAAAAGTTATGGCGAGTCGACCCTTTGTTCAATGAATCATGTGAGTCATAGTAGCAAGTTAATAAGGACATGTGTCGGAAGGTCTTATCCGCCAAATGAATAGTCTTCGCTGAATGTAATGTGTGTACTACTTATGAAGGTTGGAGAAATGAGGTGATTACTTGTTTTTGATTTAAAGATTGAACCAAAGAAATGACGGAACGGATGAAATGTAAAGTGAAAGTAGAAAAGACTATGTAAGAAGCTAATGAGTTTGGTTATGCTAAGTTAAAGTACAACCCAAGGAAATCCTGAAATGATATGATAAAGTTAAGTGATTCTTGATCGGTAATATCCCAGGCCTAGCTTGGTGTAATATCTCAAATTTTTGTGTAACGGTTGACTTGAGTCGTTAAGTCAACACCTTGCTACCGTTAAGTCTCTTAACGAGTTAATGCTTACGTGGGTTTAATATGCTATATGTGAGAGGCTTTAATGCCTTAAAGATGTATACGTTTATGTGTTTAAGATGCCAAGATGTGTTTAATATGTCGATAGAATTCCCGGTGGACGATTTAAGCTATTTATGTGTCGTATAGAAGTATAGGGATCATTCTTGCCATTCCTGAAACTTCAAAAACGTGATTAGGAGTAATTAGGTCAGATTATTATCCCCTAATTCAGTTATTCTTTCCTCCTAAGAACCCTAAACCGCCCCTTTTTTCCTGGAGTGATCCTCGTGCGATTTCTTGCGTTTTCGGGTGGATTAATGATCAATCGGTGCATGTAATCGATCCGTTTATCATCCTCCAAGGTATAGATCGAAATCTTTGCAGAATATTAGTCATATTCATTCATATATTTCGTCCATACCTGGACTTGTTGAGTATTGATTGATAAGAAACGTTTTTGTTGTTAGATTGGCGATTTCGGGTCATTCGGCGATTGCTATTTGCAATCGATGAGTATCTTGAAATCCCCTACAGGTATGAGGTTGTTCAAGAGTCGTTTTTATGTTCAAATAGAATCAATATAGGGTTCACATCTGGTATTGAGGTTTGATATGGATTTAATTGCGTTTGTGAGTCGATTTAGGTCGTTCGGGTGTCAAATCGATTGTAAAATGAGTATAATGAATCCATGAATCAATTGATGATTTCATAATGATAACTAAGTCATAATTTGATGTGTATGAACTGTAGAGGTCGTGGTGGCTTGACATGGATGCTTGATGGTGGAAATTGTTTGCAAAACAAAGAGTTTATTAGGTCTGAAAATTCAGTCATATTGCAAAAATCATATCTTCCTTATATGAACGACTGGAGATGACTCTTACATTTTTGAAAAGCTCTATAAACCCCCTAAATTTGATATAAACAAAGTTTCCTGTGATTTTGCCCAGGGATATGCGAAAAATGACGATTTCCAAAAATGGTCAGGTTTCATACGAATTCTGCTGACTTATCTTGCAAACGTCATAACTTATTCATTAGAGCTCTTCAAGAGTAAAACCTTGCATTTTTGAAAAGGTCTTTGAGTTTGCTACATTTGTTAAGAACTAAGTTTTGTCTCATTTGGTCATCTTGTGACCCAAAATTTGATAGCAAACGAATTGTGTTGGCTGGGTTATGTTTAGACTTCAGCTAGGTTATGATATGCGGCACAGAGGATGGGTGTGCGGCGCATGTTCTCATTTGGTTGTCTTTTAGGCTTGTTTTCATGCTCGTTTTACCCATAGACCTTATGCTTAGGTTACTTTATGGTACAGGGAACTTAGAGTGGTCTTTTGAAGCCACGTTTATGTTACCTATTGGTTATATGTTGCTATAGGTAGTCGGAAACACAAGCAAGACAAATTAACCATGCGTATTGCTCGTTGTGCTCGTCACGAGGTAAGATACACTACTTTGACACGCTGAGGGTTCAACAAAAACATGGTTTTCATATAATAACTTCCAAATTGATATCTTGATTGCTTATGGGTATTCGGGGTTACATGGGAGGTGATATGGCTATGTAAATGACTATTGAGGCCTAAAATGCTATCCCAATGATATGAGATGTAATGATATGTTATGAAATGTTATGTAATGTCTTGAGATGTATTGAAATGTGATTATATGATGATGATAAATGAAATGTGCATGATTGTATGGCTTGTTCATCTAGTTCACTAGACTTATTAAGTTGCCATGACACGTGCACGTTTAAGGGCCCAAACGTTAAGATGAATATGTGATAAATGTTTAGGTAATGTAAACACCTAAACTATATGAGATGTGAAATCGAGCTCGTAATTTAGATGAAAGTGTTAAGCTTAACCCGTACTTGCCCTTGCCCGGCGGGTGCGTAGATGTGGTTGCTCGGGTGGCTCCTTGCAACATGGTCTTAGATGTGAAGAGTAATACGGGAGGTCTGACCAGCCCCATTTGGCTTGCCATTCCTTAACGACATTGATGTACAGCCGTAAGGTTTGTCCATCTAGTCGGGTGTGACTTATGTCACCCTTACAAAGATGTATATGTTATATGAGATGCGTGACTTATGTCACAAATACAAAGATGTTAGATGTTATATGTGAAGATGCAAAAGATGACTAGGCACATTTAGGATGATCCATCCTATATGAAAGATGTTTAATGTAAGATGTGATATAATAGATGTGTGACTTGTGATGATATGTGCCTTAAAGATGAAATATGACTTTTCTATAATGTTTTAAATGGACAAATGCTTTATAAACTATGTGTTATCTTACTTAGCTAATTCGTTAGCTAACACTTGTTTCTTGAAATGTGTTGCTCTCTCAGGTTTAGCAAGCCCGTGATAGATGATGAATAAAGTGCGAGGCAAGGGTAGATTGCATGAGGATAACTATAGTTTACCCATAGTGGCTGCTCGCATTAGATATTTGCTTTATGTTTAGACATTTATGATTTGCATTTACTATGTTGTCGGTTGTTTAATGTTGGGCAACCGATGGATTTCCATTTGAACCTATTTTGATGACATTGCTGGTAACACCTATGAATAAATGAACCAAACAGATTCTTTTGGTTTGGTCTTTTCAAGTTTACTTCCGCTTTCTTTTGACGCCGTTAGGCGAAATGTTTTGGAAATCCATATTTTTATACGACAGGTGTTACAACTTTTGACAGCCAATCCATTCCAACTATTACATCAAAACTTCATATTTCTATGGGAATCAAGTCAATACTATAGTCCTTATCATCTAGAGTTAGCATGCAATCAGAGATAACTTCCTTAGTCTTATATTCATACCCATTAGCATACTCAACATAATAGGTCTCATCAAGTTCACTAGGTTTCTTATCAATTAATTCTTTGAATTCAAAAGAAACGAAACTTCTTTCAGCTCCAGAATCAAATAACATAGATGCATAAACATTATTTAACGGGAACGTACCTACGATGACATTAGGGTCATCACGCGCCTCATTTACGCCCATAGCATACACCCTTCCTCTAGCTTGACCTCCTTGATTCCCACGATTTCCTTGATTGGTATTGTTTCCTTGATTAACATGGTTTCCTTGGCTTCCCACATTCACTTGATTCACCGCATTGCCTTAATTAACTTGATTTCCACGGTTCCCAACATTCCTTAAATTACCACGATTGGTGTTCACATTCACACGACCTCCTTGAGCTTTCCCTAACCTAAGACAAGTTCTTTTCCAATGATCTAAGCTCCCGCACTCATGACATTATGATCACACACGCACGTATATGTAGGTGGGGGGCGTATATATATAAAAGTGGGAGTCTATATTTGTACATATATATATGTACGCATGTACATATATATGTATGCTTGCCCCAAGTTTGAACTTATTTGCTTTTAGCTTTACTAGGTTAGCTTTAACTTCGTATAGGGGTTTATTTATCACTAATGCACCTTATATAGTCATTATACCCCAACTATGTATGGCTTTACAACTTTTCTATTCACAATAACCATATATTATCATTTATCATACTCGTATTTTATCACAACGACAAATCCACAACATAAATAGTAATAACAATAATCATGGAGATAAACTTTCTACCAACACAATATGTAATCATAAAAGGCATCCTGCATATATATTATCATAAGATAAGTTCACAAAATTTACATCATACCAAATACAATGTGGCCATTGCCACTTACACACAAGAAATCCAAGAAACAACATACGAAAACATAGTTGTTCATACATAATAATAATAGGTCCATAATAGAAAACAAGCCTCTAGGTCCACACCCTTACCATGAGAGCGAGCACAGGCATGCATAAGGCCGTGACTATGTATCCCATCACATGGATCGCCCAGCCCATTTCTCGCGTCTCCATCATGGCTGACCCCGAGTAATCAACAGTGCGCTCCATCGTGCCCATGGCCTTCTCCCACAGTAGCTCATGATCCCTTACTTTCTCTCTAGTGTCTCTTAATCCTCTCGCGATTCCCCACACTCTATTACTTTCTTCTTCACTCATACCTCGAGGGGGCGGGGGAGGAGGTATTCCGTATATCCCCCTCGACGTACCCTCTACATAGTGCCTCACCTCCGGTCTCCCAATATACCCTTGACCGGGCACATAAGTATAGTGAATAGGGGCATCAGGAGAAATGTAAGGATCTCTAATAGGGCCAATCCTCTCATGGACGGGAAGAGGAACACGCTTCCTTGCGGTGTAGGGTATGCGGGGACCTGCTGGTGGTGGTGGTCGTGCCTGAGACTGCACGGGTGAACAGCTCCGGGAGCGACTAGAAGCCACGCTCCTGGCACTCGCCGCTCTTCCACTCTCTGACGCGTTCATCGTGGGTTCACCTCCTTCGTCTTTTTGTCCTTGTTGGGGTGGTTGTTGCGTGTCCATCGTAGGCTCGGTTTTCTCATCCTCTTGTCTCATTTGTCGATCCACTACCATGTCCACAAACCTATAGAGGTTCCTCGATCGATTGGGGGACCTCGATTCTCTATTTCCTTGTGACATGATGTTTTCTACACAAAATACATAAAGTGTGAGATGACGACTTGATCCGACGCTTAGACGACCAATGATGACCATCTTGACCTCTAACGACCCACATGACGACTAACGGACATCATGACGACTTAACGGGCAGCATGACGACCACGACCATTTGACGACCAACCATTTGACTCGATACCAACTTCCCAACTCGACGACCGAACGACATACGAGTTTTTTTTAAACCATTTGACTCGATACCAACTTCCCAACTCGACGACCGAACGACCAATACGACGACTAACAACCAACACGACGACCAACAACCAAACATGACCACGAACGACCAATATGACCATCACTAATCGACATAATTACCGACGGCCAACTTGTGCATGACTCTCATGTATTAATTCTATATGTAAGTAAGGTAATACTAGCAAAGTGGGGGTATTAACTAAGGGTTCAAATAAGTAATGCAAACATCGGATTTGGTTATGTGTCTTTTGCACCAAGAATCGTTTTCAAGTTTATTTTCAAAAGACTCATTTTTGAACATTTCTTAGAAAACCAATTCGACCATTTCATATTAATGCTTAGTTAGGCGTAGTTGATCAGGCTCCGCGTAACTAAGGCAAGTATACTTCTTGATCGAATCGATTCTTTAAGAGATGATCGACTCGTTTTCAAAATATGTAGGTTATAGTAAAAATTCTCTATAACCTTGGGCTCTGATACCATTTTTCTGTAACACCACGACTAGGGCGGAAACACGAGATGCCACAGAAACATGGTACAAAAGAATTAAATATAAAACATCAACAAAGTTTCAAATGACATTCAACTCCCAAAAGATTACAAGTTCAAGTTGACGTTTAACAATCATTACATAACCAAATCCATAACAAAAGATCAAATGTTTGCATTACAAAGCCGTCAAACACAAAACAAGTAATGCATCCAAGGAGGCGGTCAAGGTGCTATCTTACTGCTCTAAACCTGAAAAGCATGAAGAAAAAGTGTCAACTACGAGAGTTGAGTGAGTTCATAGGTTTATGCTAACATCATATTTATATTCCATCAAAATCATTATATAATAACTCATAATGTTTCCAAGAATTTCATCATAATATCCATACCCAAACCGTATGTTCAAGCAATAATAACCAACTATCAATAATATCAACAACACTTGGTCAAAGGCATATTTGACGAGTTTGGCTTGAGCCACTACTAAGACCCTTTCACGTCCAAATAATAATAATAATAACATGTCCCGAATAAGTAAAAATAGAAGCACATGCTGTCAATCACGTGCAATAAAATAATAAATGGGTCGTGCCATGGAGACGACCAATAATATATAAAAGTAGATTAGAGCACCCCTAGGCAGACCGGAGATGAGGGCGGCCACAGAGGCGGCCCGTCAACCCGCTGCCATCTTGGTGAGTGAGGGGACGAATCCTAGTTGCGCAACCCTCTAACTACAGGCCTCAATGAGTTAATAGTAGTGTACAGGGGACAACCGTTTGACAGTACTCAAGCTCATCATATAACATATAACACGTTGAACATACAATATAATTCCCATATTAATCATCATTCGTTCAATATAACATCATTTCATAAAAGAAAGTCAATTTAATTAATCATGCTTTTCACCCCGTAAGTAAAACATATAAAAGAGTTTGAAAGGGGGCTATGACTCACTTGATTCGAGAGTTATTAAGCCTTGACAAGTGCGAGTCCTTCACCTAGTTGTGTTCCTCCCCAAGCAAGCCTAAACCATAATAATATATATACACGACATAAGTCCGTGTGACATGAACTAGTAACCTAGATCATGAGATGTGTGCTAGTAGACTTGCCCATCTTTGGTTGTTATTAGATTATGGAGTTCAAGTGCATTATATTGCTCACAATGTTTGGTTAAAAGATATTTGGTGGAGAATGTCAATTTCTCATTATACGTATTTATACATTGTTGGAATTTCGGTAACTTGGCTTTGATTGTCATGGTTTCCATTGTGTGCTTTGCTTAATCATGATATTTGACATTAATTACTTTATAATATTGATATTCATGAATATTTTCTGATTTATAAGTATTTATTTAATTTAATATTATTTAATTAATTATTTATTCATTTTCTTGATTTATTAATTAAATAATTCTTTAAAAATACTTTTAAGTACCACATTTGCCTTTATAATTTATGAATGATTATATTTTTGTTATATTCTGATTTTTATGCATTATAACTTATAATATTATAATTTATATTTTTATGTAATTTCTCCATTAATTTAATAATAGTGATTAATTAGTGATTTTTACTTATTTAATTACTTCTAACATATATAATCTTTGTTCCTTGACTTATAATAATTTTATTCCAGTAGGTTTTAGTCATTTTCATCATTGGTTATTGTTAGGTCGGAAATCGACCAAGTATAATTTGTTCAGAAATAGCTTGAAGTTTAGTGAAGACGTTTGTACAGAATTCTGAGGTATCTCAGAATTCCTTCACTGAAGCTTCACTTCAGTTCAGATCAAGGCAAATCTGAAGCATTCATTCTGAAGTCAAAAACTGAAGTATGAAGAAGAGAATCATCTCAGAAGCGAGCAAAGAGTGATTCTACCAGATCGAAGACTGAAGCATCTCAGTATAAAGTATTAACAACACTTTACACTGATTACGAGGAAGACTTTTTACTTTACATACCTTACCCAGTTAATAGATTTATCTATTAATAAAAGGTACAAGGTAAAAGTATGGGTTTGGAACATAGTACTATAAGTCACATCAACTGACTTATATACTCTTTCTAGTTGAGCACATAAGGAATTAGGTTTAATTCCTTAAATGCTCACAACCACATTTGTACGATCTTGTCCACATCATCATGGACTTGGTCTATAAATACAAAGTCTTCTCACAACTTGCAAACAGCTTGAAACTTTAGCATTGCAACTTGTGAGAAATACTCTAAGTAAACTTACGAGTATTTCCAAGTTATTTAGATCATTTGTTTTTCAGGATTGTTTAGATACTTACACTTGGGTGTTTATCTTTGTTCCGCAACAATCCTTGTATTTGTTTATATATCAATAATCAAATACATTAGAAAGGAAACAACGTGTCTCAATGCTACATACTTGATTATACATATATATATCTTATATAGTTTCAGCCATTTAGTTCTTATTATTTACTTTAAGTCAATTGCTTCTGTTATCCATATCTGGATCGTAAACTTAACTTGTCCATCAAGATTAGTTGTACTTGCCAGTCGGGTTTAGTTAATCATCTATATTTGGGACTCACAGTTTATGATTATTTAACCAAATTCATGACTTATATAATCTATTTATTTATTTATTTACCTTTTAATTATCATTTAAATTCAATAGTTAATAGAAATTCTTAGAAATCACCACATAACTTTTTAGCTAAAAATCCCAGACCCTTTTGGGTAACTTTTACCATGGTAACTTCATATCAATTCAACCTCTGTTGTGTCTTGCTCATTTAGAGGACTTTTATGCTTAAAATCTTTTACCAAAATAGTGATTTTAGCCTCATTTCTCAAGCAATTTAAGTGCTTCAAAATGGATTTTCATCCTTGTTTCATTATTTACAGAATATTCATCATATTTCAGTGTTCCAAGTTGTGATAGTGGTGGTGGTGTGATATGTGCAATTTAGAGCTTTCGGTTAATGCTTATTTGACCCGAAAAGGTGATTTTTGGACTTATTATTGCCATGAACCAAGTAAGTTGAGTTTTATATTTTTGAAATCACTTTTTCACAGTAACTTTAAGATATTTTGATGATTATTTTATTATGGAGCATGTGTGTGCTCAAAATGCCTTTTTGCATGTTTTCGGTTTATGGTTTCTAGCTTATTTTAACTTGTTTTGTTCCATGCCTTATATCTTTGCTATTTCATCAATATTTCCAGAATATTATGATTAAGATTAACATATTTTTCACTCAACACAAGTCCATATCCATCTCATAATCCAACAACAAGATTCAACTTTCTTAGATCTAACATGCATGCATCCATCTCATCATTTTCAATACAAATCTTTATAGATCTATCATCTAACAACATAAAAGCTACTTTTTAATCAAAAATTCCAGAAAGTTCTTCATCAAAATATATAAAAATGCATCAATCTTTCAAAGAAAAAGTCACTTTAAAAGCTACTAATTTATAACAACACTTTTGGGTCTTAAACTTGTTGAATCCTTGAATCTTTCTTCAAGATTTCGACATGCATGAGCATGAGGAAGAAGATTCTATCAACTTGCCCTCATCAAGTGTGTTTTTCAAAGAAAAACAAGAAGAAAATATAAACTTTTGATAAAGATCTTTGAATATAAATAAAAACAAGATTAATCTAACAAAGAGATGAAGATTTATACCCTTGATGAACTCGGTTTTGTAGATGAAAGAGGGCAGAATTTTCGTGACCTATAAAGCTCCTAATAACCCTTATTCCTTGCTTCAAATAACCCTTGAACTTAGCTTGAAATAACCCTTGAATAATCTAGCCTAACCCTTATTATTAATATTGTTTAGTTAAGATTTTGTCTTGCCTTTTTGTTGCTTTTTGAACCGTAACATACAAAGAAAAAGATGGAAAAGAAAGTTCTTGAGAGAGAGATATGTGTGTGAAAAGTGAAGATTGAGTGTTGTGTGAAATCAATTGTTGGGAGTTACAAGAATAAAAGAGCTAGTTGTATTTTGATTGGTGAAATGGTATTGGGAAGGGAGGGGGACGGTTTTGCAAGGGAAAAGGAAGGGACTTTTATTTTATTTTCTTGTTAGTTGATTTATGTAGATGTATGTGATGTGTGTTTGTACAAGTTCATGCATGGTACCTAAGGTACTAGTTGTTAGGCTCTTAGGCCTATCCTTAAAGGGCGTTAAGCCCGCGTCCGAGCCACTTCCGACGCATGGACTGCTTCAGACGCTAGTAGCACGGCTGCGTCCGAGCCTTTCTCCCAATTTCGAACGCAGCTAGAAGTGGTGGTGGTGGGTCCCGTTCGCTTGTATCCGTTGCCAAAATAATAAAAAAAGTTTTTTTCAAATTTTTAAAAAAGTAACGGCTAGTTTAGATTTGTATTTTTTTTTTCCTTCTCCTATATATACCACTTCCACACTACCAATTTAAATCACACTATCAAACATACATACTTCTATCTTTTTTAAACCATCTCAAGCACACACCACCCCAAAAAAATGTCTAATTCATCCTCCTCTAGCGACGATTACGAATCAACCGAATACGAATCAATCAATCGGGCTGTTTCGCAGTTGAATGCAGTTTTCAATCCCGAGGCCATAGGCGCTTGTCTTAGCGTTATCTTTGACGAAGAAGAAAACCAGAGCCAAGAAGCTTCAAGTTCTTCAGCACCCAAGTTGACTAGAAGGGTGATCCATCGAGATCACCTCGGTGCTGCAAAACTTTTATACAATCATTACTTTGCGCCTAACTGCACTTACCCACCCGACATGTTTCGTAGAAGGTTTAGAATGCGAAAGGAAATGTTTCTCCGCATAGCGCGAGATATACACTCCTTTAACAGCATTCAACCGCTACCGAAGCACTTTCAGTTTTTCCACAAAGGGGCGACAGATGCTTCTGGTCGTCCCGGTTTTAACATTTTCCAGAAATGCACTTCTGCAATACGCCAGTTAGCGTATAGCTATAAGGCTGATGCTTTGGACGAGTACTTGCAAATGGCGCAAGATACGGGCTACCAGTGTTTAGACGCTTTCTACAAGTGTGTGATACACCTGTATCAAAACGAGTATCTGAGAAGGCCAACAGAAGCAGATATCGAGCGGTTAACTGCTAAACATGATCAGGTTCATGGTTTTCCGGGTATGCTTGGTAGCATAGATTGCATGCATTGGGGGTGGAGGAACTGTCATGTGGCATTGCAAGGCAGTACACGCGAGGCGACAAGGGGCATCCCACAATCATGCTTGAAGCGGTTGCTTCATATGATTTGTGGATCTGGCATGCTTACTTTGGCCCTGCTGGTTCGAACAACGACATCAACGTCCTCAACGAATCAGATTTGTTCGACGATTTGCTTTAGGACAAGGCTCTTAAAGTAGAGTTTTCGGTGAATGGCCACCGGTTTGGAAAGGGATATTATCTAGCATATGGTATTTATCCTGAATGGGCCACTCTTGTGAAGTCTTTCAAGTGACCAATGGACCCGAAAACCACCAAGTTCAAGAGATACCAAGAAACTGCAAGGAAGGATGTCGAGCGAGCATTCGGGGTTCTTCAAGGTCGTTGGCAGATTATTGAGCAACAAGCCCGGTCATACAGTGTGAACAAGATAAAACGTATCATGTTATGTTGTGTGATTCTGCACAACATGATCGTTGAAGATAACGGGCGCGCAATCACACAGTTTGAAGAAGAGTTGATAGCTAATACTGTCCTCCCAACTCGTACGTGGACTGAAAGGTGTTCAACACAGCTTCGTATGTACGGGGAGTTGCGCGATAGAAGGACTCATCATGAACTCCGCAATGCTCTAATTGAACATGTTTGGAACCTCCGGAACGCGGCCGTCAACGTTGATGTGTAGTTCTTTATTTCTTAATAATGTGATTTTTCACAATTTGTGTTTTTTAGTTTAATTTTTAAGTTTTAAAATAAATGTAATGTGTTTTATGTTTTTTTTTAAGTGTTGTAATGTGTTTTTTAATAATAAAATGTGTTTTAATTATAATAAAATGTGTTTCTTTAATTTTCTAAAAAATAAAAATGAAATAATATAATAATGGATGAATAGTGTTAGAAGTGGGTTAGAAGTGGGGGTTATAAGGAGGGGTGTGTCTTGGTGTGTCTAGAAGAGAGAGAAACTGATGAATAGTGTTAGAAGTGGTTAGAGTAGTTTGTTATAATGATAGGTCTTATGGTACAAAGTTGTGTTCATATATAATATATATATAGCCGTATATATGTATGTGTATATATATATTTTTGTGTTTTTAATTTGTTACTTAACTCTTGTCATAAACTTGTACTTATTTAGACATATATATACACTTATTATTATTCAAGCATTTTTATGTACATGAGGATTTATAAATACATTATTGAGATAGTCATTATATATTTATGTTCAAATGTACTCTAATTAGCTTGGTTTTTGAATTGTAAGATATTTATAAGGATTTTTGGTTGTTATCACAACTTGTGAACCTTGTACAATTATTTATGTAACTTGATTGATCAACAATAAAAATTTTGTTCAATGGTATTTTATTAAGTTTGATTTAGAACTCAATAATAGCTTTAGATTGCTAATTTAGGGGCATTATCTACTAGCTTCTAATATAACTATGGCTTGCGGGATCATAGGCAACATAACTAGCACATATATAATATTAAAAATGAGGGTTGTTACATCCATTTTCTGTAACACCCCAACTAAGGCGGAACAATGAGATATACAGAAAGTCGAGTATCATTACAAAGGATAATAGATAAACATTCACCATAGCTTTATTTGATAAAAAGAATTTTACAATTATACAAGCATGTGAACCAATTCCCAAGTACAATGCGTCCACCGTACTTGGATATTAAGTCCACGAAACAAATAACAATTACATGAAATGATATACTACAATGATCAAGGCGGATTCCATTGCCCATCACAAGGTTTGATCTTTGACTCCAAAATGCAATGCAAACAATCATGATGCATCTAATTCCTCAAAGCTTATGATAATTCCTGAAAAGCATGAAGAAAAAGTGTCAACTACGAAAACGTAGTTGGTGAGTGCATAGGTTTTCAAGTAAATCCCGTTACATATCCATTTCAAAACTTAGAAAACATATTATTACATATCAATATACCCAAACCACATGGCCGACAAAATTCTCATATCAAACTATCAAGTTTTCCAAATACCATAATGTTATTTCAAAGCGTTGAGAGTCCATGGTAATTATAAAGTTCTCATTTGTCAAACTCATCGCTAGAGAAAAATACATATATCAATCGATTAATCATACATCACACCCAAACCATGCGGTCATCAATAATTCGATATCACCAAGTTCCACAAAGGCCATTGTCATATAACAACGGGTACCATTATAATTTCGTATACCCAAACCGTATGTTCAATCAATAATAACCAACAATCAATAATATTAATAACACTTGGTCAATGGTATAATTTGATGAGTTTGTCCTTGAGCCACTACTAAGACCGGTTATGTCCCAATACTAATAATAAGTCCCAAAGAAATATTAATAGAAAGCACATGATGTCTATTAACCCACAGGTCACAGGATCGAACACATAACACGTGGCTTTTTCTTAATAGAAAACACATAACACTTACAATGTACACTATATTTTAGTGTTTAAATTCGTGATATTGGTGGTGGTTTGATTAGTGAAATTTGTGGCTTTCGGTTTGTGCTTAATGATTATGCTAGGCGGAAACACACCAAAACACGTTTCCGCCTAGTAGACACCATGGTGATTTTGACACTTACAAAAAAAAATGGTATCAGAGCCCGAGGTTATAGAGAATTTTTACTATAACCTACGTATTTTGAAAACGAGTCGATCATCTCTTAAAGAATCGATTCGATCAAGAAGTATTCTTGCCTTAGTTACGCGGAGCCTGATCAACTACGCCTAACTAAGCATCAATATGAAATGATCGAATTGGTTTTCTAAGAAATGTTCAAAATGATTCTTTTGAAAATAAAACTTGAAAAACGATTCTTGGTGCAAAAACACACATAACCAAATCCGATGTTTGCATTATCTATTTGAACGCTTAGTTAATACCACCACTTTACTAGTGTTACTTTACTTACATATAGAAATAATACATGAGAGTTATGCACAAGTTGGTCGATGGTGGTCATGTTGATTAGTGGTCGTTGTGTTGGTTATTGTCGGTTGCGTTAGTCGTGCATCGTCGTGTTAGTTGTTCGGTCGTCAAGTTTGAAAGTCGGTAGTCAAGTTGGTTGGTTGGTTGTCAAATGGTTGAGGTCGTCATGTGGTTCGTTAAGTCGTCACGTTGTCCGCAAGTCGTCGCGTGGGTCGTCAATGGTCAAGTCGGTCGTGATGGGTCGTCTAAGCGTCGGATCGAGTCGTCAAGGAAATAGAGCATCGAGGTCCCCCAATCGTTCAAGGAACCTCTATAGGTTCGTGGACATGGTAGTGGATCGACAAATAAGATAAGAGGATGAGGAGACCGAGCCTACGATGGACACGCAACAACCCACGATAGACGCGTCGGAGAGTGGAAGAGCGGCGAGTGCCAGGAGCGTGGCTTCCAGTCGCTCCCGGAGCCGTTCACCCGTGCAGTCTCAGGCACGACCACCACCACCAGCACCAGCAGGTCCTCGCATACGCTACACCGCAAGGAAGCGTGTTCCTCTTCCCGTCCATGAGAGGATTGGCCCTATTAGAGATCCTTACATTCCTCCAGATGCCCCTATTAACTATACTTATGTGCCCGGTCAAGGGTATATTGGGAGACCGGAGGTGAGGCACTATGGAGAGGGTACGTCGAGGGGGATATACGGAGTACCTTCCTCCCCTGCCCCCTCGAGGTATGAGTGAAGAAGATAGTAATAGAGTGTGGGGAATCGCGAGAGGATTAAGAGACACTAGAGAGAAAGTAAGGGATCATGAGCTACTGTGGGAGAAGGCCATGGGCATGATGGAGCGCACTGTTGATTACTCGGGGTTAGCCATGATGGAGACGCGGAGGATGGGTTGGGTGATCCATGTGATGGGATGCATAGTCGCGGCCTTATGCATGCTTGTGCTCGCTCTCATGGTTAGGGTGTGGACCTAGAGGCTTGTTTTCTAATATGGACCTATTATTATTATGTATGAACACTTACGTTTTCATTTGTTGTTTCTTGGATTCTATTATGTGTAAGTGGCAATAGCCACATTGTACTTGGCATGGTGCAAGTTTTGTGAACTTATCTTATGATGATATATATGCATAATGCCTTTTATGGTTACATATTGTGTTGGCAAGAAGTTTATCTCTTTCATGATTGTTGTGATTTCTATTTATGTTGAGGATTTGTTGTTGTGGTGAAATATGAATATGATGAATGATAATATAAGGCAATTGTTGAAAAATTGTGAAGCCATACATAGTTGGAATATGATGACTATACAAGGTGCTTTAGTGATAAACAAATCCCTATACGAAATTAAAGCTAAGCTAGTAAAGCTATAAGCAAATAAGATCGAACTTGGGGCAAATATACATGTATATATATATACATATATATACATATATATATATGTATATATATAATATATATATGTATATATAAAATGTACATATATATATATATATATATATATATATATATATATATATATTTGATATATATTCTTTCTTATTATTCAATCGAAATCGTATATATATATATATATATATATATATATATATATATATATATATATATATATATATATATATATATATATATATATATATATATATATATATATATATATATATATATATATATATATATATATATATATATATATATATATATATATATATATATATATATATATATATATATATATATATATATATATATATATATATATATATATATATATATATATATATATATATATATATATATATATATATATATATATATATATATATATATATATATATATATATATATATATATATATATATATATATATATATATATATATATATATATATATATATATATATATATATATATATATATATATATATATATATATATATATATATATATATATATATATATATATATATATATATATATATATATATATATATATATATATATATATATATATATATATATATATATATATATATATATATATATATATATATATATATATATATATATATATATATATATATATATATATATATATATATATATATATATATATATACTTGGGAGCAGCTCAAGGAAGAGATGAAGCGTGAATATTGTCCTCGAGAAGAGGTACAAAAGCTGGAAATCGAGTTCTGGAACCACACCATGAAAGGAATGGAATTGGAGGCATATGTGATTCACTTCCATGAGTTGTGCGTACTAGTGTCAGAAATGGTAACCCCTGTGGCTAAGAAGGTTGAGAGGTTCATCTACGGGTTGGCACCCGAAGTTAGGTTGATGGTTACTGCCGCAAACCCCACCACTCTTGAGCAAGCTATAAGCTTGGCAACCAAGCTAGTAAATGACTTGGTTAGGAGTGGAAAGCACACGAGAGGTGAATCAAGTTCAAGACAAGGTGGAGGAAATCGATTTGGTGATCAAAAAGGTAGTGGGCCTGATAAGAGACAAAAGGTGGTGAAAAACTATGGTGTTGTGGATAATAACCCCAACCCGAATCGTGGCATGCCTCCAAGGTGCAACCGATGTGGTTATAACCACTTTGGTGAATGCAAATGTTGCACAACTTGCAACCAAATGGGACACCTTGCCGCTTACTGTAGGAGTGGATCAAGAGTTGGAGGAAACCCAGGGGGATGCCGCGAGTGTGGAAGCACGAACCATTGGAGAAACACTTGTCCTAGGTTGGGAAGAGCACAAGGAAAACGTGGAATTAGGAATGGGAATCGTGGTAACTTGAGGAATGTTGGAAACCGTGGAAACCAAGTGAACCAAGGCAATGTTGGGAATCAAGTGAATGTGGGAAACCAAGGAAACAACGCCAACCAAGGAAACCGTGGGAATCAAGGAGGACAAGCTAGAGGAAGAGTCTATGCAATGGGCGTGAACGAGGAACGTGATGACCCCAACGTCATCGTAGGTACGTGTTCATTAAATAATGTTTATGCATCTATGTTGTTTGACTCTGGAGCTTAGAAAAGTTTCATTTCTATTGAATTTGAAAAGTTGATTAATAAGAAACCTAGTGAACTTGATGAGACTTATTATGTTGAATATGCTAATGGAAATGAGTATAAGACTAAGGAAGTTATCCCCGATTGCATGCTAACTTTAGATGATAAAGACTATAGTATCGACTTGATTCCCATAGAAATAGGAAGTTTTGATATAATCGTAGGAATGGATTGGTTGTCAAAAATGCATACCGGAATTATTTGTCATGAGAAGATCATACGGATTCCCTTAGAAAATGGAGAAGTATTGATAGTACAAGGTCATAAGACGGGAGTTCAACCTAAGTTGGTGTCGTCCATGAAGGTGAGGAAGTATTTACGAAAGGAATATCACACGTACTTGGCACAAGTGGTGGATAAGCGAGTAAAGAGCAAAGATCCTCACAAGGTGGCTGTAGTTAGGGACTTTCTAGACGTCTTCCCTGACGAACTACCTGGACTTCCACCAACGAGGCAAGTAGAATTCACTATCGATTTAGTTCCCGGGACAGCCCCCGTAGCGAAAGCACCTTATAGACTTGCGCCCTCTGAGATGCGAGAACTCTTCGAGCAATTGCAAGAATTGCTGGATAAAGGTTTAATTCAACCTAGTTCATCGCCATGGGGTGCACCAATCCTCTTTGTCAAAAAGAAGGATGGGTCGCTAAGAATGTGCATTGACTATAGGGAGTTGAACAAGCTCACTATAGAACAAATATCCGCTGCCACGGATAGATGATTTGTTCGATCAACTCCAAGGAGCATCATATTTTTCAAAGATCGACCTTAGATCCGGCTATCATCAATTGAAGGTACGAGAAGTAGATGTACCCAAAACAGCTTTTAGGACTCGTTATGGGCACTATGAGTTCCTAGTGATGCCTTTTGGTCTCACCAATGCACCGGCTGTGTTTATGGATTTGATGAATAGAATTTGTAGACCGTACTTGGACAAGTTAGTCATTGTGTTTATCGATGATATTTTGATATATTCGAGAAGCAAAGAGGAGCATGAAAGGCACATAAGAATAGTCTTGCAGTTGCTAAGGGACGAAAAGTTGTATGCCAAATTTTCTAAGTGCGAATTTTGGCTTCGTCAAGTGCAATTTCATGGACACATCATGAACGAGGCAGGAATTCACATAGATCCGTCCAAGATTGAAACAATCAAGAAGTAGGAAGCCCCTAAAACGCCAACGGAAGTGCGTAGCTTGTAAAGTGATGAATTCGAGCTTATGTGTGTGTTAGTGTGTGTAACAATGGTGGTTGGAAGAGAGAGAAAGTAGAGAGAGAAAGTGTGTTTGGCTGGAAGATTAGTTTTCATAAAATGAGGTGAAAGGTTACATTTTGCATTATGGAGGGGGTTTATATACCTATACACATATTACAATATGCCCCCTTCCATACTTAGATATTTACATTGTAAGTACAAAAGATACAAATCAACTACTACATTTATATTTCTAACAATCTCCCCCTTAGTAGTGATTTGTGAAAAATATCCTTTCTTTGTCCATCTTCACACTCTTGTATTTGGTCTGTCTTTGTTTGGATGCCAGAACCAATTTTCTCCTTCAGGTCTATCATCAGGAACAATCATATTAGCTTCAAAGTTTCTTGGAGGAATGTTATGTGGCCCTGGTAGATGACTAGGCTCGTACTTGATCCAACAACCTCCTTTCCGACGAACAACGTACTTTGACTTCTGAACATTCTTTGCTTCTCTCATCATTCGAATGCTGTCTCGGTACTCAAGCCTTTGATTGATTTTGGAGATTACTTTATCAAATACTTCCTTTTTCTTTTCATCTTGCTCATCTTCCTTCAAACACAGCAACACATTTTTACAAAACTCCAATGTTCCATCAGAATAGGAAGCAAGTTCATCCATACGAATGAAAATCTTCTTCTTTCGGCTATTTAAAAAGACAACCCCAAAAGATGGTTCTTCGATGACATGACCAATACTTAGTTTTTCAATGTCTTCAGTGTAAAGACTTTGATCTGGATATGGAACATTTATCTTCCTCTTCACAACTTCAAATCCTATCTGAAAATCTTCCAATGAAGCATATTGAATGCAACTTGACATGTATCTTTTTACAGCATCAAAAGCAATTACATCTTCACGGTATCTTTGCATTGCATTCAGGAAATGGTTGTAGAGGAAGATAATGTCATCCACCGGCAAAAGTTTGAATTGGGCTTCTGTAAATCTGTAGATATTGTTATTATCTCTTTTAACATGAAAACATGGAACAGAGATAGTAACTCTTTTAATCAATATCACTCTTATCAGCACCAATATCTTATGATTTCTTTGTTCTTCAAGCAACTTTGGATTGTATTGTTTTGTAAGTTTAAGAAGCTCTGTGTATTCTTCTATTTGCCTTGCTTCCTTAAACTTATACATTGAGTCTAACTCTGGTCTCTTGGTTTTAGTAACTTTAGTTGCTCCACAAAATATCGGATATGCCCTTTCCTCCAGATATCTCGACTTCTTAGCTGCTTCTTTAGGTTTGATGCCGAGAGCAACCATTCTTTCTTTATCCCTCAAGAAGTATCCCCGATTAATAAATCTTAGTTGTTCTTCAGTTAATTCAGTTGGAAAATAATCAGGAAGAACTTCCTCGGATATGATTGCCTCTCTCAAAACTTGTTTGTAAGTTGATTTCTTAAAGTTCTGAACAGCAGCTTCTGGAGTCTTTCTCAGATCATCAAAATTGTTAAATTCATTGAAATTGTAATGCTGTGGAGCTGAGCTAGCAGGAACAGATGATTCTCCAACTTCAACTCAGCTTGAAGAACCTGTTTCAAAGTAATCAAGATCTGCAAATTCTTCAAACATTGGTTCCTCTACAGCTTCTACGTTCACCGGAGTTTCAACTATCTCTGGCTCATCCAATATTACATTATCTTTTATGGCCTCAATATCAGCTTCTCCTTCAGCATATTCAATTATATCATCTTCAATAACAAAACCTTCTTCTTCATTAACCTCAACATTCTCATTTTCTTCTTCACTTTCTACTTCTGAATTAACACCAAAAACGTCATCTAATCTTCTTTTAATCACATCATCTAAAGTATCTTGATTTCCACCCTCTGATCTTTCTTGCATCACCACATCCTCAACATTCACATCAACTCTTGCTGAAGTATTTTCAATATTAACTTGACCCTCTCCTTGGTTCTCCCCCTCGGGGTGATCATCAGAATCAGGATCATCCCGTCTAGAAGCAACCGAGGCCGGTCGGCAAGATTCTAATGCTAACAACCTTAGCTCAAATGCAGCAAGTTTCGCATCATATTCAGCCTTTTGTTTTTCGAATTGATTCTGTAGAGCTTTGACTCTGCGTTCGTTAGCCATTTCTCTTTCTCTTACCTCAAGAGCATTCAACACACCCCTTTCAGTCATAGTTAACAAATCCCCTCAGAACGTAGAATGCCAAGTAAAACTTCACATGCATGATCTTTTGTTTGTTGATTTATTGTGGTTGATGATATTTGAATAGGTGTTGGTGTTCTTTGTGTTTGTGTAGGAGATGGAGTAGCCAACCCGGGGGTTGTTTGCACATTTGAAATGTGACCTAAATTCAGCGAAGCTGATTCAGGATTTCCTGCGGATCCTCGGGTTATACCCTCACCAGCAGTTTCAGATTCATGGGCTTTGCAACCCGAATCAATTTGTGTCCTAGACTGTGATAAATCACTGTCCTGGACTTGTTGTTGGGCAACACCGGGGTCACTGAGAATGCCCGTTAATACAGTCTCAGGTTGATCCTGAGGAACAGCAGTGTCACTACGGCGTTTATACTGTCCCCCAGTCTCGGTCTGAGAACTGTTACCTGCGGCTAAAGCTGGCGTGATGTTAGCTAAGGCAGGATTTCCAAGCTGTCCTTGAGGGTCACACAAAGTGGGTCCCCCTCCGCTTGTTCCGGCATCAGTACTCAACTGAGCTTGTGAATCCGTGTACCTAGGAGATCTAGACTCATGTGCACGAAATGAAGGCGAGAGGTGGGGCTGGTCCTCTCTTATTTCAACACTCTCATCCTCCAAATGAGGAGAGTGTGGTGATCGTGGCTTTGTGAGACTAACTCCTGTTGTCAGGAGTCAGAATGGCTAGGAGAGTTTGGTGCAAGCGAGAATGGGCAGTTCCCGACTTCTACCCTAGGGTAAACAACCCGGTTAGACTCTGTGGTTTGAACTATCGGAGGGCCAACGTTTTCTTTATGCCCTTGTCCTAACCTGGACCACACATCCTCTCTTACATTTTCAACTCCTCCCTCAATTCCGCCTTGTTCCTCCAGCACAACATCATCTCCAGTGCTAACATGCTCAGATTGCAATTCAGATACAACATTATCAACAATTCGTGTTGCTTGCTCAACATCCAACTCTGCTGAGGCACCAATATGTTCAGATCTAGCAGACTTATGCTTTCTTTTGGACTTTTTCTTTGATTTCTTTGGTGACCTTCGAGCAATCATTTTTATTCGTCTACCAGGTATTGCCGGTGGTTCATTTGGTAGTGCTGAAGCAAGCGGTGTAGGATTAAGTACAGGTGATAAGCGAGGTGGTGTTAGAGTTGGTGGATTTGGCGAAACAACGGATGGTATTGGTGTAGATTGAAGGTGAAGATTGCGAAAAGTGAACGGTTGGTGTAGATTGTGTTGATTGATTTGATGGTGAGGTTTGCGAAGTAATATTTGGTGTAGGTTGAGAAACAGGTGAAGAAACAGGTTCAGGTGTTACAACATCTTGCTCAAACATAACTCTTTTTGATTTTCTTTTTCTTTTCCTCTGCTCAGAAGTCCCCTCATCACTAACCCCTCTTTTTCTTTTATCAGATCTAGGACCCTCACTAGGCGACCTATGCTCAGCTTGGGTAGGAGTCTGTCGGCTTTCAGACCCCATTGCTGAGACTAACCACTCGAGATAAGCCCTAAGATGAGGAATCTGAGCAGGAACCAGATTAATTAGGAATGATGGAATCGGAAAAGGTCTTGCAGTTTCACTTCCTGTGCCTCTCAAGTTGGATTTATACATTGCAATTACACACTTGAAGTTGTCTTCCAATTTTGGAATTTCTTCTGCATTATCAAGAACGTCTTCGATAATCATTGTGAAGAATCTGATAAAGGGAATATATTTTCTTTCTTGTGCATTCTTTCCCTTGACAACTTGGATCATCTTATCCCATATTATCTTCGCAAAGTCACTGCACATTGTGAGTGACTGCATAGTACATTGATAAGGAATGTTTTGTCATGAGATCAATTCCTTTCTGTGATGGCATCAAACAAGTGGTTAGAACATTGTACATTGTATGCCAGAAGAGTTGCTACATTCATTCTTCTAAAATCTCTCATCGTTGCCAACTCTCCTTCATAACCCAACGAATGAACTCCAGCCAACATTTCTTCAACTGATGGAAGTTCTTCGTATTCTTCAAGTTCAGGAAAACCAATGATAGTTCTGAACTCAGCCAGATTGAATTTACAATTGAAGATTTCATCTTCTGACTGAAGAGAAAACTTGAAGTAGTCTGCTGTTCCATGCCTCTTACTTCCTTTTACATATTCAATTGATTCCCATAACTCAAAAACATACTTCTCGGGAACAATTGCACCTCCAGTCAAAGCATTATTCAACGGATGATGGCTCAGAATCTCCGTAATGATTGGGAATTTGCAAGCAAATGGGATATGTAGTGCTTGATTGGCTTGCATTTTCATTGAATCTCCTTCTTTGAACATAGCCATCTTGATTTATTTTTTTTTTCTGTTAAGACAAACTGACCAAAGTTTTGACCAGAAAATACATTTTAAATACAGAAAAATAACAACATATACCAACATTTAAGAAACACATTTATTACACATAGACAATGTTTTGCATATATATTAAAAATGAGAAAACAAAGTAGTACACAAAGGCGTTCGATACCTTGCATCTCACCCAAATATATATACAAAACATGACAATATATAGGATCACATAAGTATTAAAAGATAAGAAAACAAGGTAGTACACAAAGGCGTTCGATACCTTGCCTCTCAACCCAAACACTTATGAAATACTATATATACAAACACAATACACATATACATTTACACATTTTAAAACACAATACAAATAAAAATAAAAGAAACATAGAATAAAAATAATGGAAAGAAAAGAAAGAAAGAGAAAAAAAATTCTATTTGTACTGTTTGCAGAGCAAAATGCTCTGCAAATAGCACATTTTGAAAAAATTTCCCAGAATTGACAAGGACCAAAAATTGGTTTTGGGAAAAATTTTATGATTTGTATTGTTTTCCGAGCAAAGATCTCGGCAAACACGAGAAAAACTCAAGTCTGGCACCAAGTCATCGTGTATTGGAGTTGAAACACGTAAATGCCGAGCTCAAAGCTCTGCAAATGAGCAGTTCATACCAACTCCTTTTCAATGTATGAAATTTCCTTTTATTGAACAACAATAATGTTGTCAATTGATAAAGAAAAATTTCAATGAAAAATTCAATTTTGTACTGTTTGCCGAGCAAAGTGCTCTGCAAACAGTTGGTTAAAAAAAACTTGATGAAAAATTTTCGCTTTGTACTGTTTGCCGAGCAAAATGCTCTGCAAACAGATGATTTGAAAACTTTGTGAAAAATTTAGATGCATTTTCCGAGCACAAAGCTCTGCAAATGCATGGATCAAGTCTTGACAAATTTGAAAATCCAATTTATACTGTTTGCCGAGCAAAGTGCTCTGCAAACAGTTGATCTAAGACTTAAAAAAAAGTTTTGTACAAAATGCACTGTTTGCCGAGCAAATTGCTCTGCAAACAGTTGGTTTTAAAACTGGAAGAAATTTTGGAATTCAAAAATGCCTGTTTGCCGAGCTCAAAGCTCTGCAAACAGTTTATTTTAAAACTTGGATTCATTTTGAAAACCAAAAGCCTTGAATGCCGAGCAAAATGCTCTGCATCAAGTTGTTTTAAAGACTTGGTGAAAAATTCATCTGGTTTGATAAAAACAAGTATTTGCCGAGCAAAATGCTCTGCAAATGACACTTTTGATCCAAAAATTTGTTTAAGTAATGTATGAACATGTTAACCAAAAGTTATGAAGATTTGAAGATCATCAAGAACAAACAATGCATTTGCCGAGCAAAATGCTCTGCAAATGGTACTTTTCAACAAACACTCATGTTATTACCCAGCCCTTGAACAATCAAGCCCAGAAAAATACAAACTTATGCAGATTAAGGCATAAAATTCATATAAACAACAAGTATGAACCCTAATCATGCATCTAACATTATCCAAACACGAATCAAATTATCACAGAAATCAAATAAAACAAGATCATTTCATTCAAACATTTTATCAAACACTTGGTAATCAAAATCAAAGTGAAGAGTATTACCTTTAAATGGATGTTATGATCGATGAATAGAGTGATAAGAAACACACCAATGATCACAGAATCAAACTCACTTCGATTATTCCCGAATGATGAAAAATATTGATTGATTGAAGTAATTATTGATCGGTTTTGAGAAAAAAAAATATTTGTTGGTTTGAATTTGAAATGTGAATCAAAATGGCCCGCCCATTTTCTATTTAAAAGTCAAATTCGGGTCGCGGGTCTGGGTTTGACCCGCGTGTCAACCCGGTTCTAGAAATGGTCTTGGGCTATTCATTTGGTTGGGCACATTTGGTTTTGGGCTTTACACTAAATCAACAAAAATCAAACAAATGAAATAAAACAAAATGTAAAAAAAACTTTCAGAAAAGAAAAAAAAATTTAAAACAGATTTAGAAAATAAAATATAAAGAAAAATCTTTTTATCATTTTTAAAATTTTAAAATTTTGTATTTGGTTTTTCAATTTTAAAAACAAACACAAATAACAAAAAAAACTTTAAAAAAATATTACACATACTAGAAAATCACACAAAAATTTACATGCATTTGCACACTCCCCCTCAAATTAAGCATATTAGACCTATACTAAATTTACAAACTCCCCCTAAAATCATGCATTCTACCCTTTTTCTCCCCCTCAAACATTGCATGTAATAACAAGTAAAACACATCAAAGTTTGAAACAGAAAATGAACATAGAATACATGGCATGAAAGCATTTAAGTTTGTAAATTTAGCATTCCCAACTTGGTTTTGAGAAAATTAAACCTGTTTTCATCCAAAGGTTTGGTGAAGAGATCAGCGAGTTGGTAGTCTGATGGAACAAAATAGAGTTCGATGTTACCTTTCTCGACATGATCTTTAAGAAAATGGTACCGAACATCTATATGCTTGGTCTTTGTGTGCTGCACCGGATTGCAAGAAATAGCAATAGCACTCTTTGAGTCACAGTAAATGGGGATTCTGTTGAATTGAAATCCATAATCAGTCAACTGTGTCTTCATCCAAAGAACTTGTGAACAACAACTTGCTGCAGCAACGTATTCAGCTTCTGCAGTAGATGTGGATACACAGTTTTGTTTCTTCGAAGACCAACTGACTAATCTATCCCCTAAAAACTGTACGCTCCCAGAAGTACTCTTTCGATCAAGCTTACAACCTGCATGGTCAGCATCCGAATATGCAATTAATTGAAACCCGGTATCCCTAGGATACCAGAGACCAAGGTTCACTGTGCCTTTCAGGTATCGGAAGATCCGTTTAACGGCCTGGAAATGACTTTCCTTGGGATTGGCCTGATACCTGGCACACATGCATGTGGCAAACATAATATCCGGGCAACTTGCAGTCAAATACATGAGTGACCCTATCATACTGCGATATTTCTTTTGATCAAAAGATTTTACATTTAAGTCAGCATTAATCTTTGTTCGAGCTTCCATGGGTGTCCCAATTGTTTGACAATCCATCATATCAAACTTTTTCAACATGTCAAGAATGTACTTAGATTGACAAATAAAAGTACCATTTGACAACTGTTTTACTTGAAGACCAAGGAAAAAGTTCAATTCACCCATCATGCTCATTTCAAATTTCTTGATCATTAAAGTAGAGAAATTCTTGCAGTATTTAGGATTAGTTGACCCGAAAATTATGTCGTCAACATAAATCTGGATTAGAATAATGTCACTCCCTTGTCGTTTTATAAACAAGGTAGTGTCAATCGAACCTTTGCTAAAACCAGATTTCACAAGATAAGAGGATAGAGCATCATACCATGAACGAGGCGCTTGTTTCAGACCATATAAAGCCTTATCTAACCTGTAAACATAGTCCGGATGTTTGGAATTCACAAAACCTTCTGGTTGTTCAACATACACTTCTTCTTTGAGAATTCCATTCAAGAAGGCAGTTTTGACATCCTTTTGGTAAACTGTGAAGTTCTTGTAGGCAGCATAGGCAAGAAACATCCGAATAGCCTCAATTCGTGCAACTGGTGCGAATGTCTCATCGTAATCAATTCCATCTTGTTGGCAATATTCCTTTGCAACCAATCGTGCTTTGTTACGTACAACAACTCCAGTTTCATCCTTTTTGTTCTTGAAGATCCATTTGGTCTTAATTGGTTCCTTGTTCTTGTAAGGATTGGGAACCAATTTCCACACCTCAAGTCGTTCGAACTGATTAAGTTCTTCTTGCATTGCTTTCACCCAATCTGGACAACTTAGAGCTTCATTCACTGTCTTTGGTTCAACAATACTCAGAAAATTCACAAACAGACATTCATTCGCGGATGCGGATCTTGTCTGAACTCCATTTGTTGGATTACCAATGACTTGAGAAATTGGATGAGCTCTTGTCCATTTGGTTGTGTGAGGAATTGGATCCAGTGGATCACCAGATTCTTCAGAATCAATAAAATCAGGAGAATGTTGTTCTGTTAATTGTTCAAACGAAGTAGCAATTGGTTCAACAAAGTCGTCGTGATCATAATCTTCAGGATTGGTTGAAGGATTTGTCACTTGAGAGATATTATGAGGTTGAGTATGCAACTTTGAAGTATCGGTAGGTGGATGAGAATCAGATGATGAATTAACATCTGATGATTGTGATGGTGAAGACTCATTGGGATCCATCTCTTTTGAATTTGAACTGGATGGTTCATTTGCATTTCCTTCAGATTCAGGAACTTTCTTCGGAACTTGGAAAAATTCTTCGAACAAGATATCCAAATCTTGTGTTGTTGGAGTAGAGAATGATGATTTGACATTTGAAGCAGTCTTTGTTGCGGAAGCTTGTGGACTTTGAGGTTCGGGTCTTGAACTGTGTTGTTCAAGAACCATTCCCGAGAGTTCATCAAATCTAACATTCATACTCTCTTCGATTCTCTTGGTTCTTCGGTTATATACTCGATAAGCAATGGATTCTCTTGAATAACCGATGAAATATGCCTCATCGCCTTTTGGTTCAAACTTTCCCATATTATCTCGATCATTGAGAACATAACATACACATCCAAAAATGTGCAAGAAGTTCACATTGGGCTTTCTTTTGTTTATCACCTGATATGGAGTTTTATCAAACCTCTTGTTTATGATTGATCTATTTTGAGTGAAGCAGGCAGTAGCAACAACTTCAGCCCATAGATTCGGAGGCAACTTAGAATAAGCAAGCATTGTTCTAGCTGCTTCAACAAGAGTTCGATTTCGACGTTCAACTACTCCATTCTGTTGAGGTGTCCTGACAGCAGAAAATTGATGAGTAATACCCATGGACTTGAAGAAAGAATCAATTGTTGAATTCTTGAATTCAGTGCCATTGTCTGAGCGAACAATTCTAACTGATGATTTAAGATTTACTTGGGTCTTCTTTATGAAATCAATAATTGCATTCGGAGTTTCACTCTTTGTATGAAGAAAGAATACCCAAGTGTAACGAGAATAATCATCGACAATCACAAGAATGTATCGCTTGCCATGGATACTTTGAACTTTCATTGGACCACACAAATCCATATGTATAAGGTGCAAAGGACCTTCAGTACTCAGATACTTCTTTGGTTTGTGTGAAGCTTTCTTCATCTTACCAATTGCACAAGCTGGACAAACATGTTCACTTTCATACTTGTAATCCGGAAGTCCTTCAACAAGTTGTTTATCCACGAGATCATTGATTGTTTGAAAATTAAGATGAGAAAGACGGCGATGCCATAACCAAGAATTTTGTGCAGTTTCTTTAGAAAGAAGACAAATCTCTGAAGAGTTAGATGGAATGTTGTTGAGATCAATAGTGAACAAATTGTTGTCTCTTGTTCCAGTAAGAATATCCACACCATCTTCAGTCTGCACTTTGCATTCATATCTCTTGAATAATACTTGAAGATCATTGTCACAAAATTGTCCAACACTAAAAAGATTATGTCCTAGGCCTCCAACATAAGAGACTCTCTTGATAGTGACACCATTTTTAACAATGTCTCCATAACCGAGAATAGGAGCGATATGATCATTTCCGAATCTAACGGTTCCTATGAACTTCTCGACAAAGTTTATAAGAATGGAATTGTTTCCAGTCATATGACGAGAACATCCCGAGTCAACATACCATACACAAATGAGAAATTCCTGCAAGGACAAGGAATATTATTTAGGTACCCATGTAGATTGGGTCCTTGTAGGTTAGAGGGATAACATGCAAGTATACATAAAAAATAAACATCAAGCAAAATAACACACAAACAAACTTTTTATTCAAATCACAAACAAACACACATAAATGTTCAAAACACAGATACGAATTACAAGCAATGAAAATCCAAGGTTTATACACATAGTTTTGGTACAAGCAGGACTAGTCCTAGATGTATTGGCACTATTTTGAGAATTTGATCTACGGACAATCCACACTTGTTTCACATTTTTTGTATTCCCATCAAGCTTGACTTTACTAGAAGCATGCAAAAATCTATCCTTAGGAATCCATCTACTGCTACTAGTTAAGCACAAGTCACCTGAAACATAAACAGTCTTCTTGTTAGCAAACAATTTGTTATTTTCAGACTTAACAGGTTTCTTCTTGATGGTTTCTGTGGTCTTGTTTACTTTCTTTATATTATTAGGTGACAACCAACCATATTGATCTTTGTACTTAGTTATTCCAGAAAAAGTATCTCTAACCCTTTGTAAAGTGCACTTAGGATTCTTCTGAGAATACCTAGGAAAACTAGAATACCTAACCTGCTGAGGTTGTTTGTTACCTAATGAAAAAGTTTCATTCTTAACAATCTTTGGACCACTTCTTGTTTTGACTTCTTTTTGGGACTGAAGTTCAGATTTAACCTTGTATTTCCTAGAAGTCATTGAATTCTTAGTAACTTTTGATTTTTTGTTTGGTTTTGGTTTCGAATCTGTCTTAGGTGATTGATTGAACTTTGGTTTTGAAATATTCTTTGGTGATGGTTTGGTCTTTGGTTTTGAATTAGTTTTGTGTGATGAGTTGGTCTTTGATTGTTGGGTAATATTTGGTCTTTGGAACTTATCGAATGAGGAAGAGTGTGACTTTGGAATCTTCTTTAGAAAAAATTCATGTTTTTCCTCTTTTTGAACAAAATGTTTTTCAAAATCAGGAGGAAAATCATAATTTCCTTCCAAATATGTTGAGAGATCATCCGTTCCCAATTTCACACTTGCTTCACTTATCTTATTTGGACAAGGACTTCTCTTGATTGGAATTGATGCTTTTTCTTTTTCTTTAAAAAATTGAAGTGCTATTTTCTGAAATTGGAATTCAACTTTTAGATCATTAAGTTCCTTTAGCACATTTAACCTCTGTTCTCTTTCTTTTTCAAACTTTTGTTTGAAAGCATCAATTTCATTCAAGTATGATTGAGTTCCCTCAGAAAATTTGGTAAAAGACTCACTTTCAGAAGCAATCGGGAAGAAGTAATCATCAACATCATGAACATCATATACATCATCTAGATCACCATCAGTTTGAACAGACACATGATCAACTTCACACTCAGTTTGCACACATGCATTCACAATTTCAGAAATAGAGCATGCATTTTGTGAAGTTGTCTCATTTTGACACACAGATTGGTTTGGTGGAGATGGAGTGGCCATAACTTCACAAACAGGACAATCGGGGTGATCACAATCATTTACATGATTCTTGGGTGGGTTAATGACATAGTGATTTTGAGTTTTCAAACTTTCTATCAAAGATTGCTTTTCATCAAGAGACTTTTTCAGATCTTCTATTACCTTTTCCAAAACTTTTTGTGGAACATACGGTCTCAAGTTTTCAGCTTTTGGAATTGGAAAAGTTTCTTCTAAAGGTTTTTCTTTAAAACACTCAAGAATTTCAGGAATTATAGCCTCATGATTATCTTTTTCGTCATTTTGTTTTTCCATTTTATGTGCAGGGTGACTGAAAAAATCATATGACTCATCCATTAACTCATAGTTAAAATAGACTTTTGCACCCTTCTTTAGAAAATCATCAGCCTCAAAATCACTATCATTCGGTCTCACAAACTGGTCAGTCATCCCACATCTCAATAAGATTCCTTATATAATGATGGACTTCTTCTTGTGCTTTGAGCAAATGATTTGGATTGACATAACCTAACCCTGAAGTGAATATTGATTCTGAATTTCTTGGCCTATTCAAAAAGATTTGTTGATATGAACGATTAATCTTATACAACTTGTCTTGATAAGACTTGATTTCAGCTTTAAGCTCATCATTTTCTTTATCAAGTTTTGTTTAAGAGAATCTTTTATACAACACTCATATTTTAGGTCAGAAATTTTGTTTTCAAATTCCGTCAAATCAGGGATAGATTCTTTCAATTTCATATTTAATGACTCAATGTCCTCAGCCAATGCATTTGCTCGAAACATCTCATTGGTCTTTTCGACTTGAAGTTGTCTGACTGTCTTGCTCAGTTCAAGAACTTTGGTCTCAAGTTCTTGTTGTTCAAGATGCAGTTTAGAGTTTGGAGTAAAAATGACTGCTGCTTTTTCAGATTTCAAATTCTCAAATTCCTTTTGAATCAAATCAAATTTACTTTGAAAAACTTTTTCTTTGTCTTCCAAATCTTTCTTTAATTTTAAATTCTTTTTACTCAACTCCATGCAATCTTTTGTTGCTGTTTCACTCATATCCATATAGTGTTTTAACACTGATTTGGGAAGTGTTAGTACCTGATCATCCTCTGAAGAACTTTCCTCAACATCATCCAACTCCTTTGATTTCTTGATCTTCGTCATGAAGCACACATTTGCTGCAAGTTCGTCTGTCTCCTCATCAGAAAGATGTAACCACTTGTCATCCTCAACGAGAAGAGCAATTCCACTTTCCTCTTGTCTTGCTAGCAAAAGTTTGTACTTATAGTACTCGGAGTTCTTTTGTCGAGGTATAGTGCAATTGATGGCAAAATGTCCAGTTAGACCACAGTTGTAGCATTTCTTGTCTTCATTCCTTTTCTACATGACCTTCTTCTCAAACTTCTTCTGATTGTCATACTTCTTCTCACCACCAACAAAATCTTTCTTCTGGTCAAACTTAGGGGCATTCGCATTTTTAGCATACGAAGAGACTGATGAAGTCCTAAGCTGATTATTTGTTGGTTTCTTCTTGAAGAATTTCTTCTTGAAAGCCTTGTGAAATAAGCGAGTTCTTTGTACATTTCTTTTTGTTTCTCATCAAGATCACAATCACTCATTTCACTTGAATCAGAATTAGTGTCATACTCAACAAAGCTTTGTCTTGACACTTTTGAAGTCTTCTTCTCAGCTACCAAGGCTAATGGATCAGAATGAGAACTTTCTTCTTTCTTCTTTTGGATCCTTTGAACATCCTCAACATTCAGTTTCAATTTTTCACAAGGTGTGAATGGTGAGTTTCCCAAAGTCTTATTGTTGGTTGAGTTGGGTTCCATACACTTGCCATTCCTCTTCCAGATTTTTGATGAATTTGATGTTCAGTTCCATATTGGTTCTTTTCACATCATTCTTTCTAAGCTCATTGATGACATTACAGAATCTGATGTATACTTCATTCAATGGTTCACCCTTCTGTTGCTTGAAAGTTTCATACATGTTCAGAACAGTCGACAATCTTATGGTGTTTGACACATCAAATCCTTCCATCTGCTTCTCCACTTCATCCCATATGTCTTTTCCTGTTTCATAGGAGTCCACATTGCAGTAAATGTCATCAGGAAGTGCTTGGTAAAGATAGGCAATTGCACTTTGATCAGCCTCAACTCTATTTTTCTGATCTGCATTCTAACTCTCTTCAGGTAAAGCTTCTCCATTAACAGGGTTCTTTGGAATTTCAGGACCATCTTTGTATGATTTCCTCAAAAGTTTTCCATTCTTCTGTCTGTCTATCCAGTTCAGAAACCTTTTCTTCCATTGAGGATAAGAACCTCTAAACAAGACAGGAGGTCTTCCTTCATAACCAAGTGCTAAAGCTTCCCTTGAAGCCATTTCAAATAAATTCCAAAGAGAATTGAAAATTTTTCTATTTTAACTAGATGCAGAGCTTAGACCTCTGCAAATAGAACAAGTAGAAATTTGAATTTTTTTGATTTTCTTCCCACTTGAAGAATATTAATGAAAAATGGTTTTGAATTGATTTTCTTGAAACTTTTGATTTGAGAATTTCAAAAACAACTAAATGCCGAGCTTAATCCTCTGCAAATAGTGTAAGTAGCCAAGTCACAACCCAAGTACACTGGTCAACAACCAATTTCAACTGAATGCCGAGCTTAAATCTCTGCAAACAACACAACTAATAAAATCACTTGGTCGAAGAATCAAAATCAACTATTTGCCGAGCAAATAACTCTGCAAATAGCACAAATAGAACTTGTACTTAGTCGCACCAACCAAGAACACTTGTTTGCCGAGCTTAAACCTCTGCAAACAATACAAGTAGCACTAGTCTCAAATCAAAGATTCTTGAAACAACTATTTGCCGAGCAAAGAGCTCTGCAAATAGAACAAGTAGCCTCAACCCTTAACCAAAAATTCTGTAAACACCTATTTGCCGAGCAAAAAGCTCTGCAAATAGAACAAGTAGCACCAACACTTAGAAAAGATTTCTTGAAACACCTATTTGCCGAGCAGTGAGCTCTGCAAATAGAACAAGTAAAAGCAAGTCTTATCCAACGATCTCTGCAAACACTAGGCGACAAAATAGACGGTTACTGTTCGTCTTTTTCGTTCAGCCAAACCTTCAAATGCAGAGAAGACTGTAAATCTTCAATTTCTCCTTCATTTTAGCGAATTAAAGCTCGTATTTTATATCAAAATGATCAGGAAAACAATGCGCACAAATCCTTGAACAAATTAGATGCTAATTTCAACTAGAATTCAAACCCACTCGAACATGCGATTTGCCAAGCTCGAGCAAAAACAACTCAAGTGATGAAATTAACTTCTGAAATTGATAACGAAGGATGATATACTGATTATAAATCGATCGGTGAACAAAATTCGAACAAACACACACTTAATTTGCAGAAATCACTCAAACAGTGATCTCGGAAAATGAACCTTTCAGCAACTCTGATTGTGCTCTGATACCAATTGTAAAGTGATGAATTCGAGCTTATGTGTGTGTTAGTGTGTGTAACAATGATGGTTGGAAGAGAGAGAAAGTAGAGAGAGAAAGTGTGTTTGGCTGGAAGATTAGTTTGCATAAAATGAGGTGAAAGGTTATATTTTGCATTATGAAGGGGGTTTATATACCTATACACATATTACAATATGCCCCCTTCCATACTTAGATATTTACATTGTAAGTACAAAAGATACAAATCAACTACTACATTTATATTTCTAACATAGCTTCCTAGGCCTAGCGGGTTATTATAGAAGATTCATTCAAGGATTCTCAAAGATTGTTGTGCCCTTGACTCAATTGACTCAAAAGTCAAGAGAATTTGTATGGGATGAAGAACAAAAGCAAGCATTCCAAACGCTAAAGAACATGCTATGTGAAGCACCGATACTAGCATTGCCGGATGGCACGGAGGGATTTGTAGTATATTGTGATGCGTCGAATAAAGGACTAGGGTGCGTACTAATGCAAAGAGACAAGGTCATTGCATACGCATCTAGACAATTGAAACCGCATGAAAAGAATTATTCAACCCATGATTTGGAGTTAGGAGCCGTGGTGTTTGCATTGAAGATATGGCGACATTATCTGTATGGTACCAAGTGTACGATATTTACCGATCACAAGAGTTTGCAACACATCTTTGATCAAAAGATGTTGAATATGAGGCAAAGGAGATGGGTGGAGCTACTCAATGATTATGAGTGCGAGATTAAGTATCACCCTGGAAAAGGCAAATGTTGTGGCAGATGCACTTAGTAGGAAGGAAAGGACTAAGCAACCAAGGGTGAGAATCAATCACTTACGAGTAAGAATGTCTCTAAGAGATCGATTCTTAGAGGACCAAGTGAAGGCTTTTGAAGAAGGGAATATTGAGAAGGAAACCTTGAGCGGGATGGAGACAAGGTTTGACAAAGATGACGAAGGTATCTTATACTTCAAGGGAAGAGCTTGGGTACCAAAAGTGAATGGGTTAAGAGATGTACTCGTGAATGAAGCCCATAATTCAAAATATTCAATTCATCCGGGTGCGGACAAGATGTATCAAGGATTAAAAAGGGATTTTTGGTGGCCCGGAATGAAAGGAGATGTAGCTCGATATGTGAACCAATGCATGACTTGTGCAATGGTTAAAGCGGAGCATAAAAAGCCGTCTGGATTCTTGACTCAACCAGATATTCCCGAGTGGAAATGGGAGCAAATTGCAATGGATCTCTTGACGAAATTGCCTCGAACCAAGAAGGGATATGATGCGATATGGGTAATAGTCGACCGTCTTACGAAATCAGCCCACTTCATCCCAATAAAAGAAGATTGGAATACCGAGCGCCTAGCTCGTATCTATGTCGAGAAAATTGTGACATTGCATGGTGTGCCGTTGTCCATTATTTCGGATAGAAATGGTAGATTTACCTCACGTTTTTGGGGTCTTTTGCAAGAAGTGATGGGAACAACTTTAGCCTTAAGCATGGCTTACCACCCCCAAATGGATGGACAAAGCGAGCGTACCATACAAACGTTGGAAGACATGTTGAGGGCATGTGCATTAGAATTCAGTGGAAATTGTGAGAGCACTTACCGTATGCGGAATTTACTTACAATAATAGTTATCACTCTAGCATACAATGTGCACCCTTTGAAGCGTTGTATGGACGCAAGTGTAGATCACCGATGTGTTGGTTAGAGATGGGTGAAAGGAGATTGACTACGGTAGATTATGTCCAAGAGACAACGGACAAGGTGGCGATTATTAAAGAAAAGCTCTAAGCTGCGAGAGATCGGCAAAAGAGTTATACGGATCAAAGAAGAAAGCCACTAGAATTTGAAGTTGGCAACAAAGTGTTATTGAAAGTATCACCATGGAAAGGAACCATACGATTTGGCAAAAGAGGAAAGTTGAGCCCACGATACATCGGGCCATTCAAGATACTTGCTAGAATAGGCCCCGTAGCCTACAAGTTAGAATTACCCCGAGAATTGTGAGATGTTCAATACACTTTCCATGTGTCAAATTTGAAGAAATGCATGGTGGATGACTCAAAAGTGGTTCCACTCGAGGAACTACGAGTGGAAGATAAGCTCCATTTTCGAGAGGAGCCGGTAGAAATTCTAGATCGAGAGGAAAAGCGCCTTAAGAGGAGTAAAATCCCTATAGTTAAAGTTAGATGGGATTCAAAACGCGGACCCGAGTTCACATGGGAGCGCGAAGACTTTATGCGAGAGAAATATCCTCATCTTTTCCCTAAGCAAAATCAAATTCCGGGACGGAATTCTTCTAAGGGGGTAATGATGTAACAACCCTCTCTTTTAAATATTATATATGTGCTAGTTATGTTGTCTATGATCCCGCAAGCCATAGTTATACTAGAAGCTAGTAGATAATGCCCCCAAATTAGCAATCTCAAACTATAATTAAGTTCTCAATCAAACTTAATAGAATGTCATTGAACAAGAATTTTATTTCAAGAAGTCAAGTTATATAAATAATAATGCAAGACTCACAACTTGTGACAAAGTCAATAAATCCTACAAAATGTCCAACAATTTAATCACCAAGCCAATTAAAATATATATGGACATGAAAATAAAATGACTATCTCAAAAAAAAAATAAATTATAAACTAATATGCACATAAAAGTGCTTGAATGATAATAATAAGTATATATATGTCTAATATAAATACAAAATGTACATACAATGAGTTAAGTGACAAAACAAAAATACAAATATGTACACACATACATATATACACACGACATATATATATACACACAAACATATATTTTTGTCTAGAAAATCAAATTTAACTTAAACACACTTACAATTTATACAAATAATACTTACATACATACACATACATTATACCTTTAAAAAAATTTCAAAAAAAAAAAAAAATTATAAACTAATATGCACATAAAAGTGCTTGAATGATAATAATAAGTATATATATGTCTAATATAAATACAAAATGTACATACAATGAGTTAAGTGATAAAACAAAAATACAAATATGTACACACATACATATATACACACGACATATATATATACACACAAACATATATTTTTGTCTAGAAAATCAAATTTAACTTAAACACACTTACAATTTATACAAATAATACTTACATACATACACATACATTATACCTTTAAAAAAATTTTTAAAAAAAAAAAATACAAACAAACCCTCCCCATGCCCTAATGAGGCCCCCCCCCTTCACACCACACACACCCAAATTCAAATCACATACACTTATTTCTCTCTTGGAACTCCCCACTCCAACACACTCTTCACATTCTTCACACACACTCTTATTCTCTCAAGACAAACTCTCTCTTCTCCCTCCTTTCTTCTTGATACCCACGGCCAAAAAGAGAGAAAGAAAAGGCAAGCTTAAATCAACATAAACATACAATAATAATAAGGGTTTAAGCTAGATTGTTAAGGGTTAATACAAGCAAGGTTCAAGGGTTGTTCTAGGCTTAGATTCAAGGTATTATAGGGGTTTGAAGGCCACGAAAATCTGCCCAAATTCTTCATCCAAAACCAAGTTCAAGAGGGTATAATCTTCATCCTTTTTACTAGATCTAATCTTGTTTTTGCTTATATTCAAAGGTTTTATCAAAAACTCATACTTTCTTCTTGTTTTCTTTGTAATATACACTTAATGAGGACAAAGTTGATAGGATCTTTCTTTCCATGCTCATGCATGTCGAATCTAATAAGAAAGATCCAAGGATTCAACAAGTTTAAGACCCAAAAGTGTGGTTATAGATTAGTAGCTTTTAAAGTGACTTTCTTGTTGATAGATCTATATGTTTTTGTATATTTTTGAAGAGTATATTCTGAGATTTTTAATATAAAAGATGTTTTTATATTGTTGAAAGTTAGATCTATAAAAGTTGATAGTAAAAAGTGTTGATTTGAATGCATATATGCTAGATTTAAGAAAGTTGGATCTTTTGTTGGATTATGAGATGGATATGGACTTGTTATAAGTGAAAAATATGTTATAAGTTCGTATGCGCATAAAAGCGTTTAAATCATAATAAGTATATATATATATACATATATGCTTAAAATAAATACAAGTTTATAATCAAAGGCTCATGTAACAAATTAAAAATACAAAAATATGTACATACACCCACACCTATACACGACATATATACATATATATACACACAAACATATATTTTTGTCTAGAAAATCAAATTTAACTTAAACACACTTACAATTTATACAAATAATACTTACATACATACACATACATTATACCTTTAAAAAAATTTCAAAAACCCCTTCCATTTCCCAACCCCAAAACCGCCCCCTATTCCCAACACACTACACCCAATTAAAATTCATCCAACTCTTCTATTCTCCTTATACTCAACCTTCACTCCATCATAATTCCATTTGCACTTCCCATACACACACTTATCTCTCTCACTCTCAAAACTTTTCTTCTCCCTCTTTTCTTTGAGATTTTCGGTTCAAACAAACAAAGAAAGGCAAGAGAAAAATCAAATCTAAACAATAATAATAATAAGGGATTATAAAGGATTAAGTAAGGGTTGAATCAAGCTAAGGTTCAAGGGTGTTTTTCAAGCAAAGTGTAACAACCCTACTTTTTAAATATTATATATGAGCTAGTTATGTTGCCTATGATCTCGCAAGCCATAGTTATACTAGAAGCTAGTAGATAATGCCCTAAAATTAGCAATCTAAAGCTATTGTTCAATTCTAAATGTGAGTTATAAAGTACCATCGAACAAAATTTTATTGATGGTCAATCAAAGTAGCTAAATAATAATGTAAGTCTCACAAGTTGAGATAACCATCAAAAATCCTTACGAAGGTCCAACAACTTAATCATTTAGCTAATTAAAGTAAATTCGGTCACAAAAATAAAATCTCTATTTCAAAATATGTTATAAGTTCGTATGCGCATAAAAGCGTTTAAATCATAATAAGTTATATATATATATATACATATATGCTTAAAATAAATACAAGTTTATAATCAAAGGCTCATGTAACAAATTAAAAATACAAAAATATGTACATACACCCACACCTATACACGACATATATACATATATATACACATGCTAGAATAAACATTAACTTATACTACAAACTAATACAATTTACCTTATAATACATACACAAATACATATACATACACCTAACAAATATATACACCTTATATCCACAATTTTTATAAAAAAAAATACAAACAAACCCTCCCCATGCCCTAATGAGGCCCCCCCCTTCACACCACACACACCCAAATTCAAATCACATACACTTATTTCTCTCTTGGAACTCCCCACTCCAACACACTCTTCACATTCTTCACACACACTCTTATTCTCTCAAGACAAACTCTCTCTTCTCCCTCCTTTCTTCTTGATACCCACGGCCAAAAAGAGAGAAAGAAAAGGCAAGCTTAAATCAACATAAACATACAATAATAATAAGGGTTTAAGCTAGATTGTTAAGGGTTAATACAAGCAAGGTTCAAGGGTTGTTCTAGGCTTAGATTCAAGGTATTATAGGGGTTTGAAGGCCACGAAAATCTGCCCAAATTCTTCATCCAAAACCAAGTTCAAGAGGGTATAATCTTCATCCTTTTTACTAGATCTAATCTTGTTTTTGCTTATATTCAAAGGTTTTATCAAAAACTCATACTTTCTTCTTGTTTTCTTTGTAATATACACTTAATGAGGACAAAGTTGATAGGATCTTTCTTTCCATGCTCATGCATGTCGAATCTAATAAGAAAGATCCAAGGATTCAACAAGTTTAAGACCCAAAAGTGTGGTTATAGATTAGTAGCTTTTAAAGTGACTTTCTTGTTGATAGATCTATATGTTTTTGTATATTTTTGAAGAGTATATTCTGAGATTTTTAATATAAAAGATGTTTTTATATTGTTGAAAGTTAGATCTATAAAAGTTGATAGTAAAAAGTGTTGATTTGAATGCATATATGCTAGATTTAAGAAAGTTGGATCTTTTGTTGGATTATGAGATGGATATGGACTTGTTATAAGTGAAAAATATGTTAATATTAGTGTTAATATTCTGGAAAAATTGATAAAATATCAAGGATATAAAGCTTGAATCAAAACATGTTAAAATAAGCTAGAAATCACAAACCGAAAACACGCAAAAATGCATTTTGAGCACACACATGCACCATAATCTTATGACCAAGAAAATATGATAAAACTACTGGAAAAATGTTGAAATAAAAGCACAAAACTCAGATCTATTAGTTCATGACAACAACAAGCTCAAAAACCACCTTTTCGGGTCAAATAATCACTAACCGAAAGCACTAAATTGCACATATCACACCACCACCACTCTCACGATTTTGGACACCAAAATATGATAAAATTTCTGGAAATAATGAAACAAGAATGAAAATCCATTTTGAAGCACTTTAATTGCTTAAGAAATGAGGCTAAAATCACTATTTCGGTAAACGATTTTTAATCATAAGACCCTCAAAATGAGCAAGACACAAGAGAGGTTGAATTGATATGATTTTGTATGGATAAAAGTTGCCTAAAAGGCCTGAGATTTTTGACCAAAATGTTTGGTGATGATTTCTAAGAATTTCCATGAATTATTGAATTTAAATGGTAATTAAAAGACATAAAAATCAATAAATAAATTATGTAAATCAAGAATGAAGTTAAATCATCTTAACCATTGATAAAAATAACTAAAACCTACTGGAGAAAAATAGCTAAAAGGAAAGAGACATGTGTTACATAATTTAAAGATAAATAATTAAGTAAAAACAATTAATTAAATATTATTATTAAAATAAATGGAAAATACACAAATAAAAGTATAAATCATGAAATTATAAATTAAGAAGCTTATATATCAGAAGATAATTCAAATGAAATCATTCATAATTTATAAAGACAATTATGACACTTAAAAGTATTTTTAAGGATTTATTTAGCAAATAAATCAATAAAGTGAATAAATAAATAATTAAATATTATTAAATTAAATATATATTTACAAATCAGAAAATATACATAAAATATTTATATTATAAGACCACTAATGTCAAATATTATTACTAAGCAAAGTGTGCAATGGAAATCATATAAATCCAAGCCAAACTACCGAAATTCCAATAAACGTACAAAAACGTATAATGAGAAAACGACTCTTACCACCAAATCTCTTATACCCAAACAATGAGAACATCATAATGCACTTAAATTCCATAATCTAACGACAACCAAATATGGGCAAGTCTACTAGTATACATCTCATGATCTAGCTCACTAGTTCATGTCACGCGAACTTACGCCGCGAATATATACGTTATGGTTTAGGCTTGCTTGAGGCGCAACAAATCTAAGCGAAGGAATCACATTTGATCAGCCCCTATTCACTCTCTAATCAAGTGAGTCATAGCCCCCTTTCAAACTCTTTTATATGTTATACTTGCGGGGTGAAAAGCATGATTAATTAAAATGACTTTCTCTTATGAAATGATTCTTTGAAATAATGATAATGATATGGGAATTATATTGTATGTTCAACGTGTTGTATGTATATGATGAGCTTGAGTACTGTCAAACGGTGGTCCCATGTACACTACTATTAACTCATTTGTGGCCTGTAGTTAGAGGGTTGCGCAACTAGGACTTGTCCCCTCATCCACTATTATAGGTAACGGTGGGATGTTTGGTCTGCCTTTGTGGTCACCTTCATCGCCAGTCTGGCCTCGCGGTGCTCTAACTACTATATATTTATGGGCGTCTCCATGGCACGACCCTTGGTTATCTTTATGCACGTGATTGACAGCATGTGCTTATCATTATCTTATCATTTGGGACATTATATCTGATTATTGGGACATAACCGGTCTTAGTAGTGGCTCAAGAACAATCTCATCAAGTTATGTGAGTCTTACCTTGACCGATCGATTCGCGATTCCTACGACTATGTAAGTGCGGAATCCAAACATAATCGTGATTGAGGTAATCGAATGAATCAAACATATATGAACACGAATTTAATAAATATGAACAGGAGATATAGAAAGAATTCCTTTATCATTAGTCGAATGATTACAATGAATAAATCCGTTACAATACATCTACGATGATTACGGATTACAATCAACGAGACGACTCTTGATAATCGAATAATATGGGCGGCATCTCGAGGTATAGATCTCTACCTCGAGAACCTAGTGAATGAAATCTGTTGCAACTAAAATCATTCACCTAAAACCGAAACCTAAGATCTCTATTTATAGGCTACAAAACGGGCTGGGCTTCAAAACTCCTGGGCTTCCAAACACGTGCTACAGTAACACGTGTTTAGTCAAACTCGTGTTACTGTTCACACGAGTTTGTCCAAACTCGTGGTACTGTTCACACGAGTTTGTCCAAACTCGTGGTACTGTTCACACGAGTTTGTCCAAACTCGTGGTACTGTTCACACGAGTTTGTCCAAACTCGTGGTACTGTTCACACGAGTTTGTCCAAACTCGTGGTACTGTTCACACGAGTTTGTCCAAACTCGTGGTACTGTTCACACGAGTTTGTCCAAACTCGTGGTACTGTTCACACGAGTTTGTCCAAACTCGTGGTACTGTTCACACGAGTTTGTCCAAACTCGTGGTACTGTTCACACGAGTTTGTCCAAACTCGTGGTACTGTTCACACGAGTTTGTCCAAACTCGTGGTACTGTTCACACGAGTTTGTCCAAACTCGTGGTACTGTTCACACGAGTTTGTCCAAACTCGTGGTACTGTTCACACGAGTTTGTCCAAACTCGTGGTACTGTTCACACGAGTTTGTCCAAACTCGTGGTACTGTTCACACGAGTTTGTCCAAACTCGTGGTACTGTTCACACGAGTTTGTCCAAACTCGTGGTACTGTTCACACGAGTTTGTCCAAACTCGTGGTACTGTTCACACGAGTTTGTCCAAACTCGTGGTACTGTTCACACGAGTTTGTCCAAACTCGTGGTACTGTTCACACGAGTTTGTCCAAACTCGTGGTACTGTTCACACGAGTTTGTCCAAACTCGTGGTACTGTTCACACGAGTTTGTCCAAACTCGTGGTACTGTTCACACGAGTTTGTCCAAACTCGTGGTACTGTTCACACGAGTTTGTCCAAACTCGTGGTACTGTTCACACGAGTTTGTCCAAACTCGTGGTACTGTTCACACGAGTTTGTCCAAACTCGTGGTACTGTTCACACGAGTTTGTCCAAACTCGTGGTACTGTTCACACGAGTTTGTCCAAACTCGTGGTACTGTTCACACGAGTTTGTCCAAACTCGTGGTACTGTTCACACGAGTTTGTCCAAACTCGTGGTACTGTTCACACGAGTTTGTCCAAACTCGTGGTACTGTTCACACGAGTTTGTCCAAACTCGTGGTACTGTTCACACGAGTTTGTCCAAACTCGTGGTACTGTTCACACGAGTTTGTCCAAACTCGTGGTACTGTTCACACGAGTTTGTCCAAACTCGTGGTACTGTTCACACGAGTTTGTCCAAACTCGTGGTACTGTTCACACGAGTTTGTCCAAACTCGTGGTACTGTTCACACGAGTTTGTCCAAACTCGTGGTACTGTTCACACGAGTTTGTCCAAACTCGTGGTACTGTTCACACGAGTTTGTCCAAACTCGTGGTACTGTTCACACGAGTTTGTCCAAACTCGTGGTACTGTTCACACGAGTTTGTCCAAACTCGTGGTACTGTTCACACGAGTTTGTCCAAACTCGTGGTACTGTTCACACGAGTTTGTCCAAACTCGTGGTACTGTTCACACGAGTTTGTCCAAACTCGTGGTACTGTTCACACGAGTTTGTCCAAACTCGTGGTACTGTTCACACGAGTTTGTCCAAACTCGTGGTACTGTTCACACGAGTTTGTCCAAACTCGTGGTACTGTTCACACGAGTTTGTCCAAACTCGTGGTACTGTTCACACGAGTTTGTCCAAACTCGTGGTACTGTTCACACGAGTTTGTCCAAACTCGTGGTACTGTTCACACGAGTTTGTCCAAACTCGTGGTACTGTTCACACGAGTTTGTCCAAACTCGTGGTACTGTTCACACGAGTTTGTCCAAACTCGTGGTACTGTTCACACGAGTTTGTCCAAACTCGTGGTACTGTTCACACGAGTTTGTCCAAACTCGTGGTACTGTTCACACGAGTTTGTCCAAACTCGTGGTACTGTTCACACGAGTTTGTCCAAACTCGTGGTACTGTTCACACGAGTTTGTCCAAACTCGTGGTACTGTTCACACGAGTTTGTCCAAACTCGTGGTACTGTTCACACGAGTTTGTCCAAACTCGTGGTACTGTTCACACGAGTTTGTCCAAACTCGTGGTACTGTTCACACGAGTTTGTCCAAACTCGTGGTACTGTTCACACGAGTTTGTCCAAACTCGTGGTACTGTTCACACGAGTTTGTCCAAACTCGTGGTACTGTTCACACGAGTTTGTCCAAACTCGTGGTACTGTTCACACGAGTTTGTCCAAACTCGTGTTTCCGCTATAGTCGGGGTGTTACACAAAGAAAGGGTGTTTTTGGGGCTAGAGGGTCACGAAATTATCTGCCATCCTTTCATCATCAAACCGAGTTCATCAAGGATATAACACTTCATCTCTTTACTAGATTAATCTTATTCTTGCTTATATTCAAAGATCTTTATCAAAAGTTTATATTTTCTTTTTGTTTCTTTGAAAAACACACTTGATGAGGGTAAGTTCAAAGAGTCTTCTTCCTCATGCTCATGCATGTCGAGATCTAGAAGAAAGATTCAAGGATTCAACAAGTTTAAGACCTAAAAGTGTTGTTATATATTAATAACTTGTGAAGTGACTTTTTGTTTGAAAGATGAATATAATTTTATATATTTTGATAAACATATTTCTGGGATTTTTCATAAAATGGAAGTTTTTATGTTGTTAGATGATAGATCTATAAAGATTTGTATTGAAAATAATGAGATGAATGCATGCATGCTAGATTTAAGAAAGTTAGATCTTTTGTTGGATTATGAGATGGATATGGACTTGCTAGAATGAAAAGTATAATATTCTTGAGTGTATTATTCTGGAAATATTGATAAAATTACAAAGATATAGAGCTTGGAACAAAGCATATGAAAATAAGCTAAAAATCATAAACCGAAATCATGCAAAAAGGCATTTTGAGCACACACATGAACCATAATCAAATAATCATCAAAATCTCTTAAAAAGTTACTGTGAAAAAGTGATTTCAATATTATAAAACTCAACTTGTTTGTCTCATGGCAATAATAAGCTCAAAAATCACCTTTTCGGGTCAAATAAGCACTAACCGAAAGCTCTAAATTGCACATATCACACACCACCACTATCACGACTTGGAACACAAAAATATGATGAATATTCTGTAAATAATGAAACAAGGATGAAAATATCCATTTTGAAGCACTCAAATTACCTGAAAAATGAGGCTAAAATCACTATTTCGGTAAACGATTTTAAGCATAAAAGTCCTCTAAATGAGCAAGACACAAGAGAGGTTAAATTGACATGAATTTACCATGGAAAAAGTTACCCAAAAAGGTCTGGGATTTTTAGCCAAAAAGTTATGTGGTGATTTCTAAGAATTTCTATTAAATATTGAATTTAAATGATAATTAAAAAGGAAAATAAATAAATAAATAAATTATATAAATCTTGAATTTGGTTAAATAATTATAACCAATGATGAAAATGACTAAAACCTACTGGAATAAAATAATTATAAGTCAAGGAACAAAGATTATATATGTTAGAAGTAATTAAATAAGTAAAAATCACTAATTAATCACTATTATTAAATTAATGGAGAAATTACATAAATAAATATATAAATCATAATATTATAAGTTACAATGCATAAAAATCAGAATATAACCCAAATATAATTATCTATAAATTATAAAAGCAAATGTGGTACTTAAAAGTATTTTTAAAGAATTATTTAATTAATAAATCAAGAAAATGAATAAATAATTAATTAAATAATATTAAATTAAATAAAAACTTATAAATCAGAAAATTTATGAATATCAATATTATAAAGTAATTAATGTCAAATATCATGATTAAGCAAAGCACACAATGGAAACCATGAAAATCAAAGCCAAGTTACCGAAATTCCAACAATGCGAAAATACGCATAGTGAGAAAATGACTTTCTCCATCAAATATCTTTTAATCAAACATTGTGAGCAATATAATGCACTTGAACTCCATAATCTAATAACAACCAAAGATGGGCAAGTCTACTAGCACACATCTCATGATCTAGCCTACTAGTTCATGTCACACGAGCTTATGTCGTGCATGTATGTTAATATGGTTTAGGCTTGCTTGGGGAGCAACACAACTAGGCGAAGGACTCGCATTTGATCATCTTTAACACTCTCGAATCAAGTGAGTCATAGCCCCCTTTCAAACTCTTTTATGTGTTTTACTTACGGGGTGAAAAGCATGATAAATAAAATTGCTTTCTTTTATGAAATGATATTCGAAAGAATGATTATGATGTGAGAATTATATTGTATGTTCAACGTGTTATATGTTATATGATGAGCTTGAGTACTGTCAAACGGTGGTCCACTGTACACTACTATTAACTCATTGAGGCCTGTAGTTAGAGGGTTACGCAACTAGGATTCGTCCCCTCACTCACCAAAATGGCAACGGGTTGACTGGCCACCTATGTGGCCGCCCTCATCTCCGGTCTGCCTAGGGGTGCTCTAATCTACTTTATATATATTATTGGTCGTCTCCATGGCACGACCCATTCATTATTATTATTGCACGTGATTGACAGCATGTGCTTCTATCTTTACTTCTTCGGGACATGTTATCATTATTATTATTATTTGGACGTAAAATGGTCTTAGTAGTGGCTCAAGCCAAACTCGTCAAATATGCCTTTGACCAAGTATTGTTGATATTATTGATGGTTGGTTATTATTGCTTGAACATATGGTTTGGGTATGGTTATTATGATGAAATTCTTGGAAACATTATGAGTTATTATATAATGATTTTGATGGAATATAAATATGATGTTAGTATAAACCTATGAACTCACTCAACTCTCGTAGTTGACACTTTTTCCTCATGCTTTTCAGGTTTAGAGCAGTAAGATAGCAGCTTGACCGCCTCCTTGGATGCATTACTTGTTTTGTGTTTGACGGTTTATAATGCAAACATTTGATCTTTTGTTATGGATTTGGTTATGTAATGGTTTCGAAACGTCAATTTGAACTATGTAATCTTTTGGATTTGAATGGCACTTGGAACTTAATGTTGATGTTTTATATTTAAATCTTTTTGTACCATGTCGTTCTGTGGCATCTCGTGTTTCCGCCTAGTCGGGGTGTTACAGAAAAAAATGGTATCAGAGCATGTGCTTCTCTCATTATAAGAATTCCTTTCAAAAAAAAAACATCAACATTAAACGTGTTTCCGCCTTATGTCTACAGGAAAAAAAATCCACCTAGTCGAGATTTGGTACATATAATCCCTTAAACGTGTTTCCGCCTAGTCGGGGTGTTACAGAAAAAAAATGGCAACTCTTAAATCAAGAGTGTTTCGGTTTGGTTCATATAAATTCCTTTCAAAAAAAAAGATCTTTAATAAATCCATTTTTATGTGAATACTTGTTGCATTTAGACATTCACCTAAGCATATATAACTATCTGAGACTTGCTTTACTTGTGGATTATGCTAGTTTAGTAGGATTTCTCTCATGCACATTAGAAGTGAAATGAATCTAAAAATGAAAGATATTCGTTGATACATATTATTCTATGCTATAACATGTGAATTTGGGCATGATTTGATTGCAATGTGAAAGCTTATAATGTGCAATATGAAAGTTGTAATGTGCAATGTGAAAGTTTGTAATATCAATGTGAAAATTTGGAATGTGCAATGTGGGAATTATGAGAGAAATGCATGCGTAAAAGCTTTATGATTTATGATGTTGAACTTTAAGTAGCATATGCACTTTAAAATAATGTGATTACTATGAGGCATGAAATCATTTTGGGATATGACTTGTTTAAATTATTGGGTAATGAGTTTGCTTATTTATGATTGATTTGAAAGAGAATATGAGCATGACGAGTTGATAGGAAATTTTATGGACAATAGAGATATGAAAGCTTTCACCCATAAGATTGAGCTACTTGAAAACTAGCGCGTGAATGTCACTACTACAAACAGACCCATCATTGACGCGCAATGCGCGTCAAGAAGAGCTCGGATGACCCGCAAATGCCCGTCAAGGAAGGACCAGTCATAAAGCTTCATGACCCGCATTTGTGCGTCATCCGTCTATGACGTGCACGTATGACAGACATTTATGACTCTCCTTTTTTACCTTTGTAGTAGAGAGTCATAACCTTTATGACCCACTTTTCTGACATATGTTTTTGCGTGTCATAACCTATAAAATCATTTTTTTTATTTTTTCTGTTTTTTAAAACCTGATTATATACATAATAAACCTGGCAATAAATTAACCTGATAATAGTACAAAATTAACGCATTTCAGATATATCAAAACCATGCGTCACCAATTCATTACATAACGATTCATGTCCAAATAGATACCGATAATTAGTTAAATGCGGTTTACAATACTTTCTACCTAAAAATGAAATGAGGGTTTATACCATCCGCGGACAAGGTTAATCTCAGATTCCTATCTTCCTTTCCAAATTCTTTCCACTTGTCGTCAACAAGCTTCAAGATGGGGAATCACAAGGATGTCTTAGCTTGCCATCACTGACCCGACCTTGCGCGTGCCAAGTTAGGTCATGTGCGGTTTCTGGTGACGAGAACATTCTTCTAAATCTAGGAATGGGCGGGAAATACCAAACAACTTTTCTCGGTACTGTCTTGCTATTCTCCTTCCACCGAGAAGTGCCACAAGTTGGACATTGAGAAGCATCCTTGTGCTCATCCCAGAAAAAGACACAATCATTCTCACAAGCATGATACTTAATGTATTCTATGCTTATTCCTTTCAGCAACTTCTTGGCCTCGTATATCAACTTAGGGATTATATTATTTGAAGGCAAAACATCATTTAGCTCGCCCAATAAAGCACCAAAGCTTGTATCAGACCAGCCAAATTGACCCTTCAAAGCTTGGAATTTCAGCAATCCATTTAGTGCGTTATACTTAGACCCTTCATACAGTGGCTTGTCGCATTCTTCGAGAAGTGACTTCAATAAGCTATGTTCATTCTCTGCATATGTGAAGGCCTCATGTAGCATCTGCTTTGTGTAATCGAACTCGGGAGGTATAGACTCATTAGGGCATTGAGCTTCATCCTTAGATGAATTTTCTCCGTGGAAGGACCAAACACTATAATTCTCATCGAAACCGTGTTTAAACAGGTGATAACGCACGTTGGAGATGGAAGTGTGACACAAATTGATACAATTTACACAAGGACACGGAATGGCGTCGGAATTTGGGTTATTGCATTGTGCAAACTCTAAAAAGGCATTCACACCTTCCTCGTATGCGATTGATAATCTATCGGACAAAATCCAAGATTTATCCATAACCTAAAACAGAAAAAGATAACTACCTAGTAAAACAGAAAAAAATAACTACCTAGTAAACTATACATGTTAAACAAGAACACCAGCTTAAAATTATACAAATCATTACAGTTACATTATTTACAGTTAACTTACATGAGGCCTATAAAAAATTTGTATATGTTTAAGATTTTGGCTCCCCTTCAAAGAAGAGTGTCACATACATCAAGTTGCCTTGATTGCGAAAGCCCTTAAACAAATTATCACATAAACACATAGATGCTGATCTGGAATTTCCAGCAGCTTAGCACAGAACTACAGTCCAATATATTGCTGGTGATACCAACCTTATTAACTAAAACAAGAACACCAGCTTACATGTTAAATAACTACCTTATTTAACTAAATTACTACCTTAAAACTATACAAATCATTTACAGTTAACTTACATGAGGCCTATAAAATATTATTCACAAACACCAATAAATATTAAACTGATAAAACTCTAAAACACCAAAAAATGATTTACATTAATAATGTTATCTTGCAACCAAAAAATGATAAAACTACATTATTTACATTTTCACAAACACCTGGTGTGCTACATTAAAAATCAATAAAACATAAAATATAAAACTCTCAAACAAACAAATTAGGGCAAACTATACAACTACATTAAAACTCTACAACTACATTAAAACAGAAAAACTACATTAAAACAGAAAACATTAAAACAGAAAGCATACCTTTCAAAATTAGGGCAAACTGATGTCGAGTGAAATTAGGGCAAACTGATGGGAAATTAGGGCGGGAGTGTTTTGAGAGTTTTGAGAGGGGTTTGATGTCGAGTGAAGGTTTGAGAGTGATGGGAAATTTAGGGCGGGATCGAGTGTTTTGAGAGTTTTGAGAAGGGGGGAAGGTTTTGAGATGAAAAATATGGCGGAACGTTTTCAAATTTTGGCAAAAAAAAAAATATTAAGGCAAAGATTGTAAAAAAAAACATAAGTAATGATGCCTAGGGAATCGTGCCAAAAAAAACTATGACCCCTATTTAGGACGAAGCAAAACGAGCGTCATCTGGAAACCTAAATTTTAACAGATTATGACCCATATGTTATGACGCTTCTGAAAACGCGTCATCCCCAACTGTAAATTTACTCGTAATGACCCTTATTTTATGACTTCTCACTTTGCGCGTCATCTATTAGCGTGGGTCATAAAAAGCGGGTCAAGGATAGCCCTGTTTCTAGTAGTGATATTGTGATGATTATGTAGTCGTGCCTGTCTATTGAGATATTTATTGCACCCTAAGGTTGATCTATTTGAGGACTAGTGCGTGGATTTAATGATTATATAGTTGTGCCTTATTATTGAGATAGTTATTATGTTCTAAGATTTGACTATTGAGAACTAGTGTTGCATGACATGATGACAATGTAGTTAGTCCTTGCTATTAAGATAGATATTGCGTGGTGAGATTGGACCGCTTGAGAACTAGTGATTGTCCCTGAGAAATTCATTATGAATTAGATATTTTCTAAGTAAGAAAGTTGTCATTAAGTACCCCTCCAATCCAATATTCGTTCACTCGTGCTCTTTTGAAATTATCCCACATCCTGTTTCTGATGACACCACTATTCATTATGGACATACGACAACGCGATATCATCGGTGGAGCATCTTCTCACGAACGTCGGACGATATACTCTAGGAATTGTAGTCCCAAGATATGATGCGACTCTATCCCCCTTACATACTACGCATAACCCTTGTATTCAATCTGAGATGGTGTGAAACATATGGAAACGTCGGATGAAGTTGGAGATTTGTGAAGGGCGAGTGGTATTAAAGCCAAATTACGATTCGACGACACTGGTAGAACACATTCATATATATATATTCTAGACGAAACATTCTGGGGATTGTAGCTCCGAAATTTGGTGCGATATCTCTATTCTAACACGCATACACGAACAGTTACCCATATTATCTAAGTCGGTGCGACATATATTGACGTCATGTAAAGTTGGAGTCCATTGAGCAACGAAAGACATAGAAGTAATTTTTTTAACTCGCGCAAGGAGTCTAATTCGAGCCTTCATGAATCTTTGGTTTTTATGTTTCCTATTTCATTCATTCGAAACCAAATTCTATATCCTTGATATTCTTGATGATTCAAAGTAATGATCACCACCGCTTCTCTTCAAAAGTTAGTGACCTAACAACATACAACTCACTTACGCAACACTCAGTAATGGCGAAATCGAGTAACTAGTACCCTGCTCTTACTGCGACATCAAGGGATGCGAAAGATGTTAAGACATCAGTTGTCCATAAGTGAAATACTCGGGATCACTATATAGCATAGAAGATGCTATTGGATCACGTACATAATGTAGGACGTGGAAATTATGTGGTGTGTAAGACAAGTACTAAGGAGAACAATTGAAGTAGACCAAGTCCCAACTTAGAGAAAGATTTAAAGATCTGTACCGTCCATGTTGATCAACCAAAAAGAAAGGTTGAGCGGCCAGCGAAAGGAAGGTCGTGTGACATGAAGGTCACCCTTGGCTAAGTATAAGGACTTCCTTAAAACATTGAGGAGAACACTAGCAATGTTGCAAAATGAAGGTACATGGAGGAAGAAAAACCTAGGATAAAAAGATGATTAGGATGCGTTGAGTGGCCTTCAAGTTTTGGTAAGTAACAAAAAGGTCTCCGAGCTATCCTTTCTTTTTTCGAAACAAGCGTGTAGATGGAGATTTGTTACACGAAGGAACAAGGAATTTGGCGAATTGAAGATCGTCAAGAAAGGTGAGATGAAGTGAAGAGTAGGAAATTCCTTACATTTTTTTGGAGGAAAAATGTTAAGGGGGTAATCACAACAAAGGAAGATACTCGAATAAGGAGTATGAAAAGCAAGATTGTACCTTATCTTTCAAGAAGAGTTATTCACTAGCATCATTGAAAGTGATGTGGAGTAGAAGATAGAGTAAAGGAACGTCATTTAATACAAACAGTAAAGTAAAGGCATTGACGCCATCTACAAGATGTAGTTCTGGTGGCATTTATCTTTATGGCGGTCCACTCGTTATTATTTGAATATCACTTGGAAAACCTCCATCGAAAAAAGATGAGCATGACGAGTTGATAGGAAATTTTATGGACAATAGAGATATGAAAGCTTTCACCAATAAGATTGAGCTACTTGAAAACTAGCGCGTGAATATCACTACTACAAACAGACCCATCATTGACGCGCAATGCGTGTCAAGAGGAGCTCGGATGACCCGCAAATGCCCGTCAAGGAAGGACCAGTCATAAAGCTTCATGACCCGCATTTGTGCGTCATCCGTCTATGACGCACACGTATGACACACATTTATGACTCTCCTTTTTGACCTTCGTAGTAGAGAGTCATAACCTTTATGACCCACTTTTCTGACATATGTTTTTGCGTGTCATAACCTATAAAATCATTTTTTTTTATTTTTTTTTTTTTTTTTTTTTTTTTTTTTTTTTTTTTTTTTTTTTTTTTTTTTTTTTTTTTTTTTTTTTTTTTTTTTTTTTTTTTTTTTTTTTTTTTTTTTTTTTTTTTTTTTTTTTTTTTTTTTTTTTTTTTTTTTTTTTTTTTTTTTTTTTTTTTTTTTTTTTTTTTTTTTTTTTTTTTTTTTTTTTTTTTTTTTTTTTTTTTTTTTTTTTTTTTTTTTTTTTTTTTTTTTTTTTTTTTTTTTTTTTTTTTTTTTTTTTTTTTTTTTTTTTTTTTTTTTTTTTTTTTTTTTTTTTTTTTTTTTTTTTTTTTTTTTTTTTTTTTTTTTTTTTTTTTTTTTTTTTTTTTTTTTTTTTTTTTTTTTTTTTTTTTTTTTTTTTTTTTTTTTTTTTTTTTTTTTTTTTTTTTTTTTTTTTTTTTTTTTTTTTTTTTTTTTTTTTTTTTTTTTTTTTTTTTTTTTTTTTTTTTTTTTTTTTTTTTTTTTTTTTTTTTTTTTTTTTTTTTTTTTTTTTTTTTTTTTTTTTTTTTTTTTTTTTTTTTTTTTTTTTTTTTTTTTTTTTTTTTTTTTTTTTTTTTTTTTTTTTTTTTTTTTTTTTTTTTTTTTTTTTTTTTTTTTTTTTTTTTTTTTTTTTTTTTTTTTTTTTTTTTTTTTTTTTTTTTTTTTTTTTTTTTTTTTTTTTTTTTTTTTTTTTTTTTTTTTTTTTTTTTTTTTTTTTTTTTTTTTTTTTTTTTTTTTTTTTTTTTTTTTTTTTTTTTTTTTTTTTTTTTTTTTTTTTTTTTTTTTTTTTTTTTTTTTTTTTTTTTTTTTTTTTTTTTTTTTTTTTTTTTTTTTTTTTTTTTTTTTTTTTTTTTTTTTTTTTTTTTTTTTTTTTTTTTTTTTTTTTTTTTTTTTTTTTTTTTTTTTTTTTTTTTTTTTTTTTTTTTTTTTTTTTTTTTTTTTTTTTTTTTTTTTTTTTTTTTTTTTTTTTTTTTTTTTTTTTTTTTTTTTTTTTTTTTTTTTTTTTTTTTTTTTTTTTTTTTTTTTTTTTTTTTTTTTTTTTTTTTTTTTTTTTTTTTTTTTTTTTTTTTTTTTTTTTAGCAAATTGGTGAACTTGCTTAAATACTCTCGATCTAAACAGCTATACTTCACAACTCTAAGTATATCGATCAAAGGAGTTTATTTAGCAAGTATAGATCACTTGTAATTCAAAGATTGTTTAGATACTTACATACGTGTAATATCTAGGTTCCGCAACGATCTTGTATTTTGTTTATACATCAATAAAGAAAATACACTTGAAAACTACATTCGTGTTCCACCTTTTATTTACTTGTTTAAATATTGCTTAAAGTCATTTATTACTTTGTTTATATTCTTGCATATTTATATTGAAGTAATACTAGTCCGATTCTAGTTCATACTTGTCTTGTTATTTTACACTCGTGGGTTAAACCATCGTGTGAGGGACTTTACAATTGGTATCAGAGCAGAAGGTTAATATACTTACCTAGATCTGTTTCACGATGGCAATCCCAGAAAATACTCAAGAAACTCATGAAACTAATGTTAATGAACCACCCACTGGAAATAACAATACACCACCTCCTCCTCCTCCTGCTTCTCCACATGTGCATGTGCATTACTCGAATAATCCTGTTCCTAAATTCAATGGGAGCAGTGATGAATTTGGTACGTGGAAAGCTAGGATAATATTGCATGTGACTGGTATTGAAAGGAATATGATGAAAATTTTAAACGAAGGACCCTATGTGCCAAGACTTCCTATCAATGCACTTCTTGACCCTACAGGATCAAGAAGTGGGAGGGAAAAGAGAGAGGAACACTGGTCCGAAGAGGAGAAAAGATTAGTAAATCTTGATACACTTCTTAAAAATATGATCCTCGGGGCTGTTCCAGAAACTCTCATTCCCACACTAGTTCTCTATCCCAGTGCCAAAAGTATGTGGGATGAACTAGTAAACCAGCATGAGGGAGGTGATGATACTGTTGTTACCAGAAAAGTCTCCTTAAATAAAAAGTATGAGTCATTTTTTGCTCTCCCCAATGAGTCCCTTACTGGTACTTACACCAGATTTATGAGCATCATAAACCAGTTAAGAGGACTAGGGGTAGATAAAGACAAGGATATACTTTTGGAGAAATTTTGTGATATTCTTCCAACAAAATGGTCTCACATGATTCTGGTCTTGAGGCAAGGAAAAACCTTGCATTCCCATACTTTGTCAACATTGTATGGAGCCTTCAGATTCACTGAAGAAAATCAAGCCCAGAGGATTGAGGCAGAAAAAGATTCTTTTAATCATGCTTCCAGTAGTTCCACAGTGGTCACTAATACTGCACCACCTTGTGCGGCATTAATATCTTCTGAGAATGTATTTTCTATGAAGAAGATGATGTCTGAACTAATGGATTCTGGAGTCTGTAATGATATCTCTCCAGACTGTGATGAAACTGACAGTGATGACCTGGTTGCAATGATGGCCAAAACGTTTAACCGTTTTAAGGCCAGAGCAAATAGGCCCACTGGACTACATGCACCCAGTTCTTCCACTGACAAGACCAATCTGACATGCTTTAAGTGTGGCAGAAAAGGTCATTTCATGAAAGAGTGCAGGTCCAGTCAGTTTGTCTCCCAGTCTGGTCCAACTGCTTCTTATAACAAGCCTGATGATAGCTATAAGTTGAAATACAAAAAGCTTAAGGCTCAAATTGCTCTCTTGTCTAAACAGATTGAAGACAATAACAAATGCATGATAGCAACCACTGAAGAAGCATGGGTTCCCTCTGATGATTCATCAGTCGATGAAGAAGAGGAAAGAGATTGTTGTTTTATGGCTCTGGCAGATCAAGAGCATCTGGTGAAGGATGATGTCACATCTGGTCGTTGGGTCGACATTGTCATTAAAAAGGTTAGTGAGTATGATCTTGAAACTAATCCTGAACTGAAATTGGACATCGCTGAAGCTCTAAATTCTGATTTAATTTTTGTGGAAACTGTTAGATTTGACAGTTTAAATGGTCTAGAAACAGATTCCTCTGAAATGGCCGCCTTAAAATCAAAATTTAAAGAACTTCAAGACATTGAACTGGCATTTCAAGCCCAGATTCTGGTAACTGAACAATTGATCCAAGAAAAACAAGATCTTGAGATCATTTTAGAAAAAGAAAAACTGGTGATTAAATCATGGCTTGAAACTAGAAAGCCATATGATGCTGGAGTAAATCAATTTCCTACTCAAAAACGTGCATATTTAGATGGAAATACTCATGTAGCATCATTAATACCAGTAATCGATCGATTACCAGAGGGATTCAGGCCCACCACTGTTTATGATGAGCCTGTAACTCCCAAGGCCAATATTCTCCCAGTTCTTTGCCCAGAGGTTAAGACTGGAGCTGTTCAGATGACTGCTCCAGTTAAAAAGGTTAAGCAGAATAGACCTTTGCCTCAGAACAATCCCCTACCTAAGCCAACAACTGGAAAGGCTAAGGTATCATCTGAAGATAATGTTTTGTCCAGGATAGAGAGCCAGATTCAAATTCTGACTCGTCAATCACAAAGTTTTAATGCAAGATTAAACTTTATTGAGGGTACTTCATTTGGCCCTAGACAAAACACAAAACCTTTTGCTAAGAAAGACAAACTTATTTCTCCAGTTGAGAAAAAGAAAAACTGGTGATTAAATCATGGCTTGAAACTAGAAAGCCATATGATGCTGGAGTAAATCAATTTCCTACTCAAAAACGTGCATATTTAGATGGAAATACTCATGTAGCATCATTAATACCAGTAATCGATCGATTACCAGAGGGATTCAGGCCCACCACTGTTTATGATGAGCCTGTAACTCCCAAGGCCAATATTCTCCCAGTTCTTTGCCCAGAGGTTAAGACTGGAGCTGTTCAGATGACTGCTCCAGTTAAAAAGGTTAAGCAGAATAGACCTTTGCCTCAGAACAATCCCCTACCTAAGCCAACAACTGGAAAGGCTAAGGTATCATCTGAAGATAATGTTTTGTCCAGGATAGAGAGCCAGATTCAAATTCTGACTCGTCAATCACAAAGTTTTAATGCAAGATTAAACTTTATTGAGGGTACTTCATTTGGCCCTAGACAAAACACAAAACCTTTTGCTAAGAAAGACAAACTTATTTCTCCAGTTGAGAAAAAGAAAAAGGTTTCTAAACTATCAACTCCAGTAGTGTTCTCAACAAAAACTACTGTTGAAGTAAGTGAACTAGACCAGATTGCCCCAGGGACCTATAAGGGAGGGTCCAGTGAACCCATCAGTCGATGGGTTCCCAAATCTAACTGATAAATATCTGGTGTATGTGTAGGGCGATCGAAAGAAGTATATCTGGTATCTTGACAGTGCAGCTGGCAGGACTATGACCGGATGTAAGACCCTACTGGAGGAGTTCACCATTTCTGATGGACCCTCCATCACTTTTGGAAATGATGGTTGTGGAAAGACTGAGGGATATGGTGTTCTGAACAATGGACAAGTCAAGTTTACACGTGTTGCATTTGTGAATGGTTTGAAATATAACTTGATCAGTGTAAGCCAACTGTGTGATGATGGCTATCAAGTCTTATTCAATGTTGCTCAAGGCATCGTATTCAACAAGGACTGGAAGGTAGTGTTGATTGCTCCCAGGAAAGGGAACGTATATGTGATGGACATGGAAAGCTCTCCGTCAGAGCAATGTTTCTACACTCAAGCTGATGAAGACACAAACTGGTTATGGCATAAAAGGTTATCCCATTTAAATTTCAAAAACATTAATAAGTTGTCCAGAAAACAACTTGCAGATGGGATACCTTCAGTTTCCTTCAAAAAGGAAAGGCCATGTCCAGGATGTGAGATGGGTAAGCAGAAACGTGCCAGTTTCAAGACCAGACAGAATTTCAGCATTACTGAACCTCTTCACATGCTTCATATGGACCTCTTTGGTCCAGTGAATGTTCAGACTCGTGCTGGTAAAAGATACACCCTGGTGATAGTAGATGAATTCTCCAGATATTGTTGGGTGGTCTTTCTCAGGTCTAAAAATGAAGCTGCTGCTGAAATCATCTCTCTTATCAAGCAGATTGAACTGAAGCATAAGCGAAAAGTGTGTCAGTTAAGAAGCGACAATGGAACAGAATTCCAGAACGCAACTCTGGAGAAATTCTGTACTGACACTGGCGTCTCCCAGAACTTCTCATCAGCACGCACTCCAGAGCAGAATGGAGTGGTAGAAAGGAAAAATCGAACGTTGATAGAAGCTGCCAGGAGTATGCTAGCTGAATCTGGTCTTCCTACCAGTTTCTGGGCTGAAGCAATTGCAACTGCTTGCCACACCCAGAATCGATCAGTGTACGTGAAGCGACACAAGAAGACTTCCTATGAAATATTGAGAAATAGAAAACCAAATATTGGTTATTTTCATGTTTTTGGATGTCCAGTTTACATCCTGAACGACTCCAGTCAGCTAGGCAAATTTGATGCCAAAGCTGATGAAGGATATTTCTTAGGATATTCAGCCATTCGCAAAGCCTTCAGAGTTTATAACAAGAAACTGGAGAAAGTACAAGAATCCATACATGTTACTTTCGATGAATCAAATGTTGCAATCAACAAACCAGCCCTTGACACACCCCCAGTACTTCCAATTGTCTTTTGTGAATCTGATCCAATAAACGACAAAATTGAAGATTCACCAGACACAGTTTCCAGTCATCCCGATCTGGAACCTGTTCAGAAAAAGAAACTCTCCAGTAGTACTCCATTCTATCCCTCTATTATTTTCAAATTACCTTCTGAAATTAATATTGGTTCAGATGTGCGTACTACTCCCCCAGTATCAGTGTCAGTTGAGAATGCACCAGAAATCCAAACTGAACTAGTACTCCAGGAAATACCTTCAAATGAAGAATTTCATGATGCAAATCGTGATTTGAATGACTCAGATGAAGATACTGAAGTAATTTGGCAAGATCCTCCTCCAGAAGCAACTCCAGAGGAGACTCAACTGAATTCTTGCACTGATATTGTTGTCAGTAACAATCCTGGTCAATACTCCAGATGGACAAAAGCTCACCCTATTGATCAGATCATAGGTGACTCCAGTCGTGGAGTTCAGACCAGAAGAGCCTCCAGTGATCAATGCTTATATGTCAGTTTCTTATCACTAAATGAACCAAAGAAGATTGACGAGGCTCTGGAAGATCCAAACTGGGTGACTGCTATGCAAGAAGAGCTTCACCAGTTTGAAAGGAACAAGGTCTGGTATCTGGTTCCTTTCCCAGTTGGAAAGAAAGAACCAATTGGAACAAGATGGGTCTTCAGAAACAAAGTAGATGAAGATGGCCACGTAATCAGAAACAAGGCCAGACTGGTAGCACAAGGCTACTGCCAGTCAGATGTCGACTTTGATGAATCATTTGCTCCAGTGGCTAGACTTGAAGCGATCAGAATATTTTTAGCATTCGCTGCTCATCATCAGTTCAAGGTCTACCAGATGGATGTAAAGAGTGCTTTCTTGAATGGAAAGCTTGAAGAAGAAGTTTATGTCAGACAACCTCCAGGTTTCGTTGATGAAAAGCATCCACATTGGGTATATCGTCTGGACAAAGCGCTGTATGGCCTCAGACAAGCCCCACGTGCCTGGTATGACACTCTGACTAAACATTTATTGAAAAATGGTTTTAAACGAGGTGCAATTGACAATACCTTATTTATTCTTCATGAACAAGGTAATCTGTTAATGGTACAAATTTATGTTGATGATATTATTTTTGGGTCTACTGATGAAAACATGTGCCAGAAATTTTCGAAAATAATGTCTACTGAATATGAAATGAGTTTGATGGGTGAATTAACATATTTTCTTGGACTCCAGATTAAACAAAACAAAGATGGCATCTTTATTAATCAGGAAAAATATGTTAGAGATCTTTTAAAGAAATATGATATGAACTCTTCACCATCTAAACCAACTCCAATTTCTGCACCACTGACACTGGACTCTGATCCAGATGGTAAACCAGTGAACACCACTGTCTATAGAGGCATGGTTGGTTCACTGATGTATTTAACTGCCAGTAGACCAGATATTATGTTTTCAACATGTTTATGTGCCAGATATCAGTCTAATCCAAAAGAATCTCATATGCTTGCTGTAAAGCGCATACTGAAGTACCTTAAAGGTGTCCCCAGTCTAGGTCTTTGGTACCCCAAAGGCTCAGGCATGGATCTAATGGGTTATTCAGATTCAGATCATGCAGGTTGTAAGATAGACAGGAAATCCACTACTGGTGGATGTCATTTCCTTGGTGGCAAACTGGTCAGCTGGACCAGTAAAAAGCAAACTTCAGTTTCATTGTCCACTGCTGAAGCTGAATATGTGTCTGCAGCCAGTTGTTGTGCTCAGATACTCTGGATGAAGAACCAGTTGCTTGATTATGGTATTAAGTATTCAAAGACTCCAATCTTTTGTGATAATACCAGTGCCATTGCTATCTCAAACAATCCAGTCATGCATTCCAAAACCAAGCACATTGATCTAAGGTATCACTTCATTCGTGATAATATTGTGAAAGGAAAAATTGAACTCCATTTTATCCCCACTGACAAACAACTCGCTGACATTTTTACTAAACCACTGGATGTCAAAACATTTGAATATCTTGTTGGTGAGTTGGGAATGTTAAACCCTTAAATCTGGAACCTTAGTATTGAACGCCATTGTGTACTACTAAGGATCTTTGATTTAAAGATTCATAAATTTATTTCTGGATCAACATTCCAGGGGGAAGACTTTGAAAGATATATTTTTCTTAAAAATGTTTAAAGTTCAAAGGGAATTTATTAATTTATTTTCTTACTGGACAAATTGTCCAGAAAATATTACTGGTGCTTTGTAGATGTGTCCCTCTCACTGGTAACTAGATAAGTTGAAGTGCGTGTTTGAGTTGACTTATGTCTCCTTGTAAATGTGTCCCTCTCACTGGTAACTAGATAAGTTGAAGTGCGTGTTTGAGTTGACTTATGTCTCCTTGTAAATGTGTCCCTCTCACTGGTAACTAGATAAGTTGAAGTGCGTGTTTGAGTTGACTTATGTCTCCTTGTAAATGTGTCCCTCTCACTGGTAACTAGATAAGTTGAAGTGCGTGTTTGAGTTGACTTATGTCTCCTTGTAAATGTGTCCCTCTCACTGGTAACTAGATAAGTTGAAGTGCGTGTTTGAGTTGACTTATGTCTCCTTGTAAATGTGTCCCTCTCACTGGTAACTAGATAAGTTGAAGTGCGTGTTTGAGTTGACTTATGTCTCCTTGTAAATGTGTCCCTCTCACTGGTAACTAGATAAGTTGAAGTGCGTGTTTGAGTTGACTTATGTCTCCTTGTAAATGTGTCCCTCTCACTGGTAACTAGATAAGTTGAAGTGCGTGTTTGAGTTGACTTATGTCTCCTTGTAAATGTGTCCCTCTCACTGGTAACTAGATAAGTTGAAGTGCGTGTTTGAGTTGACTTATGTCTCCTTGTAAATGTGTCCCTCTCATTTGGCTATATTAGTTGACGTGCATGTTTGAGGTTACCAGTCTTTCAAAATGGTTTTCACTGGTACTTTACTGGAGTGTCCCTCCAGTGTACCATCAGTACATGCTTCACTGGACTAATCCACCAGTGATACTGGAGTGTCTAGTCAACCTTCAGATGGACTGAATTATGTCACAATACTTTTTAAATACTTGGTCATTGTGTGTGCCACGTAAGCAAACTTTTTCAAAGATATTTATCTTATAAATCCTACGTGGCATGTAATTTTTCAAACGAAATGATGATATTTTTACATTGGGAAGATAAAAAGAACAAGTTGTTAGTTTTTGTGGGCGGTAAACCATCACACATTAATGTGTGATGTAATGTAATTAATGCGGATCTCAGAACCCGATCAAAAATTGTATTTGATAAATTCAAATTAATCGTTTGAGTTCCACATTATTTCTCTTGAGGCGAAAGCCATACGCATCAATATGAATAACTGGATGGCCAAACTTTCCAGTGTTCATCCTGCTCGTTCTATCATTGGGAGATTGAATACTTTCTTTCTCTCATGCCCTCTGTATGGTGCATTAACCCTAAATCCAGGGAAAATGTACCATGACTACTTATGTGAATTCTGGTACTCCGCTTTCTATAATGAAGAAACTTCATCAATTTCTTACACTCTCAATGGAGGTACCAGATCTTTGAGTTTTTCGGTGAATTTGCTCAGGTCTGTTTTACAGTTGAACTACCATGACCAGAATGAGCTGCCCATCGAACTCCCTACTGGCATAAATTTCAGGGAAGTGTGCAGGTTGATGGGGCACACAGAAATTGTAGATGACCAAGGCCAGTTGTTGAGAAAAGGAACAATTTATATGAGTAGGCTGACAGATTCGTGGAGATTTTTCTTCACTCATTTGGTAGAGTGTCTAGGAGGTAGTTCTGGAGGTCTTGATCAGATAAATCAAACGCAGCTCCAGATTGCCTATTGTTTGTGGTTTGGGATAAGGGTGGACTTTGCTCAGATCCTGTTTAATGATTTGGTGGATAGACTGAAAGCAAAAGGGAGAAAACCACACGTTCCATTTATTCGTTTTCTTTCCCTTATGTTCAGAAGTGGTCTAGGAGACCAATATGATATTGATACTACTCATTTTTCCATGAGTGAGTTTTTAAGGGATCTGAACAACCTACAGTCAAGAGATGGTGAGGTAGATATTCCTCAGTCCATGCTCTCATTTCAAAGGGCAGAAGAGATTGTGGCACCAGGAAGTGTTCAAGTTGTTGAAGAACATTCTGGTGACCAAGATGTCCAGGTTGTAGAGATGGTACAACCTATCAGTCAAGTGGCTCCTGTAGAAAGTATGCAACCGATTGTTGAGCTTTCCAGACGACCAAGATCACATAGGCGTCTGATGAGGGGAGGAGTCCAGGTAAATCCATCAACCCATCCTGGTGATATAATGAATATTGATGGGTCTCCCATTTTTGAAGAGAATATTGAATCTGGTGTACAATTTGAACAGAGAGTGGATACTGAAGTCCAGGCTGTTGTACAAGATGATATTGCTCAAGTTGTTGAGGAGATGGTTCAGACTGAAGAACAAGCATCTGGTGAGCAAGAGGCTCAGATTGACTTGAATGTCCAGGCTGGTGAACAGGTTGGTACATCTACTGGTGATATGTTTTGGGAAGAGGCTGATTCTCCCATTTCTGAAGGGCAGAACCTTGATATTGATATGAATTTTCTGGGTGAAGAAAATGTACAAGTTGAAAGTTCACCAGAAATGCCACCACCCCCACCAGAAACAAACTTACCACCACCAGAATCGAACATGCCACCACCTCCACCACCTTCAATTCCACAAACAACTTCATACTTCAATCCACCAACAATCCAATCTCAACCACCAGTCAATCTAACCGAACAAAGTGTGCCAGACTCAAATGTTGAATCTGAAGAGGTCTGGGCACAAGTACCAGTAATGGAGAGAATGACCTCTCATCTGGAACAACCCTCTGGTCTCTCCACTTCTTCTTCAACCGAGGTCCAAGGCCTTCTTAGTAAGGTGGCGGACCTGGAGAGATCACTTCAGTCATCTTCCCAGGTTATTTCTGATTTCAAGTCCTTATTGTCAAACAACTTAGCATCAGAAATGAACCTCTTCGCTGGGAATGAGAAGTTAGTGTTCGAGAAGTTAGATGAGCTGGTACTGGCCACCAATCGAAATTCTGAAAACTTTAAAGTGGCAGTCCAGGGTTTGGAGTCCAGACTGGTGACTTCTGTTCAGACTGCAGTGGATAGTCAAATTGTTCAACCACTGGCAGGTCTGAAAGAAGAGGTTGAGAAACTGGTTACAAGGGTTGGTTCTCTGGACAGGCACATGATGGAAGAATTGTGGAATGATCTGAAGTCCAGGACTAGAGATCATTCCAAGGGGGAAAAATTGTCTAGTCCATCATCTGGTGTCCATGAAAGTTTGAAAAAGAGGAAAGAAGAAGTTGTAAGGGCTGTTGCTACTGAAAGCATTGTGCAGAGAAAACAAGTGACTGGTACTGATGCCAGTGCACGATTAGCCCAGAGAGCACTTGGCACTGAAGCCATTGTGCAAACTGAAGAAGAGGCTACTGGTACTGAAGCCAGTGAACCCCAGTTTGAAACCTTCCCAGATATTCCTACCACACTGAAGGCAGTTAAAGGAAAAGAAAAGGTTGTATCTGGTGAAGAGGAAGAGCAGATTGAAGATGTTGACAATGAAACATCAAGGAAGTTACAACAACAGTGCATCATGATTGAAATTTTCAAGACAAATCAAAAGAATGAACTGCTGGCCCATCAAAGGGAGATGGCTATAATGGGCACTCTGGATTCCTATAATGCTGGAAGGTTGGGCATAAATATTGAAGTTTTCAAAAGGATGAAAGATGACCCCAGAGTTCATCAGTGTCTTGATGCACTGAATGATGTCCATGTACGCTCGTTCTACGCTGAAGAAGAACAGGTATATGACTCATTGATTTATGGTGTTACAATTCCAGAGTTGATCAGACAAAGAAAGGAGGAGCTTGTAAGCCTCCAGAAAAAGATAAGAAGAAATGCTGGTGCTCTGGAGTTGGAATACAGGAAAAGGATGACTGGTCTACCAAAGCTTACTGCCAGACAAGTGAAGGCAATAAAAGATGGTGATCTTAGCACCTTCATTCCACTGGATACTACTCTTAGAATTAATCAACATCACCAGTCCACTGAAGGACAACAGAGTGGTGTATCCAGGGAAACTGAAGAAATGGTTCACTTGGCTAAGCAGAAGGCAAAATATGATGAAATGATGAATTTCAGGGCCAATGCAAGAAAGATTGTTAATGCTGAAATCAAATTGGCTGAAATTCATCAAGGAATGACCAGATTTAGAGGTAACTTTACAGATGAAAGGAAGGATACTTCAGTCCAAGCTTTTGGATGGACTGAACTGAAGGAGATAGGATTGACCTTTAAAGGTAAAACTGATCTCTCTCCAGATGTGAAGGCCTTTATGAAGAGAATCGAGAAGGTCTGGAGAAGAATTCAACAAATGGAAGCTGTGTTGGGTCTGAGACCACCAGTGTCTGTTCCATCATCTCCATCTCCAAAAAGGAAGGCTACTGAAGATTGTTCAAAGAAAACAAGTGACTGGTACTGATGCCAGTGCACGATTAGCCCAGAGAGCACTTGGCACTGAAGCCATTGTGCAAACTGAAGAAGAGGCTACTGGTACTGAAGCCAGTGAACCCCAGTTTGAAACCTTCCCAGATATTCCTACCACACTGAAGGCAGTTAAAGGAAAAGAAAAGGTTGTATCTGGTGAAGAGGAAGAGCAGATTGAAGATGTTGACAATGAAACATCAAGGAAGTTACAACAACAGTGCATCATGATTGAAATTTTCAAGACAAATCAAAAGAATGAACTGCTGGCCCATCAAAGGGAGATGGCTATAATGGGCACTCTGGATTCCTATAATGCTGGAAGGTTGGGCATAAATATTGAAGTTTTCAAAAGGATGAAAGATGACCCCAGAGTTCATCAGTGTCTTGATGCACTGAATGATGTCCATGTACGCTCGTTCTACGCTGAAGAAGAACAGGTATATGACTCATTGATTTATGGTGTTACAATTCCAGAGTTGATCAGACAAAGAAAGGAGGAGCTTGTAAGCCTCCAGAAAAAGATAAGAAGAAATGCTGGTGCTCTGGAGTTGGAATACAGGAAAAGGATGACTGGTCTACCAAAGCTTACTGCCAGACAAGTGAAGGCAATAAAAGATGGTGATCTTAGCACCTTCATTCCACTGGATACTACTCTTAGAATTAATCAACATCACCAGTCCACTGAAGGACAACAGAGTGGTGTATCCAGGGAAACTGAAGAAATGGTTCACTTGGCTAAGCAGAAGGCAAAATATGATGAAATGATGAATTTCAGGGCCAATGCAAGAAAGATTGTTAATGCTGAAATCAAATTGGCTGAAATTCATCAAGGAATGACCAGATTCAATGTGAAGTTGACCAGAGAGGGTAACTTTACAGATGAAAGGAAGGATACTTCAGTCCAAGCTTTTGGATGGACTGAACTGAAGGAGATAGGATTGACCTTTAAAGGTAAAACTGATCTCTCTCCAGATGTGAAGGCCTTTATGAAGAGAATCGAGAAGGTCTGGAGAAGAATTCAACAAATGGAAGCTGTGTTGGGTCTGAGACCACCAGTGTCTGTTCCATCATCTCCATCTCCAAAAAGGAAGGCTACTGAAGATGCTCCAGAAAGGACATCGAAAAGAAGGGCCTAAACCTTTTATCATTGTACTTATTGTAATTAATTGTCTTATGAAAGTTGTAATTATTTTCCTTTTTGATGAAAGTAATGATAGTTGCAATTTTTTATTTTTATAAGTAAATGACCAGATTTAGTCTAAGTTAGAACTTAAAAGATGAAACTGAAAACACTCATGATCTATAAAGTGTTCTCCAGTAACTTAGATTTTTTAGACTTAAATCGACTAAGTGTTTTCCAGACATACAAATTTGTATATCTATAAGTCTGAAAACACTTGCATTATTTCTAAACAAATAGGGGGAATTTGTTAGGTCCAGATTTAGTCCAGACTTACTGGACTGGCTCCAGACTGGACTACTGGAACCTTATTGAAGGTTTGTCAAGAAACATGTTTTGCTGGACTCGCTCCAGACTCGACTACTGGAGCTCACTGAAGATCTGACCAGAAAACATGTTCTGCTGGACCTACTCCAGACTTGGGATCTGGAGTCCTTCTAAAGATTTGTCCAGAAATAATGGAAGACTAATGAGCAAATACTTGTATAGGAAATCTGGAGTATTCTCCAGATTAGCTCACTGGTCTTCACCCCAGTCCAGATCTACTCTACTGAAGACATTCTGACTGAAGTCAAAGACTGAAGTCTGAAGAAAGAAGACTTATCAAATGGCGGAGTCCACTGGAAAGTCTTACCAGATCTGTACACTGGAGGATTGTCAGTGTTCTAGACCTTACAAGTCTGAACACTGATATCGAGGATTGACTTTAAGCCTTTACACACTTTCCAAAGAACAACCCACTTGTTCTTTACCAAAGTATACGTGTGTTAAGGTGGTTGGATAAAAGGATACACTTGCACTTGATGTGACTTTATCCTTATTCCTTATCCAATACATTTAATGTTCTTGTCGGATCATTAAATGTATCCAACCATATTTGTACGGCACAAAATTCACTGGTGAATTTTGTTGCCTATAAATACAAAGTCATTTCTTTGAGAAAATCACTTTTTAGCAAATTGGTGAACTTGCTTAAATACTCTCGATCTAAACAGCTATACTTCACAACTCTAAGTATATCGATCAAAGGAGTTTATTTAGCAAGTATAGATCACTTGTAATTCAAAGATTGTTTAGATACTTACATACGTGTAATATCTAGGTTCCGCAACGATCTTGTATTTTGTTTATACATCAATAAAGAAAATACACTTGAAAACTACATTCGTGTTCCACCTTTTATTTACTTGTTTAAATATTGCTTAAAGTCATTTATTACTTTGTTTATATTCTTGCATATTTATATTGAAGTAATACTAGTCCGATTCTAGTTCATACTTGTCTTGTTATTTTACACTCGTGGGTTAAACCATCGTGTGAGGGACTTTACAACTTTTCTCGGTACTGTCTTGCTATTCTCCTTCCACCGAGAAGTGCCACAAGTTGGACATTGAGAAGTATCCTTGTGCTCATCCCAGAACAAGACCCACTTGTTCTTTACCAAAGTATACGTGTGTTAAGGTGGTTGGATAAAAGGATACACTTGCACTTGATGTGACTTTATCCTTATTCCTTATCCAATACATTTAATGTTCTTGTCGGATCATTAAATGTATCCAACCATATTTGTACGGCACAAAATTCACTGGTGAATTTTGTTGCCTATAAATACAAAGTCATTTCTTTGAGAAAATCACTTTTTAGCAAATTGGTGAACTTGCTTAAATACTCTCGATCTAAACAGCTATACTTCACAACTCTAAGTATATCGATCAAAGGAGTTTATTTAGCAAGTATAGATCACTTGTAATTCAAAGATTGTTTAGATACTTACATACGTGTAATATCTAGGTTCCGCAACGATCTTGTATTTTGTTTATACATCAATAAAGAAAATACACTTGAAAACTACATTCGTGTTCCACCTTTTATTTACTTGTTTAAATATTGCTTAAAGTCATTTATTACTTTGTTTATATTCTTGCATATTTATATTGAAGTAATACTAGTCCGATTCTAGTTCATACTTGTCTTGTTTTTTATTTACTTGTTTAAATATTGCTTAAAGTCATTTATTACTTTGTTTATATTCTTGCATATTTATATTGAAGTAATACTAGTCCGATTCTAGTTCATACTTGTCTTGTTATTTTACACTCGTGGGTTAAACCATCGTGTGAGGGACTTTACAACTTTTCTCGGTACTGTCTTGCTATTCTCCTTCCACCGAGAAGTGCCACAAGTTGGACATTGAGAAGCATCCTTGTGCTCATCCCAGAACAAGACACAATCATTCTCACAAGCATGATACTTAATGTATTCTATGCTTATTCCTTTCAGCAACTTCTTGGCCTCGTATATCGACTTAGGGATTATATTATTTGAAGGCAAAACATCATTTAGCTCGCCCAATAAAGCATCAAAGCTTGTATCAGACCAGCCAAATTGACCCTTCAAAGCTTGGAATTTCAACAATCCATTTAGTGCATTATACTTAGACCCTTCATACAGTGGCTTGTCGCATTCTTCGAGAAGTGACTTCAATAAGCTAGGTTCATTCTCTGCATATGTGAATGCCTCATGTAGCATCTGCTTTGTGTAATCGAACTCGGGAGGTATAGACTCATTAGGGCATTGAGCTTCATCCTTAGATGAATTTTCTCCGTGGAAGGACCAAACACTATAATTCTCATCGAAACCGTGTTTAAACAGGTGATAACGCACGTTGGAGATGGAAGTGTGACACAAATTGATACAATTTACACAAGGACACAGAATGGCGTCGGAATTTGGGTTATTGCATTGTGCAAACTCTAAAAAGGCATTCACACCTTCCTCGTATGCGATTGATAATCTACCGGACAAAATCCAAGATTTATCCATAACCTAAAACAGAAAAAGATAACTACCTAGTAAAACAGAAAAAAATAACTACCTAGTAAACTAAATTACTACCTTAAAACTATACAAATTATTTACAGTTAACTTACATGAGGCCTATAAAAAATTTGTATATGTTTAAGATTTTGGCTCCCCTTCAAAGAAGAGTGTCACATACATCAAGTTGCCTTGATTGCGAAAGCCCTTAAACAAATTATCACATAAACACATAGATGCTGATCTGGAATTTCCAGCAGCTTAGCACAGAACTACAGTCTAATATATTGCTGGTGATACCAACCTTATTAACTAAAACAAGAACACCACTTAAAACTATACAATTATTTACAGTTAACTTACATGAGGCCTATAAAAAATTTGTATATGTTTAAGATTTTGGCTCCCCTTCAAAGAAGAGTGTCACATACATCAAGTTGCCTTGATTGCGAAAGCCCTTAAACAAATTATCACATAAACACATAGATGCTGATCTGGAATTTCCAGCAGCTTAGCACAGAACTACAGTCTAATATATTGCTGGTGATACCAACCTTATTAACTAAAACAAGAACACCAGCTTACATGTTAAATAACTACCTTATTTAACTAAATTACTACCTTAAAACTATACAAATCATTTACAGTTAACTTACATGAGGCCTATAAAAAATTTGTATATGTTTAAGATTTTGGCTCCCCTTCAAAGAAGAGTGTCACATACATCAAGTTGCCTTGATTGCGAAAGCCCTTAAACAAATTATCACATAAACACATAGATGCTGATCTGGAATTTCCAGCAGCTTAGCACAGAACTACAGTCTAATATATTGCTGGTGATACCAACCTTATTAACTAAAACAAGAACACCAGCTTACATGTTAAATAACTACCTTATTTAACTAAATTACTACCTTAAAACTATACAAATCATTTACAGTTAACTTACATGAGGCCTATAAAAAATTTGTATATGTTTAAGATTTTGGCTCCCCTTCAAAGAAGAGTGTCACATACATCAAGTTGCCTTGATTGCGAAAGCCCTTAAACAAATTATCACATAAACACATAGATGCTGATCTGGAATTTCCAGCAGCTTAGCACAGAACTACAGTCTAATATATTGCTGGTGATACCAACCTTATTAACTAAAACAAGAACACCAGCTTACATGTTAAATAACTACCTTATTTAACTAAATTACTACCTTAAAACTATACAAATCATTTACAGTTAACTTACATGAGGCCTATAAAAAATTTGTATATGTTTAAGATTTTGGCTCCCCTTCAAAGAAGAGTGTCACATACATCAAGTTGCCTTGATTGCGAAAGCCCTTAAACAAATTATCACATAAACACATAGATGCTGATCTGGAATTTCCAGCAGCTTAGCACAGAACTACAGTCTAATATATTGCTGGTGATACCAACCTTATTAACTAAAACAAGAACACCAGCTTACATGTTAAATAACTACCTTATTTAACTAAATTACTACCTTAAAACTATACAAATCATTTACAGTTAACTTACATGAGGCCTATAAAAAATTTGTATATGTTTAAGATTTTGGCTCCCCTTCAAAGAAGAGTGTCACATACATCAAGTTGCCTTGATTGCGAAAGCCCTTAAACAAATTATCACATAAACACATAGATGCTGATCTGGAATTTCCAGCAGCTTAGCACAGAACTACAGTCTAATATATTGCTGGTGATACCAACCTTATTAACTAAAACAAGAACACCAGCTTACATGTTAAATAACTACCTTATTTAACTAAATTACTACCTTAAAACTATACAAATCATTTACAGTTAACTTACATGAGGCCTATAAAAAATTTGTATATGTTTAAGATTTTGGCTCCCCTTCAAAGAAGAGTGTCACATACATCAAGTTGCCTTGATTGCGAAAGCCCTTAAACAAATTATCACATAAACACATAGATGCTGATCTATTTGAGGACTAGTGCGTGGATTTAATGATTATATAGTTGTGCCTTATTATTGAGATAGTTATTATGTTCTAAGATTTGACTATTGAGAACTAGTGTTGCACGACATGATGACAATGTAGTTAGTCCTTGCTATTAAGATAGATATTGCGTGGTGAGATTGGACCGCTTGAGAACTAGTGATTGTCCCTGAGAAATTCATTATGAATTAGATATTTTCTAAGTATGAAAGTTGTCATTAAGTACCCCTCCAATCCAATATTCGTTCACTCGTGCTCTTTTGAAATTATCCCACATCCTGTTTCTGATGACACCACTATTCATTATGGACATACGACAACGCGATATCATCGGTGGAGCATCTTCTCACGAACGTCGGACGATATACTCTAGGAATTGTAGTCCCAAGATATGACGCGACTCTATCCCCCTTACATACTACGCATAACCCTTGTATTCGATCTGAGATGGTGTGAAACATATGGAAACATCGGATGAAGTTGGAGATTTGTGAAGGGCGAGTGGTATTAAAGCCAAATTACGATTCGACGACACTGGTAGAACACATTCCGATATATATATAATCTAGACGAAACATTCTGGGATTGTAGCTCCGAAATTTGGTGCGATATCTCTATTCTAACACGCATACACGAACAGTTATCCATATTATCTAAGTCGGTGCGACATATATTGACGTCATTGAAAGTTGGAGTCCATTGAGCAACGAAAGACATAGAAGTAATTTTTTTAACTCGCGCAAGGAGTCTAATTCGAGCCTTAATGAATCTTTGGTTTTTATGTTTCCTATTTCATTCATTCGAAACCAAATTCTATATCCTTGATATTCTTGATGATTCAAAGTAATGATCACCACCGCTTCTCTTCAAAAGTTAGTGACCTAACAACATACAACTCACTTACGCAACACTCAGTAATGGCGAAATCGAGTAACTAGTACCCTGCTCTTGCTGCGACATCAAGGGATGCGAAAGACGTTAAGACATCAGTTGTCCATAAGTGAAATACTCGGGATAACTATATAGCATAGAAGATGCTATTGGATCACGTACATAACGTAGGACGTGGAAATTATGTGGTGTGTAAGACAAGTACTAAGGAGAACAATTGAAGTAGACCGAGTCCCAACTTAGAGAAAGATTTAAAGATCTGTACCGTCCATGTTGATCAACCAAAAAGAAAGGTTGAGCGGCCAGCGAAAGGAAGGTCGTGTGACATGAAGGTCACCCTTGGCTAAGTATAAGGACTTCCTTAAAACATTGAGGAGAACACTAGCAATGTTGCAAAATGAAGGTACATGGAGGAAGAAAAACCTAGGATAAAAAGATGATTAGGATGCGTTAAATGGCCTTCAAGTTTTGGTAAGTAACAAAAAGGACTCCGAGCTATCCTTTCTTTTTTCGAAATAAGCGTGTAGATGGAGATTTGTTACACGAAGGAACAAGGAATTTGGCGAATTGAAGATCGTCAAGAAAGGTGAGATGAAGTGAAGAGTAGGAAATCCCTTAGATTTTTCTGGAGGAAAAATGTTAAGGGGGTAATCACAACAAAGGAAGATACTCGAATAAGGAGTATGAAAAGCAAGATTGTACCTTATCTTTCAAGAAGAGTTATTCACTAGCATCATTGAAAGTGATGTGGAGTAGAAGATAGAGTAAAGGAACGTCGTTTAATACAAACAGTAAAGTGAAGACATTGACGCCATCTATAAGATGTAGTTCTGGTGGCATTTATCTTTATGGCGGTCCACTCGTTATTATTTGAATATCACTTGGAAAACCTCCATCGAAAAAGAGCTATTAGTAGAGTATATCAACCGAGCTTAGAGAAAGCGGTATACGCTTAACGCCTGATGGAGGCTAGCTTTAGCAAGGTGGAAAAAGCATGGTCGATAAGCACAGAAAGCACGGTGAGCCATGATGGTTATCCCCTCAAGGTCAACGGTCGTAGGGAGGTAAGATAACATAAGATGAACTTGGTTGAGAAATATTTTGCAACACATGGTGAATTGTCAAGGACCATCGACCCAAGGAGTAGTGCGCCCAAGAAAAGTGAAGAAAGAAAACAACGTGGAATCACTAAGTTAGTAGTGAAAACAAATGAGGAATACGATGCTAGAACTCAAGACACCTACTACCACAATGATCAAGGAAGTTGGTCATTGAACTAATTTTTCAAGCAACTACAAACTCCGGGAAGAGCTAGTTATGGAACGTTTGAACGAAAGCGTGATAAAGGTAACATACATCTGTGATGAGTTAGGATTAAAGGATCTGTATCAGCATGATGTGACGAGTACCCCTGAAATAACCTCAAGGATTAGCGACTGCGCATGTATCATTCAAGATAACGATTACTCTAGTAAGAGGTGGATCCGAGTGGCGAAACGGTAAAGAGTATAAGAAAATGAAAGGAAAATGGAGGGAACCAAATGGTTGAGAAAAAGACGAAGTAACCGATGTTTCACCTAAATTATGTTACATCACAATTCCTAAGAACATTAGGTTAGTGCATTTGAAAAGAAGCTTAGCTTAGAAAGCTGAAAATGGACATGAGGCTTTAAAGAGCAAGGTAATTGGAAGTTTTGTAGAGGTCATGAGGACCTAAGAAGGATTGCTTCTAAGAAAGGGTTCATACCAATGAGGACTTGAGGTGTTTGTGTTCCCAAGTTGGTGGTGATATGATTAATTGTGAGCATAAGGTTAAGCGGATTAGTTTGAACTTTACATGGTAGGACCATAATTAAACGTAGAGTCATGAATCTACGTTTAATTACGAGAGGACCATGTAAGACTCAAACGGCCACTTGGACTTATGCTCGACTCGACTATAAAAATTCATTTTGAAAAGTGGCTATAGTTTTGGGATTCCCCGGGGGAACCCCAATGTTCTCTATAACCTTAGGCTCTGATACCATTTTCTGTAACACCCCAACTAAGGCGGAACAATGAGATGTACAAAAAGTCGAGTATCATTACAAAGGATAATAGATAAACATTCACCATAGCTTTATTTGATAAAAATAATTTACAAATGTACAAGCATGTGAACCAATTCCCAAGTACAATGCGTCCACCGTACTTGGATATTAAGTCCATGAAAGAAATAACAATTACATAAAATGATATACAACAATGATCAAGGCGGATTCCATTGCCCATCACAAGGTTTAATCTTTGACTCCAAAATGTAATGCAAACAATCATGATGCATAAAATTCCTCAAAGCTTATGTTAAATCCTGAAAAACATGAAGATAAAGTGTCAACTACAAAAACGTAGTTGGTGAGTGCATAGGTTTTCATGTAAATATCATTACATATCAATCTCAAAACTTAGAAAACATGTTATTACTTATCAATATACCCAAACCACATGACCGACTAAATTCCCATATCAAACTATCAAGTTTTCCAAATACCATAATGTCACTTCAAAGCGTTGTAAATCCATGGTTAGTTATAAAGCTCTCATTGTCAAAATCATCGTGAGAGAAAAATATATATCAATCGATTAATCATATATCACACCCAAACCATGCGATCATCAATAATTACCAACCATCAATAATATCAATAACACTTGGTAAAAGTATAATTTGATGAGTTTGTTCTTGAGCCACTACTAAGACCATTTTACGTCTAAATAATAATGATAATATGTCCCAAAGAAGTAATGAGAGAAGCACATGCTGTCAATCACGTGCAATAATAATAAATGGGTCATGCCATGGAGACAACCAATGATATATATAAGTAGATATATATATATATATATATATATATATATATATATATATATATATATATATATATATATATATATATATATATATATATATATATATATATATATATATATATATATATATATATATATATATATATATATATATATATATATATATATATATATATATATATATATATATATATATATATATATATATATATATATATATATATATATATATATATATATATATATATATATATATATATATATATATATATATATATATATATATATATATATATATATATATATATATATATATATATATATATATATATATATATATATATATATATATATATATATATATATATATATATATATATATATATATATATATATATATATATATATATATATATATATATATATATATATATATATATATATATATATATATATATATATATATATATATATATATATATATATATATATATATATATATATATATATATATATATATATATATATATATATATATATATATATATATATATATATATATATATATATATATATATATATATATATATATATATATATATATATATATATATATATATATATATATATATATATATATATATATATATATATATATATATATATATATATATATATATATATATATATATATATATATATATATATATATATATATATATATATATATATATATATATATATATATATATATATATATATATATATATATATATATATATATATATATATATATATATATATATATATATATATATATATATATATATATATATATATATATATATATATATATATATATATATATATATATATATATATATATATATATATATATATATATATATATATATATATATATATATATATATATATATATATATATATATATATATATATATATATATATATATATATATATATATATATATATATATATATATATATATATATATATATATATATATATATATATATATATATATATATATATATATATATATATATATATATATATATATATATATATATATATATATATATATATATATATATATATATATATCTATATATATATATATATATATATATATATATATATATATATATATATGAAACATTTTGACAGTACTCAAGCTCATCATATAATATATAACACATTGAATATACAATATAATTCCCATATCATAATCATTCTTTCAAAGTATCATTTCATATAAAGAAAGCAATTTTAATTATTCATGCTTTTCACCCCGTAAGTAAAACACATAAAAGAGTTTGAAAGGGGGCTATGACTCACCTTGTTATGCCACACATTATATTCACCTATCCAAAATGGGTACTTCCCATCAATCGCTTCCTTAATCATATATCCGTCATGTTCCTCAATCACATTTCAAGCCAAGACTATCCCTACGATATAACTAATATACGTAAGTTCCTATCTTAAGCCATCACTTAGAAATAATGCCACCTTTGTTTATAGGTTTAATTCTTGGTTTACATTTGTTGTGATTTTGATTGTATCTTTTGTTTCACTTGATCATTATGGTGTTTATTACTTCCACATATTTGGCATTTATAAGTATATAATAACTTGAATTTATTCATTTAATTTATTATTTTTATTTACCATTTAATCGGTTGTATTTAGAATAACTTTGGAATTACCATTTAATTTCTTGGCTTTAAAATATATGCCTTCTTGGGTAACTTCTAATACCCATAATTCATATCAGTTCAACCTCTCTTGTGTTTTGATCATTTAGAGGTTTCTAGTGTTAAAATTGTAAACCGAAATAAAGATTTTAGCCTCGTTTCTTAGGCAAATCGAGTACTTTTAAATGGATCTTCATCCTTAATTCAATATTTACATAATGTACACTATATTTTAGTGTTTAAATTCGTGATATTGGTGGTGGTTTGATTAGTGAAATTTGTTGCTTTTGGTTTGTTCTTAGTGATTATGCTAGGCGGAAACACAAAGGAGTTGCCCCGAGGTTATAGAGAATTTTTACTATAACCTACGTATTTTGAAAACGAGTCGATCATCTCTTAAAGAATCGATTCGATCAAGAAGTATTCTTGCCTTAGTTACGCGGAGCCTGATCAACTACGCCTAACTAAGCATCAATATGAAATGATCGAATTGGTTTTCTAAGAAATGTTCAAAATGAGTCTTTTGAAAATAAAACTTGAAAAATGATTCTTGGTGCAAAAAGACACATAACCAAATCCGATGTTTGCATTACCTATTTAAACCCTTAGGTAATACCCCCACTTTACTAGTGTTACTTTACTTACATATAGAAATAATACATTAGAGTTATGCACAAGTTGGTCGATGGTAGTCATGTTGATTAGTGGTCGTTGTGTTGGTTATTGTCGGTCGCGTTAGTCGTGCATCGTCGTGTTGGTTGTTCGGTCGTCGAGTTTGAAAGTCGGTAGTCAAGTTGGTTGGTTGGTTGTCAAATGGTTGAGGTCGTCATGTGGTCCGTTAAGTCGCCATGCTGTCCGCAAGTCGTCGCGTGGGTCGTCAATGGTCAAGTCGGTCGTGATGGGTCGTCTAAGCGTCAGATCGAGTCGTCATCTCACACTTTATGTATTTTGTGTAGGAAACATCATGTCACAAGGAAATGGAGCATCGAGGTCCCCCAATTGTTCAAGGAACCTCTATAGGTTCGTGGACATGGTAGTGGATCGACAAATAAGACAAGAGGATGAGGAGACCGAGCCTACGATGGACACGCAACAACAACCCCAACAAGGACAAGAAGACGAAGGAGCTGAACCCGCGATGGACGCGTCGGAGAGTGGAGGAGCGGCGAGTGCCAGGAGCGTGGCTTCCTGTCGCTCCCGGAGCCGTTCACCCGTGCAGTCTCATGCACGACCACCAGCAGGTCCTCGCATACACTACACCACAAGGAAGCGTGTTCCTCTTCCCGTCCATGAGAGGATTGGCCCTATTAAAGATCCTTACATTCCTCCTGATGCCCCTATTCACTATACTTATGTGCCCGGTCAAGGGTACATTGGAATACCGGAGGTGAGGCACTATGGAAAGGGTACGTCGAGGGGGATATACGGAGTACCTCCTCCCCCGACCCCTCGAGGTATGAGTGAAGAAGAAAGTAATAGAGTGTGAGGAATTATGAGAGGATCAAGAGACACTAGAGAGAAAGTAAGGGATCATGAGCTACTGTGGGAGAAGGCCATGGGCACGATGGAGCGCACTGTTGATTACTCGGGGTTAGCCATGATGGAGACGCGGAGGATGGGTTGGGCGATCCATGTGATGGGATGCATAGTCGCGGCCTTATGCATGCTTGTGCTCGCTCTCATGGTTAGGGTGTGGACCTAGAGGCTTGTTTTCTATTATGGACCTATTATTATTATGTATGAATAACTATGTTTTCGTATGTTGTTTCTTGGATTTCTTGTGTGTAAGTGGCAATGGCCACATTGTACTTGGTATGATGTAAATTTTGTGAACTTATCTTATGATAATATATATGCAGGATGCCTTTTATGATTACATATTGTATTGGTAGAAAGTTTATCTCCATGATTATTGTTATTACTATTTATGTTGTGGATTTGTCGTGTATGATAAATGATAATATATGGTTATTGTGAATAGAAAAGTTGTAAAGCCATACATAGTTGGGGTATAATGACTATATAAGGTGCATTAGTGATAAATAAACCCCTATACGAAGTTAAAGCTAACCTAGTAAAGCTAAAAGCAAATAAGTTCAAACTTGGGGCAAGCATACATATATATGTACATACACATATATATATGTACAATTATAGACTCCCACTTGTATATATATATTACATATATATGTACATGCGTACATATATATATGTACAAATATAGACTCCCACTTTTATATATATACGCCCCCCACCTACATATACGTGCGTGTGTGATCATAATGTCATGAGTGCGGGAGCTTAGATCATTGGAAAAGAACTTGTCTTAGGTTAGGGAAAGCTCAAGGAGGTCGTGTGAATGTGAACACCAATCGTGGTAATTTAAGGAATGTTGGGAACCGTGGAAATCAAGTTAATTAAGGCAATGCGGTGAATCAAGTGAATGTGGGAAGCCAAGGAAACCATGTTAATCAAGGAAACAATACCAATCAAGGAAATCGTGGGAATCAAGGAGGTCAAGCTAGAGGAAGGGTGTATGCTATGGGCGTGAATGAGGCGCGTGATGACCCTAATGTCATCGTAGGTACGTTCCTGTTAAATAGTATGTATGCATCTATGTTATTTGATTCTGGAGCTGAAAGAAGTTTCATTTCTTTTGAATTCAAAGAATTAATTGATAAGAAACCTAGTGAACTTGATGAGACCTATTATGTTGAGTATGCTAATGGGTATGAATATAAGACTAAGGAAGTTATCTCTGATTGCATGCTAACTCTAGATGATAAGGACTATAGTATTGACCTGATTCCCATAGAAATAGGAAGTTTTGATGTAATAGTTGGAATGGATTGGCTGTCAAAAGTGCATGCCAAAATTATTTGTCATGAGAAGATCATACGGATTCCCTTAGAAAATGGAGAAGTGTTGATAGTACAAGGCCATAAGACAGGAGTCCAACCCAAGTTGGTGTCGTCCATGAAGGTGAGCAGGGCCGGCCCTTTGGTGGCTCAGATGGTGCTAGGAAGCCAGGCCCACCTTTTTTGGGGGCCCACAATTTTTTATACAGTTTGTTTATATATATATATTCTTTACAGCGTTAGTACAAAATCTAAAAAATTGGTCTCTACAAAGAGACGTGGGCTATTATAGACCATAGAAAGAAAAAAAAGCCCATGGACTTTTAAGTCATAACCTGACATCCTCTCTTTCTGTTTCCAAAAAGCACCTATTGACAATTCATTCATTCATTGTTATATATAAACTATTAAATACAATTAAAAACCCATTTGTTGTCAAAGTTGCAGCCGTACGTCCTTAGCAGCCTACTAGCCTAGTTCGACTCTTTTTTTTAAGCAGCCTAGCAGGTACTATTATTCAAACCTAAATAGCTATAATTTATTATTTAATTGTTTATTAATTTAAAAGAATATATAGCTTAGTTAGATTTTACTAACTAATATTGTAGAGCTTAATATTATTGTCATATACTTTATCTATATTTTAATAAATATGATGAATGTTAATTTTTATTTTTTTAGGTATGCCTAAAAATTATTTATTAGAGGCCCACTTTTTATTTTCGAGCCAGACCCCGAAATTTTTTTACATTCTTGAAGACGGCACTGAAGGTGAGGAAGTATTTACGGAAGGAATATCACACGTACTTGGCACAATTGGTGGATAAGCGAGTGAAGAGCAAGGATCCTCACAAGGTAGCAGTAGTTAGGGACTTTTTAGATGTATTATCTGACAAGTTACCTGGACTCCCACCGACGCAGCAAGTAGATTTTACTAACTAATATTGTAGAGCTTAATATTATTGTCATATACTTTATCTATATTTTAATAAATATGATGAATGTTAATTTTTATTTTTTTAGGTATGCCTAAAAATTATTTATTAGAGGCCCACTTTTTATTTTCGAGCCAGACCCCGAAATTTTTTTACATTCTTGAAGACGGCACTGAAGGTGAGGAAGTATTTACGGAAGGAATATCACACGTACTTGGCACAATTGGTGGATAAGCGAGTGAAGAGCAAGGATCCTCACAAGGTAGCAGTAGTTAGGGACTTTTTAGATGTATTATCTGACAAGTTACCTGGACTCCCACCGACGCAGCAAGTAGATTTTACTATCGATTTAGTTCTCGGGCAGCCCCCGTAGCTAAGGCACCCTATAGACTAGTGCCTTCTGAAATGCGAGAACTCTCCGAGCAATTGCGAGAATTGCTTGGCAAAGGTTTGATTCAGCCTAGTTCATCGCCATGGGGTGTACCAATCCTCTTTGTCAAAATGAAGGATGGGTCTCTAAGAATGTGCATTGACTATAGAGAGTTGAATAAACTCATTATAAAGAACAAGTATCCGTTGCCACGAATAGATGATTTGTTCGATCAACTTCAAGGAGCGTCGTACTTTTCAAAGATCGACCTTAGATCCGGCTATCATCAGTTGAAGGTACGAGAAGAAGATGTACCCAAAACAGCTTTTAGGACTCGCTATGGGCACTATGAGTTCCTAGTGATGCCTTTTGGTCTCACCAATGCACCGGCTGTGTTTATGGATTTGATGAATAGAATTTGTAGACCGTACTTGGATAAGTTTGTCATTATGTTTATCGATGATATTTTGATATATTCGAGAAGCAAAAAGGAGCATGAAAGGCACTTAAGAATAGTCTTGCAGTTGCTAAGGGACGAAAAGTTGTATGCCAAGTTTTCTAAGTGTGAATTTTGGCTTCATCAAGTGCAATTTCTTGGACACATCGTGAATGTAGAAGGAATCCACGTAGATCCGTCCAAGATTGAAGCAATCAAGAAGTGGGAAGCCCCTAAAACGCCAACGGAAGTGTGTAGTTTCCTAGGCCTAGCAGGTTATTATAGAAGATTCATTCAAGGATTCTCAAAGATTGATGTGCCATTGACTCAATTGACTCAAAAGTCAAGAGAATTTGTATGGGGTGAAGAACAAGAGCAAGCATTCCAAACGCTAAAGAACATGCTATGTGAAGCACCAATATTAGTGATGCCGGATGGCACGGAGGGATTTGTAGTATATTGTGATGCGTCGAATAAAGGACTAGGGTGCGTACTATTGCAAAGAGACAAGGTCATTGCATACGCATCTAGGCAATTGAAGCCGCATGAGAAGAATTAGTCGACCCATGATTTGGAGTTAGGAGCTGTGATGTTTGCACTAAAGATATGGTGACACTATCTTTATGGCCCCAAGTTTATGATATTTACCGATCACAAGAGTTTGAAACACATCTTTGATCAAAAGATGTTGAATATGAGGCAAAGGAGATGGGTGGAACTACTAAATGATTATGAGTGCGAGATTAAGTATCACCCTGGAAAGGCGAATGTTGTGGCGGATGCACTTAGTAGGAAGGAAAGAACTAAGCAACCAAGGGCGAGAATTAATCACCTACGAGTGTGAATGTCTCTAAGAGACCGATTCTTATAAGATCAAGCAAAGGCCTTTATGGGTGGGAATATTGAAAAAGAAACCTTGAGCGGGATGGAGACAAGGTTTGATAAGGATGATGAAGGTATCTTATACTTCAAGGGAAGAGCTTGGGTACCAAAAGTGAATGGGTTAAGAGATGTACTCATGAATGAATCCCATAATTCAAAGTATTCGATTCATCCGGGCGCGGACAAGATGTATCAAGGGTTGAAAAGAGATTTTTGGTGGCCTGAAATGAAAGGAGACGTAGCCCGATATGTGAACCAATGCATGACTTGTGCAATGGTTAAAGCGGAGCATAAAAAGCCGTCTGGATTCTTGAAGCAACCAGAAATTCCCGAATGGAAATGGGAGCAAATAGCAATGGATCTCTTGACGAAATTGCCTCGAACCAAGAAGGGGCATGATGCGATATGGGTAGTAGTCGATCCCCTTGCAAAATCAGCCCATTTCATTCCAATAAAAGAAGATTGGAATACCGAGCGCCTAGCTCGTATTTATGTTGAGAAAATTGTGACATTACACGGCGTACCGTTGTCCATTATTTCTAATAGAGATGGTAGATTTACCTCGCGTTTTGGGGGTCTTGTGCAACAAGCGATGGGAACAACTTTAGCCTTAAGCATGGCTTACCACCCCCAAACGGATGGAAAAAGCGAGCGTACCATACAAACGTTGGAAGACTTGCTGAGGGCGTACGCGTTAGAATTCAGTGGAAATTGGGATGAGCACTTACCATATGCGAAATTTACTTACACTAATAGTTATCACTCTAGCATACAATGTGCACCCTTTGAGGCATTGTACGGACGCAAGTGTAGATCACTGATGTGTTGGATTGAGACGGGTGAAAGGAGATTGACTACGGTAGATTATGTCCAAGAAACAACGGACAAGGTGGCGATTATTAAAGAAAAGCTCAAAGCCGCGAGAGATCGGCAAAAGAGTTATGTGGATCAAAAAAGAAAGCCACTAGAATTTGAAGTTGGCGACAAAGTGTTATTGAAAGTATCGCCATGGAAAGGAACCGTACGGTTTGGCAAAAGAGGAAAGTTGAGCCCACGATACATTGGGCCATTCAAGATAATTGCTAGAATAGGCCCCGTAGCCTACAAGTTAGAGTTACCCCAAGAATTGGGAGATGTTCATGACACTTTCCACGTGTCAAATTTGAAGAAATGCATGGCGGATGACTCAAAAGTGGTTCCACTCGAGGAACTACGAGTGGAAGATAAGCTCCATTTTCGTGAGGAGCCAGTAGAAATTCTAGACCGAGAGGAAAAGCGTCTTAAAAGAAGCAAGATCCCTATAGTTAAAGTTAGATGGGATTCGAAACGCGGACCCGAGTTTACATGGGAGCGCGAAGACTTTATGCGAGAGAAATATCCTCATCTTTTCCCTAAGCAAAATCAAATTCCAGGACGGAATTCTTCTAAGGGGGTAATGATGTAACAACCCTCATTTTTAATATTATATATGTGCTAGTTATGTTGCCTATGATCCCGCAAGCCATAGTTATATTAGAAGCTAGTAGATAATGCCCCTAAATTAGCAATCTAAAGCTATTATTGAGTTCTAAATCAAACTTAATAAAATACCATTGAACAAAAATTTTATTGTTGATCAATCAAGTTACATAAATAATTGTACAAGGTTCACAAGTTGTGATAACAACCAAAAAGCCTTATAAATATCTTACAATTCAAAAACCAAGCTAATTAGAGTACATTTGAACATAATGTAACAATTGTGACTTTTGACTCTTTGACTTCAACTACATTTTATTTGAAACTAATGTGCTACTTGAGATCATCATTAGTGCTAACCGACTTTTACATTGTTAGATGACATTTAATTTAACTAGTAAATGCAAATGGACCCTATCCATGGGTTATGACCAACCCATGACCCATCCAAGACTAACCCAACCCTCCCCACCTTATCCATACTTACATCCATTCATTTATTCCTCTTGCATTTCTCTCTCTATCTCACTAAATGCACACACACTATCAAATCTCTCTAAGATCTTGACTCATTTATTGTGATTTCTACAAGATTAGTAACAAAATCATCATCTATATCATCATTCTTACAACATATCAAAGATTCAAAGTTCAAGGTGCAGGAAAGGTCTTCAACTAGGTCAAATTCGGATTTGACTTCTTGTGGAGGTTTTGGTAAGTGATTTCTAGCTCAAATTTATCATTTCAAGTTGTTAAACATGTCTTTCAACTAAATCTAAACACTCTTGGTCTTTTGAGCTTCAAAAACCGAAATTAGGGTTTCAAAGTCTTTAATTTAGGTCAAAATCGTTTTTGGGTCAAGTGATATTATGAAGTGAAATTATTGAGTGGGTTATGTTCAAACAAGTTAGTTATGAATAAAAACGGGTCAATGAACTTCTCAAACCGATTTCTAAGCCAAAAACTAGGTCTTGGGTCGATTTAGGGTTACAAATGGGTCAACATCGAATTAAGCATGTAAATGGGTTAAAGGGTTGGATTTGAATGATGAAACATGTCTAATTATGCCTAATTATGTCTAACTATGCTTTAAAATGGGTCTTGGAGCTGTGCAAATCGATTTCATACTCTAGATGTCAAGAATTTAGGGATTTGGGTGGTGTTTGGCTCGAATGAGGGCTGTTTGGCTGGTGCAGGTCGTGCAGGTCAGTTCCACCATCCAGCACGCCTAGACCACCATCCCAGACGGTGGCCTAGAATGTCCCATTCGACCAGACGGTCACCAAATGGTGGTATCCTCTGTTGCACGCCAAGCTAGACGCCAAAAAGCCCTTTTGCAGGCCACCGTCCAAGACGGTGAGTTCCACCGTGTGGGACGCCAGGCTAAGTTAGGCCTAGCGTCTGGGACGTCGAGGTCTAGCGTCTGGGACGGTTTTCCAGTCTGAACCACCGTGTGGAACGGTGGGTGGCAGCGTGTGGGACGGTGCTCCCTAATGTTCAAATTCCTGATTCTTGTTCTAGCTTATCTTTTGTCGTGCTAGGGTCGGGTCAAGCAATCTTTTGAGTCATCCCTTGTCTCTTATGGTGACCTATTCGAGTCGTACAAGTGATCCAAAGTAGTGTACAATTAGTGATGTCCATATGAAAACAAACGAGAATGGAATGTTATATATTAATCTATATATTAAATATTATGATAGGTTGTGATCGTTTGGCAATTACTTGACGTTCTAGCTCTTTCTAAATTCGATATCACAAAGCGAAGGTGAGTTTTCGTAGCTTCCCTTCCTCTTTTAGGAGTCGGGCTGAAAAGTGTACGTACGTGCATGATGACATTATTGGTTGAATGATCGTTTGTTTGAATTGTTGACGCGTGATTATTTGTTCGTGCTAGGATTATTGTGTGTGGTTGTTTAACTGATTATTAGGATAAGTTGTGCCTACATGGATGACGTTATTGCCTTTGAGAGGTTGTAGATGTGGTGGGAAGGCTGCGGGTGACCCTATATATAAGCATCTATGATTTATCAAAAGTAGTAACGTAGGAAGTGTATGCACATGGTGTTTTGATAATGTGTGGACATAGTTGATCATTTATGGACAATTTGTAACGTGTTGAGAACAATGACGGACATAATGGACATGATGACATTATAAACGGGCACTTTAAGTGCTTGATGACATTATAACGGGCACTTTAAGTGCTTGATGACATTATACGGGTACTTAAGGTACTAGATGACATTATGGATGACAAGATGACATTTGAGGGACATTGTGTGCATGCGTGAGATGATTGAACTTGCTAGATACTTATTGAAATCAAAATTTGCGTTCTTATTGCTTGCTTATGATATGGATGACATTGGTATGTGTTCTTGTCACTTCTTACCTACGAATTCACCAACCTAGTGTTGACATTGTTTAGTGCACTTTTCAGGTAACCAAGAGAACCCAAGAGCTTGATGTGCTTTGCTAGAAGTTGGACTTAGACCATGGATCCGTGATTCATTACCCGATGAGGGGATTTGCTTAGGATCATGAGCCATCTTTTGATATTATTTTGTAAACTCTTGATGGTTGTATGCTCCTTATGCTTTTGTGACATTATGTATTAACTGTTGGGTTCACGGAATCCTTTTAATTTCATATAGTCCGTTCTACGATAATTCCATCTTATGTCATGTTTTTCGGTGCATTTCGAGCCTAGCTCGGGGTGTTACAGAATGGTGGCCCAATGCATGGTCGTAGAGAATTAGGTGGATTGACCTAGACTACGGCTTAAGTAAAACTCTTCATATAGCATGCATGATTAGGAATCTTGTATGCAACGTGAACTATATGAGCATTATAAGTGTACGCTTGGAATTCGTAGGAAGGTTCATTATATGTGATAACATGAGCACAACTGGCTTGGCGTGAACAACGTGTTGTGTGTAGTGGTCAAGTGCATGAGGTCAATGTAGTTATTTGAAGTCAATGAGGTCATGTGCATATTGTTGGTTTGAGATGATTTGAATTGATGTTGTTTGATGATTTAGGGCAAAATGAAGTTATGGCATTAACATGGTATAATATTGTGGCAACCCTAAAAGAGCCTGATCAACTATTTTATGGTTACCCGGTATTATAACAAGTTAATGACATCACGGATTGCATATGTTTGGCTTAAAGTATAATAAGGAATAGATATGCTTAATGGGAGTTGATTGGGTGGAGGGTTAGCCGCTGGTACACCCTGTATACAAACCTAATCAATAACTAGAAAGTATATCGGATTTGGATTATACTTTAAACCGCTTGTTTAGTTGCTTGGTTGTGTGATGCATGGAACATGAGTATGTGGTTTGATGATAAACAATTATAGTGAACTTGGTATGATGGCATGATACATAACGATTCCCCTAGAGCATTAGTACTTTTGCCTTAGTGTAATGATATGATTTATGTGTGATATGTCGACATGAGAGCATTAACTACTTGTGTGACTAACATGCCAGCATCTTGAGGCTAACTTTTTGAGTCGACGTGTACCTTGTTTTATAGTAATGGTGAGGCCAAGAAGAGCCGGGACTACTTATAGAGAGAATACTCCAGAGCCACAACCGGAAGTTCAAGGAAGAGGTCGTGGTGGTGGTAGAGGTAGAGGTGGTGGTAGGGGCCGAGGTAGGGGCCGAGGTAGGGGCCGAGGGGGAGGTCAAGGGAGAGGTCAAGGTGGTGGTGAAGCACCAACACCCGACTTGGCAACCGTGATCGCTCAAACGGTCACAAACATCATGCCTACCATAGTTGCCCAAGTCAAGGCATCTCTTCAAGCACCCAATAATACGGTGCCAAATGTTGAAGCTCAAGTGAACGTGAACAATGAAGGTGTTCAACCGGTGGTAGTGGAAGAAGAAGAGACACCGGTAATGCATGATAACTATGTTCCAATATTCAATCAACACGGAGTGTACCATCAAGGGTGCACTTTCAAAGATTTTAAAAGTTGTGGAGCCCCGGAGTTTGATGGGAGTGGGGCCCCCACGGCATGTATAAGGTGGCTTGAAGAGATTGAAGCGGTGATTGCTAGGAGCCATTGTACTTATGATGATCAAGTTACTTACTCAACCGGCATGTTTAGGGGTGATGCATTGAGTTGGTGGAACAAGGAAGTGAGGGCGGGCAATGCTATACCTTGGGATCAATTCAAATTTTAGTGAAGGAGAGATTTTGTCCACCCTATGAGCTTCAAACTCTAACCTTGGAGTTCATTCAACTCCAAATGAATGGGGCGGATTATAAGGGGTACATTCGGCGATTCCAAGATTTGTCAACTCTCATCCCACACTTGGTGTCTCCCGAGGCTCAAGCTATTGAAAAGTTTGTTATGGGCTTGACTCCACAAGTCCGACACTTAGTGAATAATATCATGCCTACCTCATTGACGGAAGCCATTAATCGAGCCGGTAGTATTACCGAGGACCTACTTAGAAGCGGTGACTTGAGCAAAGTATCATCATCAAAAAGGAAGGAGGTACCGGAGTCAAGTGGGGTGAAGACAGTGGGTAGGTTTGACCCTAAATGCCCTAATAAAGGAAAAGTGTTTGCGGCAATTGAACCGGCAAGGAAGGCTTATGTGGGTCCTCATCCACTTTGTAATAAATGCTCTCGACATCATGCTCCCACCACTCCTTGTGGGACATGTCATAATTGCAAACAAGTCGGTCATCTTGCTAGAGATTGTAGGGCTCCGAGAGTGGCTCCTACTCATGCGGTTCCTCTCCGAGCATTTCCTCCTCAAGCTAACAATCAAAGGGATCAACGGGGAGGTTGTTATGAATGTGGAAGCACCGATCATTACCGTAATACTAGTCCTCAATGGGTGGGACAAAATGTTCAACTGGCGGTTCACCCAAATCAACTTCAAATCGCCGGTCCTAACCAAAACCGTGGCCAACAAGGCCATCAAGTGCATCCTAGGGGGAGAGCCTTTGCGGTGAATGCAAATGAAGCCCGTAATGATCCTAATGTGGTGGCAGGTACATTCCTTCTTAATGGTCATTATGCCACGGTTTTATTTGATTCTGGAGCCAATTATAGTTTCGTGTCCCATAGTTTTGTTCCTTTGATAGATGTTCATCCTTGTGCCTTAAGTTATGTGCTTGATATTGAGATGGTCAATGGTGCTTTAACTAGACTTAGTCAAGTACTCCGTGATTGTATCTTAACTCTAAACAACGTCGAATTTTACATTAATCTTATGCCTTTCGATATTGGGAGCTTTGACATCATTGTGGGTATGGATTGGATGACGGCGGTGAATGCGGTCATTGATTGTGGTGAAAGAGTGGTCAAAATATCGTTATCAAACGGTAATATTCTTAGAGTCCAAGGTGAAACATCTGATTCCCCTAGTTCCAAGGTTTTTAGTGCTACCATCACAAAGGTAGAATTGAAAACCGTTCCTATTGTTCGTGACTTCCCCGATGTTTTTCCGAATGATCTACCGGGTCTACCCCCGTCTCGTCAACTTGACTTTCGTATCAATTTGATCCCCGAAGCTGCGCCCGTGGCTAAAGCTCCATATAGACTTGCTTTGACGGAAATGCAAGAATTAGAATCTCAACTCAAGGAACTTCAAGAGAAAGGGTTCATTCGTCCTATTCAATCACCTTGGGGAGCTCCAATCTTGTTTGTGAAGAAGAAAGATGGGTCTTTTAGGATGTGTATTGACTACCGGGAATTGAACAAGCTCACGGTGAAGAACCGGTATCCACTTCCTAGAATCGATGACCTATTTGACCAATTGCAAGGTGCCAAATATTTCTCAAAGATCGATCTCCGTTTGGGTTATCACCAACTTAGAGTCCATGAAGATGACATACCAAGACGGCGTTCCATACAAGGTATGCCCATCTTGAATTTACCGTTATGCCTTTTGGTTTGACTAATGCACCGGCGGTGTTCATGGATTTGATGAACCGAGTATGTCGACCATACTTGGACAAGTCGGTCATTGTCTTTATTGATGACATACTTGTTTACTCAAAAACAAAGGAAGATCATGCCGAGCATTTGCGTGAGGTGCTAGAATTGCTTAGAAAAGAGAAGTTGTACGCGAAATTTTCTAAGTGCGAGTTTTGGTTGGAAGAAGTTCATTTCCTTGGTCATGTGGTTAGTAAAGATGGGATTCATGTAGATCCTAGCAAGATTGAAGCGGTCAAGAATTGGAGGCGACCCGAGACGCCATCCGAGATTCGTCAATTTCTTGAATTAGCGGGTTATTATCGAAGGTTGATTGAAAATTTCTACAAGATAGCACAACCACTCACTCTCTTGACTCAAAAACAAAGGAAGATCATGCCGAGCATTTGCGTGAGGTGCTAGAATTGCTTAGAAAAGAGAAGTTGTACGCGAAATTTTCTAAGTGCGAGTTTTGGTTGGAAGAAGTTCATTTCCTTGGTCATGTGGTTAGTAAAGATGGGATTCATGTAGATCCTAGCAAGATTGAAGCGGTCAAGAATTGGAGGCGACCCGAGACGCCATCCGAGATTCGTCAATTTCTTGAATTAGCGGGTTATTATCGAAGGTTGATTGAAAATTTCTACAAGATAGCACAACCACTCACTCTCTTGACTCAAAAACAGAGGAAGTTTGAGTGGGGCGAGAAACAAGAGTTTGCCTTTCAAACTCTCAAAGACATGTTATGTGATGCTCCTATCTTGAGTCTTCCGGATGGAATTGAAGATTTTGTAGTATATTGTGACGCTTCGGGTCAAGGATTGGGGTGTGTGCTTATGCAACGGGGCAAGGTCATTGCTTATGCCTCCCGTCAACTTAAGGTGCATGAGAAGAACTACCCCACTCATGATTTGGAATTGGGAGCGGTTGTTTTCGCTTTGAAATGTTGGAGACATTACCTTTATGGCACCAAATGTGTAATCTACACCGATCATAAAAGTCTTCAACATATTTTTAATCAAAGTGAGTTGAATATGAGACAAAGAAGATGGCTCGAACTTTTTAGCGATTATGATTGTGATATTCGCTACCATCCGGGCAAAGCTAATGTCGTAGCCGATGCATTGAGTAGAAAGGAAAGGGTCAAGCCGAGAAGAGTGAGAGCCATGAGCCTCACGGTGGGGCAAAGTATTCGTGACCGAATCATAGAAGCCCAAGTGCAAGCTACCTTACCGGAAAATTTTGGTAATGAAAGGTTAGATGGCATGGAGCAACAATTCGATAGAAAAGAAGACAAAGGGCTATACCTAGTTGAAAGGCTTTGGGTTCCCATTTTTGGCAATTTGAGAACATTTCTCATGAATGGAGCCCACAAGTCGGCTTATTCGGTCCATCCGGGCTCGGATAAGATGTACTTTGATTTGAAGGATTTCTATTGGTGGCCGGGCATGAAACGTGATGTGGCTAAATATGTGAGTGAGTGCCTTACTTGCTTACGAGTGAAAGCCGATCATAAGAAGCCACCCGGTTTATTGGTGCAACCGGTGACACCGGAATGGAAATGGGAACGGATTGCAATGGACTTCATTACGAAGTTACCGAAGACAAGAAGTGGTCGTGATACCATATGGGTGATCGTGGATTGGTTGACAAAGTCGGATCACTTCTTAGCTATTCGCGAGACCGATAAGTTTGACACCCTAGCTCGTTTGTACATTAAAGAAGTGGTGTCTAAACATGGGGTTCCGGTTTCTATCATCTCCGATAGAGATACCCGGTTTAAATCAAATTTTTGGGAAGCCTTTCAACAAGCAATGGGTACTCAACTTGACATGAGTACGGCGTTTCATCCTCAAATGGATGGACAAACCGAGAGAACCATTCAAACGCTCGAAGACATGTTGAGGGCTTGTGCAATTGATTTTGGTGGAAGTTGAGAAGATCATTTACCGTTAGTTGAGTTCTCGTATAATAATAGCTATCATGCGAGTATTCAAATGGCACCATTTAGGGCACTTTATGGTAGAAAGTGTTGTTCACCACTCCCTTGGGCGGAGATTGGTGAAAGCCAACTTATTGGGCCGGAAATAGTAGTGGAAATAACGAAAGTAATTTCTCAAATTAAAGAGAGATTACAATTGGCCCGTGAAAGACAAAAGAAATACGTCAATGTGAGGCGTAGACCATTAGAATTCAATGTTGGTGATCATGTACTTTTGAAAGTCTCCCCGCGGAAAGGTGTTGCTCGTTTTGTAAAGTGAGGCAAGCTTGGACCAAGATACATTGGACCTTTTAAGATCATTCAACGAGTGGGCAAATTGGCGTACCGATTGAAGTTACCTCAAGAGCTTAGAGGTGTACATGACGTGTTCCATATTTGTAACTTAAGAAAGTGTTTGGCGGATCCTACACTCCATGTGCCTATGGATGAGATTCAAGTGGACAAGAAACTCAATTTTGTTGAAGAGCCGGTAGAAATATTAGAACGTGAGGTCAAGAAATTGAAGAACAAACATTACACGATAGTCAAAGTCCGATGGCATGCTAGACGTGGAGCCGCCTTCACTTGGGAGCGAGAAGACTTTATGAAGTCTAAATACCCACATTTGTTTAGTGATTAGGGTTCTATCGAATTTCGGGACGAAATTCCCTTAATGGGTGAATGATGTAACAATTGTAACTTAAGAAAGTGTTTGGCGGATCCTACACTCCATGTGCCTATGGATGAGATTCAAGTGGACAAGAAACTCAATTTTGTTGAAGAGCCGGTAGAAATATTAGAACGTGAGGTCAAGAAATTGAAGAACAAACATTACACGATAGTCAAAGTCCGATGGCATGCTAGACGTGGAGCCGCCTTCACTTGGGAGCGAGAAGACTTTATGAAGTCTAAATACCCACATTTGTTTAGTGATTAGGGTTCTATCGAATTTCGGGACGAAATTCCCTTAATGGGTGAATGATGTAACAATTGTAACTTTTGACTCTTTGACTTCAAATACATTTTGACTAAGTATTTAGTTAATCAATATATTCAAGTGCCACTTGTGGTTCAATTGGGTCAATGTGTTCAAAAGGGGTTAATTTCCTTTTATTTGAAACTAATGTGCTACTTGAGATCATCATTAGTGCTAACCGACTTTTACATTGTTAGATGACATTTAATTTAACTAGTAAATGCAAATGGACCCTATCCATGGGTTATGACCAACCCATGACCCATCCAAGACTAACCCAACCCTCCCCACCTTATCCATACTTACATCCATTGATTTATTCCTCTTGCATTTCTCTCTCTATCTCACTAAATGCACACACACTATCAAATCTCTCTAAGATCTTGACTCATTTATTGTGATTTCAACAAGATTAGTAACAAAATCATCATCTATATCATCATTCTTACAACATATCAAAGATTCAAAGTTCAAGGTGCAAGAAAGGTCTTCAACTAGGTCAAATTCAGATTTGACTTCTTGTGGAGGTTTTGGTAAGTGATTTCTAGCTCAAATTCATCATTTCAAGTTGTTAAACATGTCTTTCAACTAAATCTAAACACTCTTGGTCTTTTGAGCTTCAAAAACCGAAATTAATGTTTCAAAGTCTTTAATTTAGGTCAAAATCGTTTTTGGGTCAAGTGATATTATGAAGTGAAATTATTGAGTGGGTTATGTTCAAACAAGTTAGTTATGAATAAAAACGGGTCAATGAACTTCTCGAACCGATTTCTAAGCCAAAAACTAGGTCTTGGATCGATTTAGGGTTACAAATGGGTCAACATCGAATTAAGCATGTAAATGGGTTAAAGGGTTGGATTTGAATGATGAAACATGTCTAATTATGCCTAATTATGCCTAATTATGTCTAACTATGCTTAAAAATGGGTCTTGGAGCTGTGCAAATAGATTTCATAGTCTAGATGTCAAGAATTTAGGGTTTTGGGTGGTGTTTGGCTCGAATGTGGGCTGTTTGGCTGGTGCAGGTCGTGCAGGTCAGTTCCACCATCCAGCACGCCTAGACCACCGTCCCAGACGGTGGCCTAGAATGTCCATTTCGACCAGACGGTCACCAAACGGTGGTATCCTCTGTTGCACGCCAAGCTAGACGCCAAAAAGCCCTTTTGCAGACCACCATCCAAGACGGTGAGTTCCACCGTGTGGGACGCCAGGCTAAGTTAGGCCTAGCGTCTGGGACGTCGAGGTCTAGCGTCTGGGACGGTTTTCCAGTCTGAACCACCGTGTGGAACGGTGGGTGGCAGCGTGTGGGACGGTGCTCCCTAATGTTCAAATTCCTGATTCTTATTCTAGCTTATCTTTTGTCGTGCTAGGGTCGGGTCAAGCAATCTTTTGAGTCATCCCTTGTCTCTTATGGTGACCTATTCGAGTCGTACAAGTGATCCAAAGTCGTGTACAATTAGTGATGTCCATATGAAAACAAACGAGAATGGAATGTTATATATTAATCTATATATTAAATATTATGATAGGTTGTGATCGTTTGGCAATTACTTGACGTTCTAGCTCTTTCTAAATTCGATATCACAAAGCGAAGGTGAGTTTTCGTAGCTTCCCTTCCTCTTTTAGGAGTCGGGCTGAAAAGTGTACGTACGTGCATGATGACATTATTGGTTGAATGATCGTTTGTTTGAATTGTTGACGCGTGATTATTTGTTCGTGCTAGGATTATTGTGTGTGGTTGTTTAACTGATTATTAGGATAAGTTGTGCCTACATGGATGACGTTATTGCCTTTGAGAGGTTGTAGATGTGGTGGGAAGGCTGAGGGTGACCCTATATAAAAGCATCTACAATTTATCAAAAGTAGTAACGTAGGAAGTGTATGCACATGGTGTTTTGATAATGTGTGGACATAGTTGATCATTTATGGACAATTTGTAACGTGTTGAGAACAATGACGGACATAATGGACATGATGACATTATAAACGGGCACTTTAAGTGCTTGATGACATTATACGGGTACTTAAGGTACTAGATGACATTATGGATGACAAGATGACATTTGAGGGACATTGTGTGCATGCGTGAGATGATTGAACTTGCTAGATACTTATTGAAATCAAAATTTGTGTTCTTATTGCTTGCTTATGATATCGATGACATTATTATGTGTTCTTGTCACTTCTTTCCTACGAACTCACCAACCTAGTGTTGACATTGTTTAGTGCACTTTTCAGGTAACCAAGAGAACCTAAGAGCTTGATGTGCTTTGCTAAAAGTTGGACTTAGACCATGGATCCGTGATTCATTACCCGATGATGGGATTTGCTTAGGATCATGAGCCATCTTTTGATATTATTTTGTAAACTCTTGATGGTTGTATGCTTTTTTATGCTTTTGAGACATTATGTATTAACTGTTGGGTTCACGGAATCCTTTTAATTTCATATAGTCCGTTCTACGATAATTCCATCTTGTGTCATGCTTTTCGGTGCATTTCGAGCCTAGCTCGAGGTGTTACACATAAATATATAATGACTATCTCAATAATGTATTTATAAATCCTCATGTACATAAAAATGCTTGAATAATAATAAGTGTATATATATGTCTAAATAAGTACAAGTTTATGACAAGAGTTAAGTAACAAATTAAAAACACAAAAATATATATATACACATACATATATACGGCTATATATATATATTATATATGAACACAACTTTGTACCATAAGAGCCTAACAACTAGTACCTTAGGTACCATGCATGAACTTGTACAAACACACATCACATACATGTACATAAATCAACTAACAAGAAAATAAAATAAAACCGTTCAAAATTTGAAAGCCAATTTACGGCTCCCATGCCCATTCCCAACATCTCACACCCAATCAAAACATACTACACATACATACATACATTACATACATACATGCATACACTAAAAGTCCCTTCCTTTTCCCTTGCAAAACCGTCCCCCTCCCTTCCCAATACCATTTCACCAATCAAAATACAACTAGCTCTTTTATTCTTGTAACTCCCAACAATTGATTTCACACAACACTCAATCTTCACTTTTCACACACATATCTCTCTCTCAAGAACTTTCTTTTCCATCTTTTTCTTTGTATGTTACGGTTCAAAAAGCAACAAAAAGGCAAGACAAAATCTTAACTAAACAATATTAATAATAAGGGTTAGGCTAGATTATTCAAGGGTTATTTCAAGCTAAGTTCAAGAGTTATTTGAAGCAAAGAATAAGGGTTATTAGGAGCTTTATAGGTCACGAAAATTCTGCCCTCTTTCAATCTACAAAACCGAGTTCATCAAGGGTATAAATCTTCATCTCTTTGTTAGATTAATCTTGTTTTTATTTATATTCGAAGATCTTTATCAAAAGTTTATATTTTCTTCTTGTTTTTATTTGAAAAACACACTTGATGACGGCAAGTTGATAGAATCTTCTTCCTCATGCTCATGCATGTCGAAATCTTGAAGAAAGATTCAAGGATTCAACAAGTTTAAGACCCAAAAGTGTTGTTATAAATTAGTAGCTTTTAAAGTGACTTTTTCTTTGAAAGATTGATGCATTTTTATATATTTTGATGAAGAACTTTCTGGAATTTTTGATTAAAAAGTAGCTTTTATGTTGTTAGATGATAGATCTATAAAGATTTGTATTGAAAATGATGAGATGGATGCATGCATGTTAGATCTAAGAAAGTTGAATCTTGTTGTTGGATTATGAGATGGATATGGACTTGTGTTGAGTGAAAAATATGTTAATCATAATCATAATATTCTGGAAATATTGATGAAATAGCTGATGTGCTAAATCGAGTTTAAAAATTATAAACTAGAAATACCTAGAAACTCACTACTACACACTATCGGGTAGGGCTGAGCATGGGTCGGTTTGGGTCGGTTTTGGCCCAAACTGATTAATTCGGTTTTTCATTTTATGAAACCGATTGGTTCGGTTTTTTAACGGTTTGGTTTTTCGGTTTTTATCTCGGTTTTGGGTCGGTTTCGGTTTTGTTTCGGCTTCATGATAAATAAAAGTCGATGTATACATATACGAACTTTATAATTGAAAGAAAATAGAAAATTAAAGCTCATATATGAAGAAAAATGAATTTGCAGGTGTGGATGAATGAAGACGATGACCATGTGTCCAGATCTAAAAAGTTTTTTAGTTTGTATAGATTTAACCCTTAAAGTTATTTTTGTGTTACATGTTTAACCCTTTATTATCTGACAAGTTTCATTTTAGTACCAACATTGCAAACAAATTTCAATTTAAACCCTCATATATCATTACGTATTGTTCATGTGTCATATATTTTGGGCTTTCAAAATAAACTATATTTATTTTAGTTTATTAATAACCATATATAAAGAATATATATATTATATATATAGTTTTCGGTTCGGTTCGGTTTTAACGGTCGATTTTTACATATGGAACCGACACCCGAACCGATACGTTCGGTTTTTGGAAAAAATAAACCAAACCAATCCGTTTAGTTCGGTTTTCGGTTTTTTCGGTTCGGTTTCTTCGGGGTTTTTCGGTTTTCGGTTTTACGGTTCGGTTTTTGCTCACCCCTACTATCGGGCAGTGGACCCGTTCGTATGCAATATAGTTAAGAGGTAAGTCCGTGTTCGTTCTCGGAGATTGGTTTGAACTAGTTGTTTAATAAAATGGTTTGGAAAACAGGGTGTTGCTTCGAGTCTCACTTTGACAATTAAATTAAAATAAATTTAAAAGACAAAACGCATAAAAGTAAAGAAAAGCTTCAGACAATATTAATAAAGATCATCCACCTTGAATTCGCTAGACTTCAAACATGATTTCATTCAATTAAGACCAAATTCATTGAGTTGAAAAGATAATCGTAAAATGATTAAGGTGCTCACGTGGTACCACCAACCGTGAGCAAATTACCCAATCACCTAAGTTGCTAGTTTAATTACCCAATCCGGTACCACCAATGCCTAGACAACCTTACCAACAATTAGTTTGCTTGACTACCGAATTAACAATTGTGCCTATGTGAAGATAACGTGGTACCACCAACCGTTATAAAACACGTTGACAAAATGACTCCTTTTATTAAAATGATATTCACTATCATACCATGAACTAGTGATAATTGCTCATAGACAAACAACCATTTGAAAATCACATATGCATCCAACTAGTACCACTGATGTGGGAAATCGAGTTTAAAAAATTAAAACAAGGAATACCCTAAAACTGACTACTACACACTTGCGGGCAGTGGACCCGTTTGTATATAGTATAGCTAGAAGGTAAGTCCAGGATCGAACACGGGGAATGCTTTTGAAATAGTTGTCAGCTAAAGTGGTTTTGGAATAAGGATGGAACCGTAGCCGAATTGCTACCTCACCTTGATAATATGAAATTAAAGAAATTGAAATTGAAATGACAAGACAATTGAAAAGTAAAGAAAGTTCAAACAATATGAATAAAGTTCACCCACTTCGAATCCACTTGACTTCAGTTATGATTGCACTCGATAAAGTTCAGATTATTTAGAGTTGACAAGATAATCGTGACAGGATAAAATGCTCGCGTGGTACCACCAACCGCTCACAAATAACCCAAACACCTAAGTTGCTAGTTTAATTACCCAATCCGGTACCACCAATGCCTAGAAAATCTCCCCAACAATTAGTTTGCTTGATTATCCAATTACCAATTATGCCAATGTGAATGAAAACGTGGTTCCACCAACCGTTTCTAAACACGTTTACCACTTAACTCCTATTATAGATTTGACATTCACCGTCATACCATGAACCGGTGACAAACGACCATAGACAATCGAATTGAAACGATAAACGTATTCACCTAGTACCACTAACGATGAACACATAAACCATCAACATCAAAAGAATAAATCGCAAGGAATTAATTGATAAAGATCATGACACAACGATAATTGAATCAACTCTTGAATTAAAATATTGCAATCATATCATTCATCAAGTTTCATCAAAGTGGATGATTAGAAATCTAGCCAATCATACTAAATTGAATTGCAATAAAGAAATTGAAAGAAAACATATTGTACCAATGATTGTTGAATATAAATTGCAAGACAGAAGATTAGATACGATCTAGATGGATGTTCTTGAATCTTCAATGAATCAAATGATGAAATCTGCGATGATCCGTCAAAGACTCGTAGTAGAACAGCTCCTAGAAAGAAAAACTTGGATAATGGGCAAATAGGGTTTTTTTTTTCTTTATATACCTCCCCCAAATCTGATGCAAAGAGGTTGTAGCCCTGATCTCCCCGTGCACTCACTGCGCCGCAGTGAGCCTTGTGCATCACCACTGCGGCGCAGTGACAGTCCCCTGGAACTCTGTTCTTTGGTTGACTGCGGCGCAGTGGGGCAACATCACTCCCACTGCGGCGCAGTTATAATCCACTGGAAATTATTTTGTTTTTGATCGACCAAGGACTGCGGCGCAGTGGGGCAACATTCCTCCCATTGCGGCGCAGTGTAAAACCTCTGGAAACCCTTGGCTTTGGCACACCTTGACTGCGGCGCAGTGGGGCATCATCCCTCCCACTGCGGCGCAGTCAAATCTTGCTGAAATATTTGATTTTCTTTATCAACATCACTCGAACACTCGGATCAACATCTTGGCCTAAAATCGTCAGAAAATGTACCAAATGGACGCACAACCTGCTAAGAACCTGAAAGCACTAACAAACACCATAAACGCGCCAAATGCATACAATATCGACTCAAAACACATACGAAAAAGGCCAATAATGAAGTGAGCGATCTATATAAATTGGTCACATCAAATCCCCCACACTTGAGCGTTGCTTATCCTCAAGCAAATCTGGAAATTAAGCAAAAAGCGTTCCTTGACACGAAGCTATATAAACACATTACGATTATCAAAAAAAAAAAGCCACACCAAGCATGTCAATGACAAAAAGTTGGGTGAAGCAGTTTTAATCTTAAATGAAACCCCGAAATGTTTGACAATATCTGAACAATCCACAAGCCACAATAACACGACTAAGCAAAAGTGAAACAAATGAGCCTATCAAAATCATCCTACTCCAACGAACTTACTATTGGGTTGAATATACATGAATAATCACTCATTGCGCGGTCGTGATGCATATCTTACCATAGGCTTGAACAAGGATCATAACTCCACCGACGTAGCGTAAGCACCAAGTACATCATCAAAATATGACATATAGGTCGGTTGTATAGTCAGGCTAAGGTATATATTATGGAAATTTACAATGGAGTATGGGAAATTTAGGTTAGTGATAGGAAGTAACAAAAGTATAAGGTATGTATGAATTATGTACAAAATAGTCTAATCAAACCCTTACCATTGATTTCCAACAACCCATAAGATGTTATCCCGCTAAGACACCTCAAAAATACCAAGCGAAACCCGACACCATTGTGGTGTATCAACTTCAAACAACTTAAATTCCACCAAGTCTTCCAATCTTAATGATACAACAAAACTTTAGACATCTAAAAATGAAAAGTACCTACTAGTAGCCCAAGTTTTTTTTTTTTTTTTTTTTTTTTTGAATTACTCTTTTCTCTTATTTTGAACCATTTTTACTCTACTAGTAGGCACCCTCTTACAATGATGAACAATGTCTATAACAATATACTTCCTTTGAACAATCCAAGACATTCCCCAATAACTTGACCAAATGACGTATTCTCATAGACAAGAATATTCCACTAGACAATCCACTGAAGCACTCCCAAACTATCCAAACAAACCAATGACAATCAATGGCCGCCCAGATTAGACTATCAGTATAGTAAGGTATAATTAGGTAAAGTTTACATATTTAAATGGATATATACAAAGGAAAAGGCTAAGTTAAAAAGAAGGATGTATAAGTGTACTTTGCACTAAGGATGAGTGCAACAAAGGTTTACAAAGGAAGGAAAGAAAGTGTATGTACATGTATAAAAGTATGTATACTGAAAGGTAAAAATATACATAAGCAAGGGTGCAAAGAAAGAAAGAAAATACGGGTCAAACCTAATATGCCAATTCGTCATCCAATGTACTTATATCACAAAAGTGATCTCACTGCGGTCTCGTAACGATCACCAGGCCAAGTTCTAGCTCAACACATCACCGGCACACTCATATCAAAGAAATGAACCCGGAAATGGAATAAATTAACCTCAAATTTGCACATCTTAGTGCAGAGTTCGAAATGGAACCCTTACTCCCGAATAAATCCAAGAGCCTAAGAGAGGGACAAATTACAAGGCAATCAAACCAAAACCGTAAACACCTAGCACATCTATAAATGAATGATGAATCTCACAACTTTAGGTGTTTGGGAAATTTGAGTATGCAAGTAATGTTATCAATCCACAAGGATTAGCCCAATAACCGTTCAGAACACATTTCGCCGATTAAAATAGTGCCAAGGAAAAATTTTGTAGTAAAATTGCTTATTAAATTATTATGAATTAAGTGACAAAAGCAATTTACCACAAGGACAAGCTCAACACAAGTTTCAAATCATATCATCTTCCGTCATCTTACCAAATCGAAACAACCAATCTCAAACATGCACATCATAGTTCAGAATTCAAGATAGAACCCTTTCTCTTGGATAAAACCCAAGAGCCTACGAGAGGGACACATCTACAAGAACGGTTAAATCTCAATGGCAAAACAACAAAAGAGATACATCCGGTTACTTAAACCTATTTGCCACCCCCCCACACTTAAGATGGACAATGCCCTCAATGTCCATATTCGGTCAGAACAAAGGTAAATAGGGGTAAGCACAATAGACAGAAAGAATGAGAACACATACCGGATCATGGACACATTCCGTTTCAAAACAAGTAAGTCGACCCCGCATCACAAATTACTCTTCCTAAAGAGGAAGTCCAATTTGCTTAACGGGAGAAACAAACTAGTCCCAAAACGGAAGGTGTGAGAACTGTGTGTGAAACAATGTCAATAAAGATGCCAATCAAAAATGTTGCGCTGAACTTACTGCCAGCATATGCACATGACATCATAGTGAGCTACTAACACGATCACACAATCAAACAAATCCAACGGGTCCTCCCCCACACTTGGGTGCCACTAGGTATTGCCATCATTCGGATCAAACCTGCTCAATTACAAGAACCCATCCAAAATATCCATACAAAATGCAAACTAAAAGAGTATCATGCAGAAAATAAAAGAAACAAAGCAAATTACAAATGTTTCATCACCCCGTAGGGTGGATACCAGACAAAGATAAATAAAGTAATTTCATCAGAATACCAATCAAAATCAATCATTATATGATTCCATCCCACGGTGCCGGATGGGAATCATCTCCACTCACTGCTGATGTCCATGGTAGCCATAGGGTAGTCCAGGTTTTCCAAATATACTTGTCACCCAATCTTGCTCTTCCTCCTGAACTGAACCTGAACCACCAGCACCTCTCCCTGACTGATCAGCATCAAATCCTGACGCACCTGCATCCAAACCTGCAACAAAACCAGGAACAAAAGAAGATGAACCACCGGCATCATGTCCACCCTGAAAAGTACCAAACTGCACTGGCCCACGAGGAGATCCTCCCAAATTATGGGGCCGAGGTGACATGTCCCCCGGGGCAGTCATAGGGAAGAAAGACTGACCACCCTGGCGATAATCGGGGACATGAATAGGTGGTGGTCTAAACTCCGGAACCGGATCAGATGGAACAAACTCGTTCCCATGATATTGTGCATTCCACATAGGCTGATAATAGTCCAATGTATAGTTCGTGTAGGCCTGCTGCGAACCAACCCATGTCATATCCTGGTCCATCCGTCTCTGATAAGCCTCAAATGCCCGGCGGCTCTCCTGTTGATCCTCATATATCTTCTGAACCGTGGATCCTAACTCAGTCAAATCAAAACCGCTACGGCCACGCCTCCTCTGTGGCTCCTGAGGAGCATCCTCCATATCAACATCATCCTCCTCCACATCCGGCGGTGGTGACCCTACAACCCCCTCATCATCCAACAGTCTCTCCGGCACATTCCCCTGCTTCTTCCTTACTATCTTCGCCCTAATCAACTCCTTAGAAGTTAAATCCACTTGATAGACGGCCTGAGAAAGATACGTCCGGCACGCATCCAATTCGAACACTCCCATCCGTTTATAAATCCGGGTGATAAAATGACCCAAAACAAGCTCAGAATCGGAATGGTTGCACATTCGGTCCAAGAGTACCATCGGAGGCAATGCAAACTATCTAGGCGACCCCTCAGAAAACAGCTTCATCAACCACAAATCTAATTGATAGGCCTTATCCCAATGAGTCGACCTTTGAACAAAAGACATCACTAATATCCTGTGGAACAACCGTAACTTAACACTTTTGATTTTAGAGACACTACTATAACCTCCAGTAGGCCAAGCCACTCCCCCAGAAATCCGAGTCCAATACTGAGGAATGGACTCACCATCACCCAAATCTGCCTTAACATAAAATCCTTGCCTCAAAAGATTTCTCCAATCCGGGTTATCCAACTCTTGCCTAGAATACATACCTACGTAATGACCAAACTCTGCTGTGGATAACTTCCTCTTCTCTCCCCCACAGTAGAACACAACAATCCTTTCCTCAAAAATGTCTTTGACCTTGTGCAATTCCTTAGTCAATCTCAAGGTCGAATAAAACTCCAAACACAATTCCCGGTAAACTGGTTCCCTGTTAAGAAACATTCTATCCTAAATTTCGCAATTGACCACCCTATTACCAACTCTCATCCCCATAGAATACCACTGACGAATATCTGCTTGCACCCCAAAGTATTGAGCCTGAGTATGAGTGAAATACTTAGGTGGGCAAACGGGATGCTTTTGAAGCTTGTACAGTTTGTTCAAGTAGTTGTTCTTGTGAGGTTGCCTAATATCATCAAATTGCAACCAAGCATGTCTTTCATTCAACTCTCCGACAAAGTGAAGCGGCACTTCCTCTTGTCGCCAAGGTGCTTTATGAGGCACGTTAGCTGCCTCACTAGATTGGCCTTCAGCTTGTTTCCTCTTGTCAGCAGCGGTCTGCAATCAAATACATAAAGCAAATAAAACATGAGAACTAAGAATGCAAGACTTAACCCATTACGTAATAACAAACAAAATCGCAGGTCAGAGAGTCTGCATTGCGGCGCAGTGAGACTTGGCAGCCCTCACTGCGGCGCAATGAGATTGTAATCACGTGCAGGTCAGGTGGTGGCCACTGCGGCGCAGTGGCAACATGCATACCCACTGCGGCGCAGTGGCGAAGAAAATCTGGGCAAGTTCATCAGTTCATCACGATGGGTAGCCAAATAGGGGTTAATTAAATACTCAAATTCGGCAATAACGAAAAAATAGTCACCAACTAATCCAACATTAACCTCCCCCACACTTGTTCATCACAAATCTCTAAACTCACAAAACCCTAATTTCAAAATCAAAATCAAAATCGGATGAACAAGCATTTTAAATGAAAGATTAACCACCCCATTAGCCTCATTAGCCCATAAACAACTAAACCCTAGAATTAATTACGAAATTAAAAACCCTAAAAAAAAATCAAATATAAAGAAATAAACACAGAAAATAATCAAGAAAACTTACTCCTCTTCCCATGATGATAATGTAGAGATGATAATCTAGGAGAAAGAAAGAAAAGATGGAAGAAAAATGGAAGATCTTGATGGGAAACAATGGGTGTTTTGTTGTTTTTAGATGAGAGAAAGAAAGAAGAAAGAATGAAAGTGAAAAAGTAAAAGAAACACTTACCTGGCCTCATCTTGACTTACCCGACCCTTCACTGCGGCGCAGTGAAGGATTTTGTACAACTGGCCAGTGGGTTTCTCATGCGGCGCAGTCAGCCTATCCCACTCCCCACTGCGGCACAGTGGGAAGTTGCTCGAAGATTTTTCTTCAAAAAATTATGACAAAACAAAAATTCCACATACCCGGAACCGCATCAAATCTAAACCACACCTGCACTTACTTAACTAAAACAAGATTAAAACTATCCAATTCAAAGAAAATTAAAATCCGATAAAATAAACACGGGTTGCCTCCCGAAAAGCGCTTAAGTTATTAACGAGTCTTTAGCTTGACTCGACCAACCTTCAAGTTTCCAATTCAAACACGGGGATCTCATCAAATATCCCCTCAACCTGCTCTTCTTCCACATATAACTTAAGTCGATGACCATTGACAATGAACGATCCTTCACCATTTCGCTTAAACAACTCAACATATCCTGACGGGTACACATGCTTAATCTCAAACGGTCCAATCCATCTAGAAGTGAGTTTGGGTTGCTTAATCTTAAACTTGGACAAGAACAACAACACTTTAGCCCCAACCTTAAACTCCTTCCTACGGATCCTCTTATCATGCCAAATCTTGGTCCTTTCTTTATAAAGCCTCGAATTCTCATAAGCACCTAACCTAAGCTCATCAAGCTCATGTAGTTGTAACATTCTAAGTTCACGTGCTTCCATCAAATCCAAATTCAGACTCCTCAACGCCCAATACGCTTTATGCTCTATCTTAATAGGAAGATGGCAAGTTTTGCCATAGAGCAACCGGTATGGCGTGGTGCCAATCGGCGTCTTAAAAGCCGTCCTAAACGCCCACAAGGCGTCATCTAACTTCTTTGACCAAACCTTGGGGTTATCTCCAACAGTTTTCTCTAAAATCCTTTTCAAAGCCCTATTGGTGTTTTCTACTTGTCCACTAGTTTGTGGATGATAAGAAGTAGAAAAATAATGCACAACACCATACCTCTTCATGACCTTGGCTAATTGATGATTTGCAAAATGGGTTCCTCGTCACTAATCAAAGCTCTAGGGCAACCAAATCGACAGAATAATTGTTTCAAGAAATCAATGACTACCCTCGCGTCATTCGTGGGCAAAGCCTTGGCTTCGGCCCATTTAGACACGTAGTCAACGGCAACAAGAATATATTGAAACTTATTAGACGGTGGGAATGGTCCCATGAAGTCTATACCCCAAATATCAATACCTCGCATACCTGAATGCTTTGTTGAGGCATCTCATCCCGCTTAGTTATGCTCCCTTGTCTTTGACAAATGTCACAAGTCTCTACCAAAGTCTGGGCCTCCTTGAAAATTGTAGGCCAATAGAAACCTGCATCAAAAACTTTCTTACCAGTAACTGAAGGACCGTAATGACCTCCAGTTGGACCATAGTGACAAGCATCAAGAATCTCCCTCGTCTCAGCTCCAGCTACACATCTCCTTACCATACCATCTGCACAAACACGAAACAAGTATGGACTATCCCAAAAATAGTGCTTAACATCCGATATGAGCTTCTTCTTTTGCTGGGACGTGAAATCATTCGGTATCTCACCTGCAACCAAATAATTAGCAATATCTGCAAACCAAGGAGCATCATCAGAGTTAGAAATAAACATTAAGGACTCATCTGGGAAGTGATCATTAATCTCCCCATCTCGAAGTTCCTCCCGGTGAGGATCTTCCAAACGACTCAAATGGTCGGCCGCCAAGTTTTCAGCACTTTCCTTATCCTTAACCTCTATATCAAACTCTTGTAACAACAAAATCCATCGGATAAGCCTAGGTTTAGCATCTTGTTTCGAGAACAAGTACTTAAGGGCTGAATGGTCAGTGAAAACTATGGTCTTACTCAAAACAAGATACGATCTAAACTTATCAAATGCGAAGACCACTGCAAGCAACTCCTTTTCTGTGGTGGTGTAATTTTGCTGGGCGGGGTTCAAAGTTTTACTAGCAAAGTAAATGGGCTTGAAATGCTTATCAACCCTTTGCCCAAGCACGGATCCCACAGCATAATCACTTGCATCACACATCAACTCAAATGGCAATTCCCAATCCAGTCCAACCATGATAGGAGAATTAGTCAACTTCTCCTTTAAAACTTGAAATGCACTCAAACAAGCATCATCAAACACAAAAGGGACGTTCTTCTCCAACAAGTGGGTCATAGGACGAGTAATCTTAGAAAAATCCTTAATAAATCGGCGGTAAAAACCGGCATGTCCAAGAAAACTCCTTACCCCTTTCACATTGGAAGGCGGGGGCAATTTGGCTATAACATCTATCTTAGCCCTATCAACTTCAATCCCAGCCTTAGACACTTTATGCCCTAACACAATTCCCTCGGTCACCATAAAATGACACTTTTCCCAATTCAAAACAAGGTGTGCCCTTTCACACCGTTCTAACATCCTTTCCAAATTATGCAAGCAAGTATGAAAAGAGTCCCCAAAAACCGAGAAATCATGCATGAAAACCTCCATGGAGGTTTCAAGCATGTCCTGGAAAATAGCTATCATGCACCTTTGAAAGGTGCCTGGGGCATTAGACAAACCAAACGGCATTCACCGATAAGCAAAAGTACCAAATGGGCATGTGAAGGTGGTCTTTTCTTGGTCCTTGGGATCAATGGTATTTGGAAGTACCCGGAACCCATCTAAGAAACAAAAATATTCATTACCTGCAAGTCTTTCTAACATCTGATCAATGAAAGGAAGGGGAAAGTGATCCTTACGGGTGGCATCATTAAGCTTTTGGTAATCAATACAAACCCGCCAACCCGTTATAGTCCTAGTGGCAAAGAGTTCCTGATTCTCATTCTCAATAACTGTCATACCCCCCTTTTTGGATACACAATGAACAGGACTTACCCAAGGACTATCAGCAATAGGAAAAATGATCCCGGCATCTAACAACTTAATGACCTCTTTCTTAATGACTTCTTTCATGTTCGGATTAAGCCTCCTTTGTCTCTGGACAACGGGCTTAACATCATCAACAAAATCTATCTTATGCTGACAAAAGTTAGGACTAATACCTGGAATATCGGTGGTCTTCCTAGCAAAAGCCCGCTTATGGGCTCGAAGCACAGACAAAAGACAATCCTTCTCGTCACTCGAGAGTGAGGACGAGATAACCACGGGTAAAGAAGATTCACCTGACAGATAAGCATACTCCAAATGGGAAGGTAATGGCTTAAGCTCCAAATCAGTGGGTGGTACATCAACAGAATTCGGTACCCTCGAACTTCCATCAGCAACAACCTTCTCAAAACTCTCATCCTCGGGAGGTGTCTCATCCAAGCTAAGCGCCATAACCTCTGCAAACAAATCATCGTCAGATATATCTCCCGATCCTAAATTAGCAATCTCCTCATCTCCAGTATCGACCTCCATTAGTTCCTGAAACTCTCGGTCTAAAGCATCATCAATAACGTCAATCCTGAAACAAGACTCATCATTAGAATATGAATGCTTGATGGACTTTTCAACATTAAACACAATTCTATCCGTACCCACACCCAAAGAAATTTCCTTATCCTTCACACGGATGATAGCATCCGCGGTATTAAGGAATGGTCGTCCAAGAATAAGGGGTACCTTCATATCTTCCTCCATCTCGAGGATAACGAAGTCAACTAGAAACACAATATGGCCTACCCGGACAGTCATGTTTTCAGCAATCCCAATGGGATACTGAAAAGAATGGTCAGCTAATCTAATACTCATGCGGGTAGGTCTCAAAACTCCTAGAGCTAACTTACTTCAAACCGAGTAAGGCATCAAATTAATGCTAGCACCTAAATCAGCAAGTGCCTTACAAGTAAGAGTACGAATAGAACAAGTAATAAGGAAACTCTTTGGATGTTCAAGCTTAGGTGGGATGCGGTTCTGCAAGATAGCAGAACACTCGGCATTAAGATAAGTAGCTTTCACCTCATCCATTTTTCCCTTGTCAGTCACAAGCTCCTTAATGAACTTGGCATAATGTGGCATCCCCTGAATAAGATCAACTAAAGGCACATTAATATGAACATTTGTTATCATCTCCACAAACTTGTTATATTGCTCTTTCAGTTTTGCCTTTTTGAACCTCTGCGGAAATGGTATCTTCGGCTTGTAAGGTCTAACTTCTGGAACCACATCCGGTTTTGGTGGAGTGACCGGAGTCTTCACGGTTGAATCTTCCTCCATTACAATCTCTTCATCAACCTCATCATCATCACTCTCTTTATCCTGCACATCAGAAACAACAACATTAGGCATAGGAGGTGAGTCATAAGACCTACCAGTACGAGTGGTGATGGCTTTGGCTTGCTCATTGCGGACTGGTGGTGGAGTGTATTTCTGTCCTTGATTCTGTGGTTGATTCTGTCCTTGACTAAACTGAGGTCTAGGATTCTGCTGTGTGTTGCTAGGAAGAGTCCCCGTGGGCCTAGCAAGAGCAGCCATCCTACTTTCGAGATCCTTCAAATTAACTCCCTGATTTTTCATATTGATCTCCACCTTCCCACTTAACTGATCCAACCTCTCACTCAAAGTCTTAGTGTCTTCCCTGATCATTTGAATGCTAGTATTTGTTTTCAACCTGATTACTAGCCAACTGCTTCATCATCTCTCTCAACTCGGCATTAGGATCGGCATTAGAAGAAGAAGAACCTGTTCCTTGTCCTTGCTGAGACTGCTGTTGTGGCTGATTCTGATAATTATCTCTTTGCCACCTATTTCCTGAAAAACGATTATTAGATTGAAAGGAAGAGTTATAAGAAGTATTACCTGAAGGCCGATTCTGGAAACCGGTGTTGCGGTAGAAATTCCCTTGGGGCTGATTTTGAACATAATTCACATCTTCGGGTGCCCGATTTGGACACTCATCAGAATAGTGCATATCACCACAATGATCACACCCATCGACCACTACCTTTACATCCCTCTCAATTGCTCCAAACCTACTCTCTTGAGCAGCAAACCCCTTTTCCATGCGCTCAGATAGCGCCCTAATCTCTCCAACAACCCTGAGTCATTGCTAGCTTCAACCTTAGCAACTCTCCCTTGGTTAGTACCTCTCTTCATCTTTTTCTCATTCTTCAAAAACCTTTCATCATCCAAATTTGAGCTATCCTTCGCCATGTCTTCCAAGATTCGATAGCCTTCATTGGGTGTAATGTTATTGAAACTACCTCCGAAAGCATATCCCAATTCTCGTTTAGACTTTTTATCCAACCCATCAAAGAAAAGCTCCACATATTTCTCCCTAGTCAAATCGTGACCTGGGCAATTTCTCAACATTTCCTTGAAACGAATCCAAGCCTCAACAACATCTTCTCCATCATCTTGTTCAAAAGATCTTATCATGTTCTCCAACCTTCTTTGAGTTCTAAGTGAATAAAACTCACCAATGAAAGCCTTTTTGAGTTGGTTCCAAGTAGTAATAGAATTTTCTGGAAGATCATTGAACCAATCAAGTGCTTCTCCTGTGATTGACATGGGAAATGTTTCAAGTTTCACGGCATTCATTTGGTTTTGCCCATATTGATATAGCCGAGCCAACTTTTCGAACCTATCCAAGTGTTGGTAAGGATCCCATTTCCGTTTACCATCAAATTGATGCTCTTCTATGCTTTTTAGATGGTTTCCTTTTAAAGCGAAAGTGTGATCAATGGTTGGAGGTCTAATGGCAGAACCACGTCCCGTTGGGATAGTTCGGACCCTCTCGCCATAACGAGTGTCATTCGGATCCCTTGGTTGTTCGTCCCCCATTTCCTCTTGCTTTACCTCAAAATTGAAAAACTCGTCCAAAAAGAACCCTTCCTCGTCCGAATCAGGAGTGGGTTTAGCTATAGGTGAAAATGGTGTCGGTATTGGTGTTGTGGGTTCAGGGAAGTTAAACCTACGCCCTCTTGGTCTTCTCGGAGTAGACAAGGGACTATTCAAAGGGAGACCCGAAGAACGCAAGTTCATCAACTAACACAATTCCTGCAAATACACAACTAACACAAACACGTCAAATGCACCTGTGATAAGAAAAGAAAACTAAACTAATAAACAAGTAACTTTCTCACGCGTGAGAAAGGATCAAACGACTAAATTAACAACTAAATCGGCACATATTCCCCGGCAGCGGCGCCAAAAACTTGATGTGTGAAATCGAGTTTAAAAATTTAAAACAAGGAATACCCTAAAACTGACTACTACACACTTACGGGCAGTGGACCCATTCGTATATAGTATAGCTAGAAGGTAAGTCCAGGATCGAACACGGGGAATGGTTTTGAAATAGTTGTCAGCTAAAGTGGTTTTGGAATAAGGATGGAACCATAGCCGAATTGCTACCTCACCTTGATAATATGAAATTAAAGAAATTGAAATGACAAGACAATTGAAAAGTAAAGAAAGTTCAAACAATATGAATAAAGATCACCCACTTCGAATCCACTTGACTTCAGTTATGATTGCACTCGATAAAGTTCAGATTATTTAGAGTTGACAAGATAATCGTGACAGGATAAAATGCTCGCGTGGTACCACCAACCGCTCACAAATAACCCAAACACCTAAGTTGCTAGTTAAATTACCCAAGCCGGTACCACCAATGCCTAGAAAATCTCCCCAACAATTAGTTTGCTTGATTATCCAATTACCAATTATGCCAATGTGAATGAAAACGTGGTACCACCAACCATTTCTAAACACGTTTACCACTTAACTCCTATTATAGATTTGACATTCACCGTCATACCATGAACCGGTGACAAACGACCATAGACAATCGAATTGAAACGATAAACGTATTCACCTAGTACCACTAACGATGAACACATAAACCATCAACATCAAAAGAATAAATCGCAAGGAATTAATTGATAAAGATCACGACACAACGATAATTGAATCAACTCTTGAATTAAAATATTGCAATCATATCATTCGTCAAGTTTCATCAAAGTGGATGATTAGAAATCTAGCCAATCATACTAAATTGAATTGCAATAAAGAAATTGAAAGAAAACATATTGTACCAATGATTGTTGAATATAAATTACAAGACAGAAGATTAGATACGATCTAGATGGATGTTCTTGAATCTTCAATGAATCAAATGATGAAATCTGCGATGATCCGTCAAAGACTCGTGGTAGAACAGCTCCTAGAAAGAAAAACTTGGATAATGGGCAAATTAGGGTTTTTTTTTCTTTATATACCTCCCCCAAATCTGATGCAAAGAGGCTGTAGCCCTGATCTCCCCGTGCACTCACTGCGCCGCAGTGAGCCTTGTGCACCACCACTGCGGCGCAGTGACAGGCCCCTGGAACTCTGTTCTTTGGTTGACTGCGGCGCAGTGGGGCAACATCACTCCCACTGCGGCGCAGTTATAATCCACTGGAAATTATTTTGTTTTTGATCGACCAAGGACTGCGGCGCAGTGGGGCAACATTCCTCCCACTGCGGCGCAGTGTAAAACCTCTGGAAACCCTTGGCTTTGGCACACCTTGACTGCGGCGCAGTGGGGTGTGAATACTCCCACTGCGGCGCAGCTCAAACTTGCTGGAATCCATGTGGCTTCTTCACTCCAGTGACTGCGGCGCAGTGGGGCATCATCCCTCCCACTGCGGCGCAGCTCAAACTTGCTGGAATCCATGTGGCTTATTCACTCCAGTGACTGCGGCGCAGTGTAAAACCTCTGGAAACCTTGGCTTTGGCACACCTTGACTGCGGCGCAGTGTAAACCTCTGGAAACCTTGGCTTTGGCACACCTTGACTGCGGCGCAGTGTAAAACCTCTGGAAACCCTTGGCTTTGGCACACCTTGACTGCGGCGCAGTGGGGTGTGAATACTCCCACTGTGGCGCAGCTCAAACTTGCTGGAATCCATGTGGCTTCTTCACTCCAGTGACTGCGGCGCAGTGTAAAACCTCTGGAAAGCCTTGGCTTTGGCACACCTTGACTGCGGCGCAGTGGGGTGTGAATACTCCCACTGCGGCGCAGCGTAAAACCTCTGGAAACCCTTGGCTTTGGCACACCTTGACTGCGGCGCAGTGTAAAACCTCTGGAAACCCTTGGCTTTGGCACACCTTGACTGCGGCGCAGTGGGGAATCCTCCCACTGCGGCGCAGTGGGCATGATCCTCCCACTGCGGCGCAGTGTAAAACCTCTGGAAACCCTTGGCTTTGGCACACCTTGACTGCGGCGCAGTGTAAAACCTCTGGAAAGCCTTGGCTTTGGCACACCTTGACTGCGGCGCAGTGAGAGGCCCCTGGAACTCTGTTCTTTGGTTGACTGCGGCGCAGTGGGGCAACATCACTCCCACTGTGGCGCAGTGGGCGAGTGATGCCCCCACTGCGGCGCAGTGGGGCAACATTCCTCCCACTGCGGCGCAGTGTAAAACCTCTGGAAACCCTTGGCTTTGGCACACCTTGACTGCGGCGCAGTGGAAAACCTCTGGAAAGCCTTGGCTTTGGCACACCTTGACTGCGGCGCAGTGTAAACCTCTGGAAACCTTGGCTTTGGCACACCTTGACTGCGGCGCAGTGTAAAACCTCTGGAAACCTTGGCTTTGGCACACCTTGACTGCGGCGCAGTGTAAAACCTCTGGAAAGCCTTGGCTTTGGCACACCTTGACTGCGGCGCAGTGGGGTGTGAATACTCCCACTGCGGCGCAGTGGGCATTCCTCCCACTGCGGCGCAGTGTAAAACCTCTGGAAAGCCTTGGCTTTGGCACACCTTGACTGCGGCGCAGTGGGGTGTGAATACTCCCACTGCGGCGCAGCGCTGGTGATGTCCACTGCGGCGCAGTGCTGGTGATGCTCCCACTGCGGCGCAGTCCAATCCTGCTGATCCGAAGACAACCTTTTCACTATGAACTTGCTGAAATTTTCTATCTTCTCAACTTTAAACAACTCTCGAACTCACAAATCAACTTCTTGGCCTCGGAAATCATACGAAATTGCACCAAATGGACACGTAACCTGTTTAGAGCCTGAAAACACTAACAAACAACATAAACGCGCCAAATGCACACAAAATCGACTTAAAACACTTAATAAAATGGCCAATAATGATGTGGGCGATATGTATAAATTGGTCACATCAAATCCCCCACACTTGAGCATTGCTTGTCCTCAAGCAAATCCGGAATTAAAGTAAAAGTATTCCTTGGCAATGAAGCTATAGAAACAAATTACGAGTATCAAAAAGAAGCCACACCAAGCATGTCAATGACAAAAAGTTGGGTGAAGCAGTTTTAATCTTAAATGAAAACCCGAAATGTTTGACAATATCTGAACAGTCCACAAGCCTCAATAACACGACTAAGCAAAAGTGAAACAAATGAGCCTATCAAAATCATCCTACTCCAACGAACTTACTATTGGGGTTGAATATATATATGAATAACCACTCATTTCTCGGTCGTGATGCATATCTTACCATAGGCTTGAACAAGTATCATAGCTCCACCGACGTGGCGTAAGCACCAAGTACATCATCAAAATAGGCATATAGGACAGTTGTATAGTTAGGCTAAGGTATATATAATGGATATTTACAATGGAGTATGGGAGTGTAGGTTAGAAATGACAGGAAACATTCAAAAGTATAGGGTATGTATGAAATATGTACAAAATAGTCTAATCAAAACCCGTACCATTGATTGCCAACAAACTACCAACCCCTAAGATGTAATCCCGCTAAGACACCTCAAAAATACCAAGCAAAACCCGACACCATTGTGGTGTATCAACTTCAAACAACTTAAATTCAACCAAGTCTTCCATTCTTAATGATACAACAAAACTTTAGACATCTAAAAATGAGAAGTACCCACTAGTAGCCCAAGTTTTTTTTTTTTCTTTTTTTTTTTTCTTATTTCAATTTTTTCATTTTTTTTTTATTGAACCACTTTTACTCTACTAGTAGGCACCCTCTTACAATGATGAACATGTCTATAACACTTACTTCCTTTGAACAATCCAAGATAATCCTCAATAACTTGACCAATTGACGTATTCTCATAGACAAGAATATTCCACTAGACAACCCACTGAAGCTCTCCCAAACCATCCAAACAAACCAATGACAATCAATGGCCCCCCAGATTAGACTATCGGTATAGTAAGGTATAATTAGGTAAAGTTTACATATATAAGTGGATATGGAAAAGGCTAAGTTAAAAAGGATGTATAAGTGTACTTTGCACTAAGGATGAGTGCAACAAAGGTTTACAAAGGAAGGAAAGAAAGTGTATGTATAGTAAAGGTAAAAATATACAAAAGCAAAGGTGCAAAGAAAGAAAGAAAATACGGGTCAAACCTAATATGCCAATTCGTCATCCAATGTACTTATATCACAAAAGTGATCTCACTGCGGTCTCGTAACGATCACCAGGCCAAGTTCTAGCTCAACACATCACCGGCACACTCATATCAAAGAAAGTAACCCGGAAATGGAATAAATTAACCTCAAATTCGCACATCTTAGTTCAGAGTTCGAAATGGAACCCTTACTCCCGAATAAATCCAAGAGCCTAAGAGAGGGACAAATTACAAGGCAATCAAACCAAAACCGTAAACACCTAGCACATCTATAAATGAATGATGAATCTCACAACTTTAGGTGTTTGGGAAATTTGAGTATGCAAGTAATGTTATCAATCCACAAGGATTAGCCCAATAACCGTTCAGAATACATTTCGCCGATTAAAATTGTGCCAAGGAAAAATTTTGTAGTAAAATTGCTCATTAAGTTGTTATGAATTAAGTGACAAAAGCAATTTACCACAAGGACAAGCTCAACACAAGTTTCAAATCAAAAATAGCCCCAAAACGGAAGGTGCGAGAGCTGTGTGTGAAACAATGTCAGTAAAGATGCCAATAAAAAATATTGCGCTGAACTTACTGCCAGCATATGCATATGACATCATAGTGAGCTACTAACACGATCACACAATCAAACAAATCCAACGGGTTCTCCCCCACACTTGGGTTCCACTAGGTATTGCCATCAAACGGATAGAACCTGCCCAACTTCAAATAACAAACACAACCAAATATCCATACAAAAATTCAAACTAATCTAAAGACTTATGCAGAAAATTAAAGGAACAAAAGAAAAGAAAAGAGTACAAATGTTTCATCACCCCGTAGGGTGGATACCAGACAAAGATAAGAAAAATACAGTCATCAGAATACCAACAATATCAATCACCAAATGATTCCATCCCACGGTACCGGATGGGAATCATCTCCACTCACTGCTGCTGTCCATGATAACCATATGGAAGACCGGGTGGACCAAAAAGGTCAGTAATCCAATTGCGCTCCTCTTCTTGACCTGAACCTGAGCCTCCAGCATCTCCTCCAGACTGTCCACCGCCTAAACCTGAACTCGAACCTGCAACAAAACCAGAAACAAAGGAAGATGAACCACCGGCAAAACCTCCGGATCCACCAGCATCATGTCCACCCTGAAAAACCCCAAACTGTACTGGACCACGAGGAGAACCTCCTAAATCATGGGGTCGTGGTGACATGTTCCCCGGAACAGTCGTCTGAGAGAAAAAAGGCTGACCCCCCTGACGATAATCAGGGACATAAATAGGCGGTGGAGAGAATGGAGGAATCGGTTCAGGTCGAACAAACTCCCGGCCATGATACTGAGCATCCCACATAGGCTGATAATAATCAAGGCTATAGTTAGTGTGGGCCTGCTGTGATCCAATCCAGGTGATGTCCTGATCCATCCTCCGCTGGTAGTCATCAAAAGCCCGGAGGCTAGCCTGCTGATCATCATATATATTCTGAGCAGTCTGTCCCAAAAGAGTAAGATCAAAGGAGCTCGGGACAGGGATGCTACGACAACGCATCCTAGGTGGCTCCTGGGAAGCATCACCCATCTCTACATCAGTAGCCTCCAAGTCTGGAGGTGGCTCCTCAACAACACCAGTGTCATCCAACAATCTAGAAGGCTGGCTCCCCTGCTTCTTCTTCACTATCTTCCCCCGAATCAACTCTTTAACATGGAAATCCTCCTGATTAACTTGTGGAGACAGATGGGTCTGGCACTCTTTAGAATCAAATACACCCATCCTCTTGTAAATCCGGGTGATGAAATGTCCCAAAACCAACTCTGAGTCAGAATGATTACACATGCGATCAATCACAACCATCGGGGCCAATGCAAACTTCCTAGGAGCCCCCTCTGAAAACAGCTTTAGCAACCACAAATCAGTCTGGTATGCCTTGTCCCAATGAGTAGACCTCTGGACCAAAAACGTAACTATCATCCTGTGAAGCAACCGAAGCTTAACACTGTGGATCTTAGACACACTAACCGTCCCACCAGAAGGCCAAGCCTCTCCTCCAGAAATTTGACCCCAATACTGTGGAATGGACTCACCATCACCCAAATCACCTTTGACATAAAAACCCTGTCTCAAAAGTTGCCTGAAGTCCTGGTTATCCAACTCTTGCCTTACATACCAGCATAAAACCCAAACTCAGCTATAGACAGCTTCCTCTGTTGTCCCCCACAGTAAAACAAAACAACCCTTTCTTCAAAAATATCCTTGATCTTATTCAATTCCTTAGTCAATTTCAAACTAGAATAAAACTCAAGGCATAACTCACGATAGACAGGTTCCCTGTTAAGAAAAATCTGTTGCCACATATCACTATTAACTGTCCTATTACCAACCCTCGCTTCTATACTAAACCACCTTCCAATATCACCCTGAACCCCAAAAAACCGAGCATCAGATTGAGCAAGATACCTGGGTGGGCAAACAACTTGCTTTTGAAGCGTGTAAAGCTTGTTCAAATAATTGTTCTTGTGGGGTTGCCTAGCCCCATCAAACTCTAACCATGCATGCTTCTCGTTCAATTCACCCGACCAATAATTAAGAGGAGGTACCGCTGGTTCTCTCCTAGCCGTCTTAGCGGGGACATCGGTAGTCCCGCTAGATTGTCCCACCTCCGCTTGCTTCCTCTTATCAGTAGTAGTAGTCTGCAATCACAAACATTAAAGAAAACAAACACGTTAAATGTGGAATGCGAAACTTGAAACCTCATTCAACATCAAACTCAACTGCGGGTCAGAAGATTCCCACTGCGGCGCAGTGGGACTGGCTGGTCCTCACTGCGGCGCAGTGGAGGCAAGTCCTCACTGCGGCGCAGTGGGACTGGCTGGTCCTCACTGCGGCGCAGTGGGACTGCGGCCCACTGCGGCGCAGTGGGCTAAGAAATCTGGGTAGGTTCTTGTTTTCATTACGACAGACAGCCAAAAATTAGGGGCAATTAATCATTCCATCAGCAACAACAAGCAATAATCACCACATAATCAAACATTACTTCCCCCCCACACTTATTCATCCATAAATCCCCAAATTTTTCAAAACCCTAACTTCAATTTCAAAGTCAAATTCGGAAGAACAAGTGTTTGAATTGAGAAATTAACCACCCCATTAGCATCAATAGCCCTAAAACAACAAAACCCACGAATTAATTCGGAATTGAAAACCCTGGAAATTAAAAATCAAAAATTAAGTAAAATAAAGAAAATAATCAAGAAAACTTACTCTTCTTCCCATGATGATGATAGATAGATGATAATCTAGGAGAAAAGAGGAAGAAAATGCAAGATTGATGTGAATTTATGGGTAAATTCGGGTGCTTGGGGGTTTTGTGAAGCTTTTTCGGTTTCAAGAGACAAGAGAGAAAGAAGATAAGAAATTTTGAGGTGAAAAAGAATTAAATCCTCCCTTGACTAACTTATTACCCCGCTCCCCTGATTGACCAGTCAACGTGCCCACTGCGGCGCAGTGGGCTTCGGCCTCCCCCACTGCTGCGCAGTGGGGCTATTTTGCTCCCGATGGACAGAACATTTTGGCTGCGGCGCAGTGACCAAGTTACATCCCCACTACGGCGCAGTGGGGATTCACTGTTCCGAATTCCCTCATTTTGCCTTAGAAAAATTTTTTGTATGACAAACTAAAACAACTTACCTCAATCCGCTTCACACCAAATCTGCACCTACACTTTCTTGACAAATCAAAATCAAATCTAACTAATAAAAAGAAAATAAAATGCGATAAAATAACACGGGTTGCCTCCCGAGAAGCGCTTAAGTTATTAACGAGTCTTTAGCTAGACTCGACCAACTTTCAAGTTTCCAATTCAAAAATGGGGATCTCCTCGATTATCCCTCAACTTGCTCTTCTTCCAAATACAACTTAAGCCTATGACCATTGACAATAAATGACCCGTCATCATTACGCTTAAACAACTCTACATAACCCGACGGATACACATGCTTAATCACAAACGGTCCAATCCATCTAGAAGTGAGTTTAGGTTGCTTAATCTTAAATTTAGACAAGAATAACAAAACCTTAGCTCCAACCTTAAACTCCTTCCTATGGATCCTCTTATCATGCCAAACTTTGGTCCTTTCCTTGTAAAGCCTAGAATTTTCATAAGCACCTAGCCTAAGCTCATCAAGCTCATGAAGTTGCAACATTCTAAGTTCACTAGCTTCCATCATATCCAAATTCAGATTCCTCAACGCCCAATACGCCTTTTGCTCTATCTCAATAGGAAGATGGCAAGTTTTGCCATAGAGCAGCCGGTATGGCGTGGTGCCAATCGGCGTCTTAAAAGCCGTCCTAAACGCCCACAAGGCGTCATCCAACTTCTTCGACCAAACCTTGGGGTTATCTCCAACAGTTTTCTCTAAAATCCTTTTCAAAGCCCTATTGGTGTTTTCTACTTGTCCATTAGTTTGTGGATGATAAGAAGTAGAAAAATAATGCACAACACCATACCTCTTCATGACCTTAGCTAATTTATGATTTGCAAAATGGGTTCCTCGGTCACTAATCAAAGCTCTAGGGCAACCAAATCGACAGAATAATTGTTTCAAGAAATCAATGACTACCCTCGCGTCATTCGTGGGCAAAGCCTTGGCTTCGGCCCATTTAGACACGTAGTCAACGGCGACAAGAATATATTGAACTTATTAGACGGTGGGAATGGTCCCATGAAGTCTATACCCCAAATATCAAATACCTCGCATACCTGAATGCTTTGTTGAGGCATCTCATCCCGCTTAGTAATGCTCCATTGTCTTTGACAAATGTCACAAGTCTCTACCAAAGTCTGGGCCTCCTTGAAAATTGTAGGCCAATAGAAACCTACATCAAAAACTTTCTTACCAGTAACTGAAGGACCGTAATGACCTCCAGTTGGACCATAGTGACAAGCATCAAGAATCTCCCTCGTCTCAGCTCCAGCTACACATCTCCTTACCATACCATCTGCACAAACACGAAACAAGTATGGACTATCCCAAAAATAGTGCTTAGCATCCGATATGAGCTTCTTCTTTTGTTGGGACGTGAAATCATTCGGTATCTCACCTGCAACCAAATAATTAGCAATATCTGCAAACCAAGGAGCATCATCAGAGTTAGAAATAAACATTAAAGACTCATCGGGGAAGTGATCATTAATCTCCCCATCTCGAAGTTCCTCCCGGTGAGGATCTTCCAAACGACTCAAATGGTCGGCCGCCAAGTTTTCAGCACCTTTCTTATCTTTAATCTCTATATCAAACTCTTGTAACAACAAAATCCATCGGATAAGCCTAGGTTTAGCATCTTGCTTTGAGAACAAGTACTTAAGGGCTGAATGGTCGGTGAAAACAATGGTCTTACTCAACACCAAATAAGATCTAAACTTATCAAAGGCAAAGACCACGGCAAGCAACTCCTTCTCAGTAGTGGTGTAATTTTGCTGAGCGGGGTTCAAGGTCTTACTAGCAAAGTAAATTGGCTTGAAATGCTTATCAACCCTTTGCCCAAGCACGACTCCCACAGCATAGTCACTTGCATCACACATCAATTCAAATGGCAATTCCCAATCTGGTCCAACCATGATAGGAGAATTAGTCAACTTCTCCTTTAAAACCTGAAATGCACTCAAGCAAGCATCATCAAACACAAAAGGGACGTCCTTCTCCAACAAGTGGGTCATAGGACGAGTAATCTTAGAAAAATCTTAATAAAACGGCGGTAAAAACCGGCATGTCCAAGAAAACTCCTTACCCCTTTCACATTGGAAGGCGGGGGTAATTTGGCTATAACATCTATCTTAGCCCTATCAACTTCAATCCCGGCCTTAAACACTTTATGCCCTAAAACAATTCCCTCGGTCACCATAAAATGGCACTTTTCCCAATTCAAAATAAGGTGTACCCTCTCACACCGTTCTAACATCCTTTCCAAATTATGCAAGCAAGTATGAAAAAAGTCCCCAAAAACCGAGAAATCATCCATGAAAACCTCCATGGAGGTTTCAAGCATGTCCTGGAAAATAGCTATCATGCACCTTTGAAAGGTGCCTGGGGCATTACACAAACCAAACGGCATTCGTCGATAAGCAAAAGTACCAAATGGGCATGTGAAGGTGGTCTTTTCTTGGTCCTTGGGATCAATGGGTATTTGGAAGTACCCGGAAACCCATCTAAGAAACAAAAATATTCATTACCTGCAAGTCTTTTTAACATCTGATCAATGAAAGGAAGGGGAAAGTGATCCTTACGGGTGGCATCATTAAGCTTACGGTAATCAATACAAACCCGCCAACCCGTTATAGTCCTAGTGGCCAAGAGTTCCTTATTCTCATTCTCAATAACTGTCATGCCCCCCTTTTTGGGCACACAATGAACAGGACACAATGAACAGGACTAACCCAAGGACTATCAGCAATAGGAAAAATGATCCCGGCATCTAACAACTTAATGACCTCTTTCTTAACGACTTCTTTCATGTTCGGATTAAGCCTCCTTTGTCTCTGGACAACGGGCTTAACATCATCAACAAAATCTATCTTATGCTGACAAAAGTTAGGACTAATACCTGGAATATCGGTGGTCTTCCAAGCAAAAGCCCGCTTTTGGGCTCGAAGCACAGACAAAAGACAATCCTTCTCGTTACTCGAGAGTGAGGACGAGATAACCACGGGTAAAGAAGATTCACCTGACAAATAAGCATACTCCAAATGGGAAGGTAATGGCTTAAGCTCCAAATCAGTGGGTGGTACATCAACAGAATTCGGTACCCTCGAACTTCCATCAGCAACAACCTCCTCAAAACTCTCATCCTCGGGAGGTGTCTCATCCAAGCTAAGCGCCATAACCTCTGCAAACAAATCATCATCAGATATATCTCCCGATCCTAAATTAGAAATCTCCTCATCTCTAGTGTCGGTCTCCATTAGTTCCTGAAACTCTCGGTCTAAAGCATCATCAATAACGTCAATCCTGAAACAAGACTCATCATTAGAATATGAATGCTTGATAGGCTTTTCAACATTAAACACAATTCTATCCGTACCCACACCCAAAGAAATTTCCTTATCCTTCACACGGATGATAGCATCCGCGGTATTAAGGAATGGTCATCCAAGAATAAGGGGTACCTTCGTATCTTCCTCCATCTCGAGGATAACGAAGTCAACTAGAAACACAATATGGCCTACCCGGACAGTCATGTTTTCAGCAATCCGAATGGGATACTGAAAAGAATGGTCAGCTAATCTAATACTCATGCGGGTAGGTCTCAAAACTCCTAGAGCCAACTTACTCCAAACCGAGTAAGGCATCAAATTAATGCTAGCACCTAAATCAGCAAGTGCCTTACAAGTAAGAGTACGAATAGAACAAGTAATAAGAAACTCCCTGGATCTTCAAGCTTAGGTGGGATGCGGTTCTGCAAGATAGCAGAACACTCGGCATTAAGATAAGTAGCTTTCACCTCATCCATCTTTCCTTTGTCAGTCACAAGCTCCTTAATGAACTTGGCATAATGGGGCATCCCCTGAATAAGATCAACTAAAGGCACATTAATGTGAACATTTGTAATCATCTCCACAAACTTGTTATATTGCTCCTTCAGCTTTGCCTTTTTGAACCTCTGTGGAAATGGTATCTTTGGCTTGTATGGTTTAACCTCTGGAACCACATCCGGTTTTGGTGAAGTGACCGGAGTCTTCACGGTTGAATCTTCCTCCATTTCAATCTCTTCATCAACCTCATCATCATCACTCCCTTTATCCTACACATCCGAAACAACAACATTAGGCATAGGAGGTGAGTCATAAGACCTACCAGTACGAGTAGTGATGGCTTTGGCTTGCTCATTACGGACTGGAGGTGGAGTGTATTTCTGTCCCTGATTCTGTCCTTGATTCTGTCCCTAAGACTAAACTGAGGTCTAGGATTCCGCTGTGTGTTGCTAGGAAGAGTCCCCGTGGGCCTAGCAAGAGCGGCCATCCTACTTGAGATCCTTGAAATTAACTCCCTGGTTTTTCATGTTGATCTCCACCTTCCCACTTAACTTATCCAACCTCTCACTCAAAGTCTTAGTATCTTCCCTGATCATTTGAATGCTAGTATTTGTTTCAACCTGATTACTAGCCAACTGCTTCATCATCTCTCTCAACTCGGCATTAGGATCGGCATTAGAAGAAGAAGAACCTGATCCTTGTCCTTGTTGAGTCTTCTGTTGTGGCTGATTCTGATAATTATCTCTTTGCCACCTATTACCTGAAAAACGAGAATTATTAGATTGAAAAGAAGAGTTATAAGAAGTATTACCTGAAGGCCGGTTCTGGAAACCGGTGTTGCAATAGAAATTCCCTTGGGGCTGATTTTGAACATAATTCACATCTTCGGGTGCCCGATTTGGACACTCATCAGAATAGTGCATATCACCACAATGATCACACCCATCGGCCACTACCTTAACATCCCTCTCAATTGCTCCAAACCTATTCTCTTGAGTAGCAAACCCCTTTTCCATGCGCTCAGATAGCGCCCTAATCTCTCCAATAACCCCTGGGTCATTGCTAGCTTCAACCTTAGCAACTTCCCTTGGTTAGTACCTCTCTTCATCTTTCTCTCATTCTTCAAAAACCTTTCATCATCCAAAGTTGAGCTATCCTTCGCCATGTCTTCCAAGATTTGATAACCTTCATTGGGTGTAATGTTATTGAAACTACCCCCGAAAGCATATCCCAATTCTCGTTTGGACTTCTTATCTAACCCATCAAAGAAAAGCTCCACATATTTTTCCCTAGTCAAATCGTGACCTGGACAATTTCTCAACATTTCCTTGAAACGAACCCAAGCATCAACAACATCTTCTCCATTATCTTGTTCAAAAGATCTAATCATGTTCTCCAACCTTCTTTGAGTTCTAAGTGAATAAAACTCACCAATGAAAGCCTCCTTGAGTTGGTTCCAAGTAGTAATAGAATTTTCTGGAAGATCATTGAACCAATCAAGTGCTTCTCCGGTAATTGACATGGGAAATGTTTCAAGTTTCACGGCATTCATTTGGTTTTGCCCATATTGATATAGCCGAGCCAACTTTTCGAACCTATCCAAGTGTTGGTAAGGATCCCATTTCCGTTTACCATCAAATTGATGCTCTTCTATGCTTTTTAGATGGTTTCCTTTCAAAGCGAAAGTGTGATCAATGGTTGGAGGTCTAATGGCGGAACCACGTCCCGTTGGGATAGTTCGGACCCTCTCGCCATAGCGAGTGTCATTCGGATCCCTTGTTTGTTCGTCCCCCATTTCCTCTTGCTTTACTTCTAAATTGAAAAACTCGTCCAAAAAGAACCATTCCTCGTCCGAATCAGGAGTGGGTTTAGCTATAGGTGAAAATGGTGTCGGTATTGGTGTTGTGGGTTCAGAAGTTAAAACTACGCCCTCTTGGTCTTCTCGGAGTAGACAAAGGACTATTCAAAGGGAGACCCGAAGAACGCAAGTTCATCAACTAAAACAATACCTGCAAACACACAACTAACACAAACACGTCAAATGCACCTGTGATAAGAAAAGAAAACTAAACTAATAAAACAAGTAACTTTCCCACGCGTGAGAAAGGATCAAACCACTACATTAACAACTAAATCGGCACACATTCCCCGGCAGCGGCGCCAAAAACTTGATGTGTGAAATCGAGTTTAAAAATTAAAACAAGAAATACCCTAAAACTGACTACTACACACTTGCGGGCAGTGGACCCGTTCGTATATAGTATAGCTAGAAGGTAAGTCCAGGATCGAACACGGGGAATGGTTTTGAAATAGTTGTCAGCTAAAGTGTTTTGGAATAAGGATGGAACCGTAGCCGAATTGCTACCTCACCTTGACAATATGAAATTAAAGAAATTGAAATGACAAGACAATTGAAAAGTAAAGAAAGTTCAAACAATATGAATAAAGATCACCCACTTCGAATCCACTTGACTTCAGTTATGATTGCACACGATAAAGTTCAAATTATTAGATTGACAAGATAATCGTGAAAGGATAGAAATGCTCGCGTGGTACCACCAACCGCTCGCAAATCACCTCAACACCTAAGTTGCTAGTTAAATTACCCAAGCCGGTACCACCAATGCCTAGAAAATCTCCCCAACGATTAGTTTGCTTGATTATCCAATTACCAATTATGCATATGTGAATGAAAACGTGGTACCACCAACCGTTTCTAAACACGTTTACCAATTAACTCCTATTACAGATTTGACATTCACCGTCATACCATGAACCGGTGACAAACGACCATAGACAATCGAATTGAAACGGTAAACGTATTCACCTAGTACCACTAACGATGAACACATAAACCATCAACATCAAAAGAATAAATCGCAAGGAATTAATTGATAAAGATCACGACACAACGATAATTGAATCAACTCTTTAATTAAAATATTGCAATCATATCATTCGTCAAGTTTCATCAAAGTGGATGATTAGAAATCTAGCCAATCATACTAAATTGAATTGCAATAAAGAAATTGAAAGAAAACATATTATACCAATGATCGTTGAATATAAATTGCAAGACAGAAAATTAGATACGATCTAGATGGATGTTCTTGAATCTTCAATGAATCAAATGATGAAATCTGCGATGATCCGTCAAAGACTCGTGGTAGAACAACTCCTAGAAAGAAAAACTTGGATCCTCGAAATTAGGGGTTTTTTTCATTTTATATCTCCCCCCAATCTGATGCAAAGGGGCTGTAGCCCTGATCTCCCCGTGCACTCACTGCGCCGCAGTGGGCATGGTGCGCTCCCACTGCGGCGTAGTGGAAAACCCCTGGAATCTTGAACTAGGGTGACTGCGGCGCAGTGGGGAATGAGTCCTCCCACTGCGGCGCAGTGTTAAATCTCTGGAAAGCATTGGCTCTTCTCGACCAGTGACTGCGGCGCAGTGGAGCTGGTACACTCCCACTGCGGCGCAGTGTGAATCCACTGTAATCTTTGTGGCTTTGGCACCCATTGACTGCGGCGCAGTGGGGCAATAATCCTCCCACTGCGGCGCAGTAAATTCTTGCTGAAATCTTGTTTCTTCTTTATCAACATCACTCGAACACTCGGGTCAACTTCTTGGCCAAAAATCGTCAGAAAATGTATCCAATGGATGCGCAACCTGCTACAAACCTGAAAGCACTAACAAACACCATAAACGCGCCAAATGCATACAAAATCGACTCAAAACACACACGAAAAAGGCCAATAATGATGTGGGCGATCTATATAAATTGGTCACATCCTTCTATCACTAATTCCCTTTTATATTCTTCATAATAATCTCATATAGTGTGGCGGTGGTCGATAGTGGTGGTGGTTGGGAGTTGCTGGGTCGAGTTAATAACTCGATAGTGTGGCGGTATTGGTGGTGGTTGTCGATAGTGGTGGTTCGTTGGGAGTTACCGTAAGTGGAGGTGGTTGGGAGAGGTGATGGTGGCGTTTGTAAACACTGGAAACCACCTGTCGCCGCCGTTCCAGCCATTACAACCACCTCTAAACATGTTTCTTTCTTGTTTTTTTCCGAGATCTACACCAATCGATCAGATTATCGCCGGCCGTGGTGTTAATGGCATTGGGTTTTCCGGCCAAAACCCCGATCGATATTTATATTCACATCTACATCTATATCTAGCATCTGATATTTTGGTTTGATATATCTCTGGTATATGTATATATTATATATATACACTGGAAGCCTTCCATCTATACTAGTATATGTATATATATGTTTGGTTTGACTTTTTTTTTGGTATTTTCATATGTTTTGCTGTTTTTGTGTATCGATGTATTTGGATTTGGATTGTTAGATGTTGGTTTGATTTGAGTTTGATTTGAATTTGATTTTGAACAAAAAAATCTTGATAAAAGATACTCGTATTAAATTGAACTTATATTTTTGTTAGTTGGATTCTTATTGCCTGCTTCTATTGATAATTTTCTGGGTTTTGTTTGAAGGTTGAAGAAAGGCTTGAAAGACTAGAATACCCCTCACGTGGAATGCACGTGAGGGTATTAACGGAAGAGAGATGACGGTCAATAAATCAAAGGACAAAACGTGATCCTTATCCTCCTATAAAGGACTGTCCTTGAGGTTTTGAATTTTAAAGGACGAAAGGTGACTATTTAGGTAAACCACAGGACGATTTATGTCATTAACTCTAAAATAAAATATGTATTATAGTGGATAAATAAGAAAATTTATGTAAAATTATCACTCTTCTTTGCGATAACACATTAACACCTCTCTAAAATTAGGAAACAAGACTTAATTCTTTCATGCATGAATTAAGTGAACTCAAATACACTAAAGTTCCGATATGCCGTGATTTGGTGATATACCTTTACGTGTCATATTGTTTATTTTGTGATAATAATCTCCTTTTTTTTGTTTAATTTCCAATTCAATTCATTTATGTGTAAACTGGAATCATTCTGTCAAAAATAAAACTTTCGCCTTCGTGTGTATCGTCTATATTTCCACTAATGTTGTTCAAATCATTTAACGAATATTACAATTGATCAAGTCAATATGGTATTAAAATGTCGTATAGATGGAGCATTTTGTTGATCATTTTCTCTTTTTCAATCATTCGTTCATTGCTTCCACTCGAGTACTCGGCTGTCAACACAATCGATTCCGGGCATTTGCCCTGTTAGTATTTATACATTATATATGTTCGATGGATTAAGTACACTAGCTCATTCTTTGCCAACGAAATGATCTCGATTCCTCAAAGACAAGATGAACATACATGCAATGGTTTGTATTTGTGCCAGAAAATAAAAATTATTCAGACGAAACTACTTTATACAATGAGAACTTTTTTTTTTGTTTTTTTGACATTGATAGTATGAAAACCAACATAGCATTAGTACTTGTATACTAAGCTGAATTTGACTAGTCCAACATCATAAGAAAAGTCACAACTGTTTGCTAGCAACTCCAGCCATCCTTTTATGCACTTTGTACGCTGATCTTACTCTGTCTAAAAATGATATTATCAATTAAAAAAAAATAAATCATGACCCAGAAAGAAAAAAAGCATATATCCAAATAAACATAAAGAAATTTACATCTTTATGCTTAAAAACTCACATGATTATCTCCTCCAGATATACAAGCGGGTCGTCTTGGGGGTAAGCATTGACGAGGGGTTCTCTGCATTTAACTCGAGTATCAGTAAAATTTCAGTAAAATCTCACACATACATATATCATCATATATCGTTACATGAATCGATTCAATTTTATTCTCGTTGTCAAAATAGGGGGTGTTTATGGCTAGTTTAGGTTTGTTACTATATCATATATTTTTATATAATGTTTGGAGAGCTTGATTTTAACAATTTTAATTATCTCATGCTGCTTCAAAAGGTTTAACTCCTACTACTTCTTATCGAGTACGAAGTTTAAAAAAATGGTATATAAAAACTTCACTTTATTAAGTACCTCTAATTTTGGCCTCAGGGTCTCAATGGCTATTGTCGAATTTTCATTAATTCCTGCACCTTGCTGTTCAGATAAGTCGGGGGGAAAAAGTTGTATAATTAAAAAAAGGCAAATTAATTTTTGATTAAACATTTAAATTTGTAAACCAACGTGATCCAGAAATTTACCTTGCATAAGGCCCAATCTGCTGAATCAAAGAAAGCACGCTCATGGTCCTGGCCCAATATATAACACAGAGATGTGATGGGCAATTGGACATATTAGTAAATCGAGGTATCTTGTGTTTAAATAAATTTGTTGGAAAGAAAGAATAAAATTAAGTGTATTAAATATACATGCCTTTGATATTAAAGGCTTCTTCTTTGGTACCAATCCACCATATTTTTGTCCAATTGCCGTCCCCTATAATTCATGTAAAATATGAATATAAGTAAATAATTAAATATACATATATTATTCAACAATGGCAAGAATGGAGATTGCAGCCAAATGCATATGGTTATATAACATGTACAATCTAATTTTTGAAATTTAAGTAATTAGTGAAGAAACTTTTTTTTTAAATAGGTTAACCTTATTTTTGTGAAATTTTAAAAACTTTTTTGCTTATAGATGAATACATTAGAAATTTATGTGAATCTACATTTTTCATTATAGACCAGATATATAACCGTATGTTTAATCTTTTGCAAACTAATAAAGCAAATTGAGAAAAACAAAAATCAATCTTATGAATAACCGGTGAACACGTAAATATATTCTTAGATATAAGCTAATCAAACATACTAATACTGGTAATAGACAAATTTCAAACCTAAATACATATAATACTTTCATTCTACTTCTATAAGCCTGAAATTTCTATAAAAAAACGTGATATTTTTTTTCTTCATATAATCAATTACGTGTGTAATATTGATGTAGAAGTCATTATCTTTGGAAGGAGGCAATCCACATGATTCACTTGACATCTCAACAACATATTTGATGTGTATTAGACATGTTCAATGACTACGTTACCCTTCAAAGTTCAAACCTAATTGGGCCAAAACCTAATATTACCATAATTTATGGACCACCTAAATATACAAATATGAAATATATAGTAGGCCACTTCCCACGTGATTAATATAGTTCTAGGACCCCTAGAAGAAAAATAATGCAATTAAACGGTTTGCTTATATATTCAGATCAAAATAAAATATATGATATTTTTGTTTATTTAATTAATTTTTCAAAAAAGATTTTTTGAATCTCTCGTATTGGCCACTAACTGATCTTTCTAATTTCAATACTAGTTTGTCCATACGATGTTCACTTTTTTAATTTCTTTAATTTATCTAATTATCAACGAAGAAGATGACTTGAAAGGGAGACTTGATGGAAGGCAAAAAATGCATAAAGTATCGATCTTCCTATAAAAAGAATGATAGTGTGCATGATCAAATGTGTGTTACTATAAATAGAAATAGATTTGGTACTGAAATATGATCAAATACGTCAACTCATAGTGTGGCATATTTGTTAAAACCATATACGTAACACCAAACGGTGAAACGATAAGATTATCAATATTTTTAAGAACGATTATCAAAGATACAACTGTTTGGTTCAACTTTAAATTCAATCTTTCTTGACTTTGTTAATATGAACACGGGTTGATATGTCACATATTTTTGGTTCCAACTATATATTTACTTGTGTGTCATGTATCACGTGTTTTTTGAACCACCAAGTATTTAAAATTTATATTATTTTACAAAAAACACCCCTATAACTTTGTCATTTGTCAGTATTTATCTTTTTTCAAAAGTTTTCATTATCCATCTCTACACGGATAGAAGTGTAGTAGAAACCATCTCTCTACCTAATAAAAGGACTAGATAAGCTGAAAAGAGTAGTAATTTGGTCATTTTATGGATGGATAATGCAAACATTTTATACAAAGAATAGATGGTAAAAAAATAAACCAACTATATGGACTATCTATGTAATTAATCACAAAATACAAGTAGGTAATTTTTTTATGTCTTTTATAGATAAGTGGAAACTGATATATAAGAGTTTTGTTAATGACAGCTGACAATAAAAATTAATTTGATGCAATAAATTTGCATTTTGAGGATGGTTTTAAAAATATACAGGAAATATATTAGTTTTTAAACATTTAATAAGTTGTTACTAACAGCTCTTAAGGCTATTATCATTTTTTTTAGTGTTCCTTTTTCTTTTGTAATTTCTTGCTTCCAACATAAAGCCATAATATCATGTAAAATAATGATAGATAAAATGAAAAAGAAAACTATAGTTGAAGTATAAAGACAAGAATATCGGAGTAAAAAGAGGCCACAAAGAAAGCTAAGAATATTACCTCATATTCATGACCATTTTTGGAGATAAACTCTTCATTTCTATCGTATCCTGCCATTTCTTCTTCTGGATGTCAATAAAAATGATAGATAACGTTTAATAACTAATTAAGAATCACTAATGCAAAGATATATACACATAGAGACGAATTCATTTCTTTGTAGTTCACATTTAACATATGTTTATGTTCTCACCTATTTGGCTATATATTTCACCTTAATTAGAAATGGAAAGATAGATGACTTATGATGTGGAAGAACAATATGTATATATGAAAGCTAGAATGCTTAAGAAGAAACCAGAACATTAGTATTTATTTATAGTTGTAGGCCAAAACAAGGCATCTAGGTCACGGTAAAAAGAGAATATACTATACTCATGTATCTATACACATAATATACATATACACTCACATGTACATGTATACATGTATATCTATATATGGAGAGAAAGAGTAAGGGAAAAAAAAAAGAGAAAGATAAAAGAAATTACCTTCGAGAAGGAGAAATGGTGAGAGGAGGCAAAGGGAGAAAGATAGAGATAAAAAGAACAAAGAGAGGAAATATATTAATGTGTCATATAAAATTAAACAATGTAAAAGAAAGAAAAGGGGTTGGGGTTAGGAGGGAGGAGGGTTTGAGTGAATAGGTGAGTTAAGAATATTATATATGTGTGTGATCATACCAATTCTACTAAAATAAGATTTATGTAAATTCTAAGTAGATATTTTTGAGATGTTTAGTACTAGCATATATATCATTTTTTTCGTTAAAAACATTCTAAAATAATTATTTGTCCATTTGTAGTTTCAATTTATGATATAGATGTTTTGATATTGGGTCTTATTATATTATTAACGCGTATAAATAGTTGTACTTTTAAATGAAAATTATAACTTTTTTATGCATATTAACGAAGACTTTAGGACTGTTGTTAATATTTTTCCTTGATATTTTTACATCGCTGAAGCATTTGGGAGTTGGAATATTTGTTGCTTGAAAATAAAACAATTTGTTGGTACTCTATGACTCTATCTATCTATATATCGGGGTTGGATATTGTAAAAAATAAGTATTAAAATAAAACAAATAGGACAAGATCTTGACCATTAGATCATAGTTAAATTGATGCACGAAGATTCACGAACCAATTGATGCACGATGATTTTCATGATGCACGGTGATTTTCAGTGAAGAGAAATCTATTGTTTTATTTGTTTTACTTTAATACTTGTCTTATTTTACCTAAAACCTCTATCTATAAATATTATTATTATAATAATGATGATAGTTATTTTATACGAAGTATATATCGGAGTGGGTTAATGAGTAAAAACAAAATAAAAGTAAATATTGGTACAAACGCTATCCACAATAATAAGAGAGGTAGATGTGCCGTAGAAGGAAATCTAAGAAGAGATGAACTAGAATGTAATTTACTGATGAGTAGATCGACGAACTTGATCCAACTTTTTAGTCAGATTGTTCAATTTCAATATTTTTCGACACTTATTTAATTGTCACAATCTATTGGAGGCAGTTATCTCATTTTTATCTGTTGATTAATCTAAAAGAAAATGACATGAATACCTAGAGATTTTCTAGATGTATTTCCGGACGAACTACCTGGACTTCCCCCAGCGAGACAAGTAGAGTTTAGTATCGATTTAGTTCCCGGGGCAGCCCCCGTAGCTAAAGCACCGTATAGGCTAGCGCCCTCCGAAATGCGAGAACTCTCAGAGCAATTGCAAGAATTGCTTGAAAAAGGTTTAATCCAACCTAGTTCTTCGCCATGGGGTGCGCCAATTCTCTTTGTCAAGAAAAAGGATGGATCTTTGAGAATGTGCATCGACTATAGAGAGTTGAATAAATTGACGATCAAGAATAGATATCCGCTACCGCGAATAGATGATTTGTTCGACCAACTGCAAGGAGCGTCGCATTTCTCGAAAATTGACCTTAGGTCCGGCTATCATCAGTTGAGGGTACGAGAAGAAGATGTACCTAAAACGGCCTTTAGAACTCGCTATGGGCATTATGAGTTTCTAGTGATGCCATTTGGTCTCACAAATGCGCCAGCCGTTTTCATGGACC
>CM067173.1:25586584-25644503 GCA_034093135.1 Erigeron breviscapus | reverse complement strand
AACCATCGGGGCCAATGCAAACTTCCTAGGAGCCCCCTTTGAAAACAGCTTTAGCAACCACAAATCAGTCTGGTATGCCTTGTCCCAATGAGTAGACCTCTGGACCAAAAACGTAACTATCATCCTGTGAAGCAACCGAAGCTTAACACTGTGGATCTTAGACACACTAACCGTCCCACCAGAAGGCCAAGCCTCTCCTCCAGAAATGACCCCAATACTGTGGAATGGACTCACCATCACCCAAATCACCTTTGACATAAAAACCCTGTCTCAAAAGTTGCCTGAAGTCCTGGTTATCCAACTCTTGCCTAGAATACATACCAGCATAAAACCCAAACTCAGCTATAGACAGCTTCCTCTGCTGTCCCCCACAGTAAAACAAAACAACCCTTTCTTCAAAAATATCCTTGATCTTATTCAATTCCTTAGTCAATTTCAAACTAGAATAAAACTCAAGGCATAACTCACGATAGACAGGTTCCCTGTTAAGAAAAATCTGTTGCCACATATCACTATTAACTGTCCAATCACCAACCCTCGCTTCTATACTAAACCACCTTCCAATATCACCCTGAACCCCAAAAAAACGAGCATCAGATTGAGCAAGATACCTGGGTGGGCAAACAACTTGCTTATGAAGCGTGTAAAGCTTGTTCAAATAATTGTTCTTGTGGGGTTGCCTAGCCCCATCAAACTCTAACCATGCATGCTTCTCGTTCAATTCACCCGGCCAATAATTAAGAGGAGGTACCGCTGGTTCTCTCCTAGCCGTCTTAGCGGGGACATCGGCAGTCCCGCTAGATTGTCCCACCTCCGTTTGCTTCCTCTTATCAGTAGTAGTAGTCTGCAATCACAAACATTAAAGCAAACAAACACGTTAAATGTGGAATGCAAAACCTGAAACCTCATTCAACATCAACCTCAACTGTTGTTCAGAAGATTCCCACTGCGGCGCAGTGGGACTGGCTGGTCCTCACTGCGGCGCAGTGAGGCAAGTAACACGTGTAGGTCAGGTGCGGCCACTGCGCCACACCACTGCGGCGCAGTGGGCTAAGAAATCTGAGTAGGTTCTTGTTTTCATTACGACAGACAGCCAAAAATTAGGGGCAATTAATCATTCCATCAGCAACAACAAGCAATAATCACCACATAATCAAACATTACTTCCCCCCCACACTTATTCATCCATAAATCCCCAAATTTTTCAAAACCCTAACTTCAATTTCAAAGTCAAATTCGGAAGAACAAGTGTTTTAATTGAGAAATTAACTACCTCATTAGCATCAATAGCCCTAAAACAACAAAACCCACGAATTAATTCGGAATTGAAAACCCTGGAAATTAAAAATCAAAAATTAAGTAAAATAAAGAAAATAATCAAGAAAACTTACTCATTCTTCCCATGATGATGATAGATAGATGATAATCTAGGAGAAAAGAGGAAGAAAATGCAAGATTGATGTGAATTTATGGGTAAATTCGGGTGCTTGGGGGGTTTTGTGAAGCTTTTTCGGTTTCAAGAGACAAGAGAGAAAGAAGATAAGAATTTTGAGGTGAAAAAGAATTAAATCCTCCCTTGACTAACTTATTACCACGCATGTGACCAGTCAACGTGCCCACTGCGGCGTAGTGGGCTTCGGCCTCCCCCACGCTTGCGCAGTGGGGCTATTTTGCTCCCGATGGACAGAACATTTTGGCTGCGGCGCAGTGACCAAGTTACATCCCCACTGCGGCGCAGTGGGGATTCACTGTTCCGAATTCCTCATTTTTCCTTAGAAAAATTTTGTATGACAAACTAAAAACAACTTACCTCAATCCGCTTCACACCAAATCTGCACCTGCACTTTCTTGACAAATCAAAATCAAATCTAACTAATAAAAAGAAAATAAAATGCGATAAAATAACACGGGTTGCCTCCCGAGAAGCGCTTAAGTTATTAACGAGTCTTTAGCTAGACTCGACCAACTTTCAAGTTTTCAATTCAAAAATGGGGATCTCCTCGATTATCCCCTCAACTTGCTCTTCTTCCAAATACAACTTAAGCCTATGACCATTGACAATGAATGACCCGTCACCATTACGCTTAAACAACTCTACATAACCAGACGGATACACATGCTTAATCACAAACGGTCCAATCCATCTAGAAGTGAGTTTAGGTTGCTTAATCTTAAATTTAGACAAGAATAAAAAAACCTTAGCTCCAACCTTAAACTCCTTCCTACGGATCCTCTTATCATGCCAAACTTTGGTCCTTCCTTGTAAAGCCTAGAATTTTCATAAGCACCTAGCCTAAGCTCATCAAGCTCATGAAGTTGCAACATTCTAAGTTCACTAGCTTCCATCATATCCAAATTCAGATTCCTCAACGCCCAATACGCCTTTATGCTCTATCTCAATAGGAAGATGGCAAGTTTTGCCATAGAGCAGCCGGTATGGCGTGGTGCCAATCGGCGTCTTAAAAGCCGTCCTAAACGCCCACAAGGCGTCATCCAACTTCTTCGACCAAACCTTGGGGTTATCTCCAACAGTTTTCTCTAAAATCCTTTTCAAAGCCCTATTGGTGTTTTCTACTTGTCCACTAGTTTGTGGATGATAAGAAGTAGAAAAATAATGCACAACACCATACCTCTTCATGACCTTAGCTAATTTATGATTTGCAAAATGGGTTCCTCGGTCACTAATCAAAGCTCTAGGCAACCAAATCGACAGAATAATTGTTTCAAGAAATCAATGACTACCCTCGCGTCATTCGTGGGCAAAGCCTTGGCTTCGGCCCATTTAGACACGTAGTCAACGGCGACAAGAATATATTGAAACTTATTAGACGGTGGGAATGGTCCCATGAAGTCTATACCCCAAATATCAAATACCTCGCATACCTGAATGCTTTGTTGAGGCATCTCATCCCGCTTAGTAATGCTCCCTTGTCTTTGACAAATGTCACAAGTCTCTACCAAAGTCTGGGCCTCCTTGAAAATTGTAGGCCAATAGAAACCTGCATCAAAACTTTCTTACAAGTAACTGAAGGACCGTAATGACCTCCAGTTGGACCATAGTGACAAGCATCAAGAATCTCCCTCGTCTCAGCTCCAGCTACACATCTCCTTACCATACCATCTGCACAAACACGAAACAAGTATGGACTATCCCAAAAATAGTGCTTAGCATCCGATATGATCTTCTTCTTTTGTTGGGACGTGAAATCATTCGGTATCTCACCTGCAACCAAATAATTAGCAATATCTGCAAACCAAGGAGCATCATCAGAGTTAGAAATAAACATTAAAGACTCATCGGGGAAGTGATCATTAATCTCCCATCTCGAAGTTCCTCCCGGTGAGGATCTTCAAACGACTCAAATGGTCGGCCGCCAAGTTTTCAGCACCTTTCTTATCTTTAATCTCTATATCAAACTCTTGTAACAACAAAATCCATCGGATAAGCCTAGGTTTAGCATCTTGCTTCGAGAAAAAGTACTTAAGGGCTGAATGGTCGGTGAAAACAATGGTCTTACTCAACACCAAATAAGATCTAAACTTATCAAAGGCAAAGACCATGGCAAGCAACTCCTTCTCAGTAGTGGTGTAATTTTTCTGAGCGGGGTTCAAGGTCTTACTAGCAAAGTAAATTGGCTTGAAATGCTTATCAACCCTTTGCCCAAGCACGGATCCCACAGCATAGTCACTTGCATCACACATCAATTCAAATGGCAATTCCCAATCTGGTCCAACCATGATAGGAGAATTAGTCAACTTCTCCTTTAAAACCTGAAATGCACTCAAACAAGCATCATCAAACACAAAAGGGACGTCCTTCTCCAACAAGTGGGTCATAGGACGAGTAATCTTAGAAAAATCTTTAATAAAACGGCGGTAAAAACCGGCATGTCCAAGAAAACTCCTTACCCCTTTCACATTGGAAGGCGGGGGTAATTTGGCTATAACATCTATCTTAGCCCTATCAACTTCAATCCCGGCCTTAGACACTTTATGCCCTAAAACAATTCCCTCGGTCACCATAAAATGGCACTTTTCCCAATTCAAAATAAGGTGTGCCCTCTCACACCGTTCTAACATCCTTTCCAAATTATGCAAGCAAGTATGAAAAAAGTCCCCAAAAACCGAGAAATCATCCATGAAAACCTCCATGGAGGTTTCAAGCATGTCCTGGAAAATAGCTATCATGCACCTTTGAAAGGTGCCTGGGGCATTACACAAACCAAACGGCATTCGCCGATAAGCAAAAGTACCAAATGGGCATGTGAAGGTGGTCTTTTATTGGTCCTTGGGATCAATGGGTATTTGGAAGTACCCGGAAAACCCATCTAAGAAACAAAAATATTCATTACCTGCAAGTCTTTTTAACATCTGATCAATGAAAGGAAGGGGAAAGTGATCCTTACGGGTGGCATCATTAAGCTTACGGTAATCAATACAAACCCGCCAACCCGTTATAGTCCTAGTGGCCAAGAGTTCCTTATTCTCATTCTCAATAACTGTCATGCCCCCCTTTTTGGGCACACAATAAACAGGACTAACCCAAGGACTATCAGCAATAGGAAAAATGATCCCAGCATCTAACAACTTAATGACCTCTTTCTTAACGACTTCTTTCATGTTCGGATTAAGCCTCCTTTGTCTCTGGACAACGGGCTTAACATCATCAACAAAATCTATCTTATGCTGACAAAAGTTAGGACTAATACCTGGAATATCGGTGGTCTTCCAAGCAAAAGCCCGCTTATGGGCTCGAAGCACAGACAAAAGACAATCCTTCTCGTCACTCGAGAGTGAGGACGAGATAACCACGGGGTAAAGAAGATTCACCTGACAAATAAGCATACTCCAAATGGGAAGGTAATGGCTTAAGCTCCAAATCAGTGGGTGGTACATCAACAGAATTCGGTACCCTCGAACTTCCATCAGCAACAACCTCCTCAAAACTCTCATCCTCGGGAGGTGTCTCATCCAAGCTAAGCGCCATAACCTCTGCAAACAAATCATCATCAGATATATCTCCCGATCCTAAATTAGCAATCTCCTCATCTCTAGTGTCGGTCTCCATTAGTTCCTGAAACTCTCGGTCTAAAGCATCATCAATAACGTCAATCCTGAAACAAGACTCATCATTAGAATATGAATGCTTGATAGGCTTTTCAACATTAAACACAATTCTATCCGTACCCACACCCAAAGAAATTTCCTTATCCTTCACACGGATGATAGCATCCAAGGTATTAAGGAATGGTCATCCAAGAATAAGGGGTACCTTCGTATCTTCCTCCATCTCGAGGATAACGAAGTCAACTAGAAACACAATATGGCCTACCCGGACAGTCATGTTTTCAGCAATCCCAATGGGATACTGAAAAGAATGGTCAGCTAATCTAATACTCATGCGGGTAGGTCTCAAAACTCCTAGAGCCAACTTACTCCAAACCGAGTAAGGCATCAAATTAATGCTAGCACCTAAATCAGCAAGTGCCTTACAAGTAAGAGTACGAATAGAACAAGTAATAAGGAAACTCCCTGGATCTTCAAGCTTAGGTGGGATGGTTCTGCAAGATAGCAGAACACTCGGCATTAAGATAAGTAGCTTTCACCTCATCCATCTTTCCTTTGTCAGTCACAAGCTCCTTAATGAACTTGGCATAATGGGGCATCCCCTGAATAAGATCAACTAAAGGCACATTAATGTGAACATTTGTAATCATCTCCACAAACTTGTTATATTGCTCCTTCAGCTTTGCCTTTTTGAACCTCTGTGGAAATGGTATCTTTGGCTTGTATGGTTTAACCTCTGGAACCACATCCGGTTTTGGTGGAGTGACCGGAGTCTTCACGGTTGAATCTTCCTCCATTTCAATCTCTTCATCACCTCATCATCATCACTCCCTTTATCCTGCACATCTGAAACAACAACATTAGGCATAGGAGGTGAGTCATAAGACCTACCAGTACGAGTGGTGATGGCTTTGGCTTGCTCATTGCGGACTGGAGGTGGAGTGTATTTCTGTCCCTGATTCTGTCCTTGATTCTGTCCAAGACTAGACTGAGGTCTAGGATTCTGCTGTGTGTTGCTAGGAAGAGTCCCCGTGGGCTTAGCAAAAGCGGCCATCCTACTTTCGAGATCCTTGAAATTAACTCCCTGGTTTTTCATGTTGATCTCCACCTTCCCACTTAACTGATCCAACCTCTCACTCAAAGTCTTAGTATCTTCCATGATCATTTGAATGCTAGTATTTGTTTCAACCTGATTACTAGCCAACTGCTTCATCATCTCTCTCAACTCGGCATTAGGATCGGCATTAGAAGAAGAAGAACCTGATCTTGTCCTTGCTGAGTCTGCTGTTGTGGCTGATTTTGATAATTATCTCTTTGCCACCTATTACCTGAAAAACGAGAATTATTAGACTGAAAAGAAGAGTTATAAGAAGTATTACCTGAAGGCCGGTTCTGGAAACCGGTGTTGCGGTAGAAATTCCCTTGGGGTTGATTTTGAACATAACTCACATCTTCGGGTGCCCGATTTGGACACTCATCAGAATAGTGCATATCACCACAATGATCACACCCATCGGCTACTACCTTAACATCCCTCTCAATTGCTCCAAACCTATTCTCTTGAGTAGCAAACCCCTTTTCCATGCGCTCAGATAGCGCCCTAATCTCTCCAATAACCCCTGGGTTATTGCTAGCTTCAACCTTAGCAACTCTCCCTTGGTTAGTACCTCTCTTCATCTTTCTCTCATTCTTCAAAAACCTTTCATCATCCAAAGTTGAGCTATCCTTCGCCATGTCTTCCAAGATTTGATAACCTTCATTAGGTGTAATGTTATTGAAACTACCCCCGAAACCATATCCCAATTCTCGTTTAGACTTTTTATCTAACCCATCAAAGAAAAGCTCCACATATTTTTCCCTAGTCAAATCGTGACCTGGACAATTTCTCAACATTTCCTTGAAACAAATCCAAGCCTCAACAACATCTTCTCCATCATCTTGTTCAAAAGATCTAATCATGTTCTCCAACCTTCTTTGAGTTCTAAGTGAATAAAACTCACCAATGAAAGCCTCCTTGAGTTGGTTCCAAGTAGTAATAGAATTTTCTGGAAGATCATTGAACCAATCAAGTGCTTCTCCGGTGATTGACATGGGAAATGTCTCAAGTTTCACGGCATTCATTTGGTTTTGCCCATATTGATATAGCCGAGCCAACTTTTCAAACCTATCCAAGTGTTGGTAAGGATCCCATTTCCGTTTCCCATCAAATTGATGTTCTTCTATGCTCTTTAGGTGGTTTCCTTTCAAAGCGAAAGTGTGATCAATGGTTGGAGGTCTAATGGCGGAACCACGGCCAGTTGGGATCGTACGGACCCTCTCGCCATAGTGAGTGTCATTTGGACCCCTTGGTTGTTCGTCCCCCATTTCCTCTTGCTTTACTTTTAAATTGAAAAACTCGTCCAAAAAAAACCCTTCCTCGTCCGAATCAGGAGTGGGTTTAGCTATAGGTGAAAATGGTGTCGGTATTGGTGTTGTGGGTTCAGTGAAGTTAAACCTACGCCCTCTTGGTCTTCTCGGAGTAGACAAAGGACTATTCAAAGGGAGACCCGAAGAACGCAAGTTCATCAACTAAAGAAATATGCCTGCAAACACACAACTAACACAAACACGTAAAATGCACCTGTGATAAGAAAAGAAAACTAAACTAATAAACAAGTAACTTTCTCACGCGTGAGAAAGGATCAAACCACTAAATTAACAACTAAATCGGCACACAATCCCCGGCAGCGGCGCCAAAAACTTGATGTGCTAAATCGAGTTTAAAAATTATAAACTAGAAATACCTAGAAACTCACTATTACACACTATCGGGCAGTGGACCCGTTCGTATGCAATATAGTTAAGAGGTAAGTCCGTGTTCGTTCTCGGGGATTGGTTTGAACTAGTTGTTTAATAAAATGGTTTGGAAAACAGGGTGTTGCTTCGAGTCTCACTTTGACAATTAAATTAAAATAAATTTAAAAGACAAAACGCATAAAAGTAAAGAAAAGCTTCAGACAATATTAATAAAGATCATCCACCTTGAATTCGCTAGACTTCAAACATGATTGCATTCAATTAAGACCAAATTCATTGAGTTGAAAAGATAATCGTAAAAGGATTAAGGTGCTCACGTGGTACCACCAACCGTGAGCAAATTACCTAATCACCTAAGTTGCTAGTTTAATTACCCAAGCCGGTACCACCAATGCCTAGACAACCTTACCAACAATTAGTTTGCTTGACTACCGAATTAACAATTGTGCCTATGTGAAGATAACGTGGTACCACCAACCGTTATAAAACACGTTGACAAAATGACTCCTTTTATTAAAATGATATTCACTATCATACCATGAACTAGTGATAATTGCTCATAGACAAACAACCATTTGAAAATCACATATGCATCCAACTAGTACCACTAACGAAGAACACACATGCCACCAATATCATAATAATATATAAAAAGGAATTAAATCATCAAGATCTAGACACAACGATAATTGAAATCAACTCTTTGGATTAAAACATATAGCAATCACATCATTCGTCTAGTTTCCTCAAGGTGGATGATTGAATGTTTAGCCACTCATGATTAATTTAAAATAACAATCAAAATAAAAGAAGAACATGATGTACCAATCGTTCTTGAAATTGAAATTGCAAGACAATAAAATAGATACGATCTAAGTGGGTGCCCATGAATCTTCAATGAATCAGACGAAGAAATCTACCCTTGATCCTTGAAGGAATCCCTTGGAGAGCAGCTCTTAGAAAGAATTTGGATAAATTTGGAATTAGGTTTTTGTTTTCTATTTATACCCCTTGGAAATCTGATGCAAACATCGGCCAAAAGCCCTTCAGCCTCGTCGTCCCACTGAGGCGCAGTGGGCGAGTGATGCCCCCACTGCGGCGCAGTGGATATTAACTGATCTAGGTGCTCGTTTTCCACCTTGTCTGACTGCGGCGCAGTGGGCCTTGGTCACCCCACTGCGGCGCAGTCTAAAACTGCTGACCGAGTTCTCACTTTTCCACTAGCCGACTGCGGCGCAGTGGGCTGGTGATGCTCCCACTGCGGCGCAGTCCAATCCTGCTGATCCGAAGACAACCTTTTCACTATGAACTTGCTGAAATTTTCTATCTTCTCAACTTTAAACAACTCTCGAACTCACAAATCAACTTCTTGGCCTCAGAAATCATCCGAAATTGCACCAAATGGACACGTAACCTGTTTAGAGCCTGAAAACACTAACAAACAACATAAACGCGCCAAATGCACACAAAATCGACTTAAAACACTTAATAAAATGGCCAATAATGATGTGGGCGATATGTATAAATTGGTCACATCAATAGCAAAGATATAAATCTTGGAACAAAACAAGTTAAAATAAGCTAGAAACCATAAACCGAAAACATGCAAAAAGGCATTTTGAGCACACACATGCTCCATAATAAAATAATCATCAAAATATCTTAAAGTTACTGTGAAAAAGTGATTTCAAAAATATAAAACTCAACTTGCTTGGTTCATGGCAATAATAAGTCCAAAAATAACATTTTCGGGTCAAATAAGCACTAACCGAAAGCTCTAAATTGTATATATCACACCACCACCACTATCACGACTTGGAACACCGAAATATGATGAACATTCTGTAAATAATGAAACAAGGATGAAAATCTATTTTGAAGCACTTAAATTGCTTGAGAAATGAGGCTAAAATCACTATTTCGGTAAAAGATTTTAAGCATAAAAGTCCTCTAAATGAGCAAGACACAAGAGAGGTTAAATTGATATGAAGTTACCATGGTAAAAGTTACCCAAAAGGGTCTGGGATTTTTAGCTAAAAAGTTATGTGGTGATTTCTAAGAATTTCTATTAATTATTGAATTTAAATGATAATTAAAAGGTAAATAAATAAATAAATTATATAAGTCATGAATTTGGTTAAATAATCATAACCAATGATGAAAATGACTAAAACCTACTGGAATAAATTATTATAAGTCAAGGAACAAAGATTATATATTTTAGAAGTAATTAAATAAGTAAAAATCACTAATTAATCACTATTATTAAATTAATGGAAAAATTACATAAATAAATATATAAATCATAATATTATAAGTTATAATGCATAAAAATCAGAATATAACAAAAATATAATCATTCATAATTTGTAAAGGCAAATGTGGTACTTAAAAGTATTTTTAAAGAATTATTTAATTAATAAATCAAGAAAATGAATAAATAATTAATTAAATATTATTAAATTAAATAAATACTCATAAATCAGAAAATATTCATGAATATCAATATTATAAAGTTACTAATGTCAAATATCATGATTAAGCAAAGCACACAATGGAAACCATGACAATCAAAGCCAAGTTACCGAAATTCCAACAATGTATAAATACGTATAATGAGAAATTGACATTCTCCACCAAATATCTTTTAACCAAACATTGTGAGCAATATAATGCACTTGAACTCCATAATCTAATAACAACCAAAGATGGGCAAGTATACTAGCACACATCTAATGATCTAGGTTACTAGTTCATGTCACACGGACTTATGTCGTGTATATATATTATTATGGTTTAGGCTTGCTTGGGGAGGAACACAACTAGGTGAAGGACTCGCACTTGTCAAGGCTTAATAACTCTCGAATCAAGTGAGTCATAGCCCCCTTTCAAACTCTTTTATATGTTTTACTTACGGGGTGAAAAGCATGATTAATTAAATTGACTTTCTTTTATGGAAATGCTTTATTGAACGAATGATGATTATATGGGAATGTTATTGTATGTTCAACGTGTTATATGTTATATGATGAGCTTGAGTACTGTCAAACGGTGGTCCCCTGTACACTACTATTAACTCATTGAGGCCTGTAGTTAGAGGGTTGCGCAACTACGATTCGTCCCCTCACTCACCAAGATGGCAGCGGGTTGACGGGCCACCTCTGTGGCCGCCCTCATCTCCGGTCTGCCTAGGGTGCTCTAATCTACTTTATATATATATTATTGGTCGTCTCCATGACACGACCCATTTATTACTATTATTGCACGTGATTGACAGCATGTGCTTCTAACTTTACTTCTTCGGGACATGTTATCATTATTATTATTATTTTGACGTAAAATGGTCTTAGTAGTGGCTCAAGCCAAACTCGTCAAATATGCCTTTGACCAAGTGTTGTTGATATTATTGATAGTTGGTTATTATTGCTTGAACATACGGTTTGGGTATGGATATTATGATGAAATTCTTGGAAACATTATGACTTATTATATAATGATTTTGATGGAATATAAATATGATGTTAGCAAAAACCTATGAACTCACTCAACTCTCGTAGTTGACACTTTTTCTTCATGCTTTTCAGGTTTAGAGCAGTAAGATAGCACCTTGACCGCCTCCTTGGATGCATTACTTGTTTTGTGTTTGACATCTTTTGTTATGTATTTGGTTATGTAATGGTTTCGAAACGTCAACTTGAACTATGTAATCTTTTGGATTTGAATGGAACTTAAGACTTAATGTTGATGTTTTATATTTAAATCTTTTTGTACCATGTCGTTCTGTGGCATCTCGTGTTTCCGCCCTAGTTGGGGTGTTACAGAAAAATGGTATCAAAGCTTGTGAAGTGACTTTTTGTTTGAAAGATGAATATAATTTTATATATTTTGATAAACATATTTCTGGGATTTTTCATAAAGTGGAAGTTTTTGTGTTGTTAGATGATAAATCTATAAAGATTTGTACTGAAAATAATGAGATGAATGCATGCAAGCTAGATTTAAGAAAGTTGGATCTTTTGTTGGATTATGAGATGGATATGGACTTGCTAGAATGAAAAGTATAATATTCTTGAGTGTATTATTCTGGAAATATTGATAAAATTACAAAGATATAGAGCTTGGAACAAAGCATATGAAAATAAGCTAAAAATCATAAACCGAAATCATGCAAAAAGGCATTTTGAGCACACACATGCACCATAATCAAATAATCATCAAAATCTCTTAAAGTTACTGTGAAAAAGTGATTTCAATATTATAAAACTCAACTTGTTTGTCTCATGGCAATAATAAGCTCAAAAATCACATTTTCGGGTCAAATAAGCACTAACTGAAAGCTCTAAATTGCACATATCACACCACCACCACTATCACGACTTGGAACACAACAATATGATGAATATTCTGTAAATAATGAAACAAGGATAAAAATCCATTTTGAAGCACTCAAATTACCTGAAAAATGAGGCTAAAATCACTATTTCGGTAAACGATTTTAAGCATAAAAGTCCTCTAAATGAGCAAGACACAAGAGAGGTTAAATTGACATGAATTTACCATGGAAAAATTTACCCAAAAAGGTCTGGGATTTTTAGCCAAAAAGTTATGTGGTGATTTCTAAGAATTTCTATTAAATATTGAATTTAAATGATAATTAAAAAGGAAAATAAATAAATAAATAAATTATATAAATCTTGAATTTGGTTAAATAATTATAACCAATGATGAAAATGACTAAAACCTACTGGAATAAAATAATTATAAGTCAAGGAACAAAGATTATATATGTTAGAAGTAATTAAATAAGTAAAAATCACTAATTAATCACTATTATTAAATTAATGGAGAAATTATAAATAAATAAGTATTAAAAATCATAAATTATAAATTAATGGAGAAATTACATAAATAAATATATAAATCATAATATTATAAGTTACAATGCATAAAAATCAGAATATAACCCAAATATAATTATCTATAAATTATAAAAGCAAATGTGGTACTTAAAAGTATTTTTAAAGAATTATTTAATTAATAAATCAAGAAAATGAATAAATAATTAATTAAATAATATTAAATTAAATAAAAACTTATAAATCAGAAAATATTATGAATATCAATATTATAAAGTAATTAATGTCAAATATCATGATTAAGCAAAGCACACAATGGAAACAATGAAAATCAAAGCCAAGTTACTGAAATTCCAACAATTCGAAAATACGCATAGTGAGAAAATGACTTTCTCCATCAAATATCTTTTAATCAAACATTGTGAGCAATATAATGCACTTGAACTCCATAATCTAATAACAACCAAAGATGGGCAAGTCTACTAGCACACATCTCATGATCTAGCCTACTAGTTCATGTAACACGAGCTTATGTCATGCATGTATGTAAATATGGTTTAGGCTTGCTTGGGGAGCAACACAACTAGGCGAAGGACTCGCATTTGATCATCTTTAACACTCTCGAATCAAGTGAGTCATAGCTCCCTTTCAAACTCTTTTATGTGTTTTACTTACGGGGTGAAATACATGATAAATAAAATTGCTTTCTTTTATGAAATGATATTCGAAAGAATGATTATGATGTGCGAATTATATTTTATGTTCAACATGTTATATGTTATATGATGAGCTTGAGTACTGTCAAACGGTGGTCCCCTGTACACTACTATTAACTCATTGAGGCCTGTAGTTAGAGGGTTGCGCAACTAGGATTCGTCCCCTCACTCACCAAGATGGCAGCGGGTTGACGGGCCGCCTCTATGGTCGCCCTCATCTCCGGTCTACCTAGGGGTGCTCTAATCTACTTTATATATATTATTGGTCGTCTCCATGGCACGACCCATTCATTATTATTATTGCACGTGATTGACAGCATATGCTTCTATCTTTACTTCTTCGGGACATGTTATCATTATTATTATTATTTGGACGTAAAATGGTCTTAGTAGTGGCTCAAGCCAAACTCGTCAAATATGCCTTTGACCAAGTATTGTTGATATTATTGATGGTTGGTTATTATTGCTTGAACATATGGTTTGGGTATGGTTATTATGATGAAATTCTTGGAAACATTATGAGTTATTATATAATGATTTTGATGGAATATAAATATGATGTTAGTATAAACCTATGAATTCACTCAACTCTCGTAGTTGACACTTTTTCCTCATGCTTTTCAGGTTTAGAGTAGTAAGATAGCACCTTGACCGCCTCCTTGGATGCATTACTTGTTTTGTGTTTGACGGTTTGTAATGCAAACATTTGATCTTTTGTTATGGATTTGGTTATGTAATGGTTTCGAAACGTCAATTTGAACTATGTAATCTTTTGGATTTGAATGGCACTTGGAACTTAATGTTGATGTTTTATATTTAAATCTTTTTGTACCATGTCGTTCTGTGGCATCTCGTATTTCCGCTTAGTCGGGGTGTTACACCTAACTCCAGGCCGCACACCAGATCGCGAAAAATCAAAAAAATTCAGAAAAACCCACAAATCCAAAAAAGTAAAAAATCGGAAAATACAAAAAAGAAAAGAAGATGGAGAAGCAGCAATGGATCGCCATCAAATGGAGTTGACTCAATCTTTGAAGATCATTATCAGTCGCGGTCACTCCACTTATGCCATCTTCAACATTTCATGCAATCTAAACCCGGGAAGTTTCTTCCTTATTCTTTTTATGTTTTTCCTATTTCCCTTTCTGTTTTTCAATGTTTAGTACAACGAGCACGTTGTACAATTTAAGTGTGGGGGGATGGAATATGAAAAACCCGGTGTTTTATTGTTTGAAAATTTAAGTTTTCTACTACCTTATTCATGCAAAAATTTAAACTTTTCTTGTGTCAAAAACATTTTGAGAATAAAAGCTTTGCAAGTTGACAAAAGATGACGATAATTAAGCAATATTAGCTTTGGTAGATGAACGGTTAGTTAGAACTTTTAGTTTAACTATAGATTTGTGGCTGTTCATTTTTCCAAATGGATTAGAGCTTAGACTGAAACTGTATGCGATTATGTTTGCCATAGCACACTTAACCGGACTTTAATATGCCTAGCAATTAGAACTGTATAGTTATTAGTATAGGTATATTAATTGGATTGTAATGATATAAGTGCTTGTGTAGGAACTATTTTAGATGTATGGTTTTGCCTTAAATTCTTACACTATTAATTGTAAACTAGTTGCATGCTAAGTAAGTGTATGAGACTATGAGTCATCTGGGATCTCTGATAATGTCTATGCATGAATAAATGTAGAAAATCTTAAGAAAGACAATCGGTAGATTAATAAAAGAGTTCAAAGAGCTATTAAACGAGTAAAATTATACACATCAAGTTATGTCGCTTTGCGCGTGGGGAACCACCGACCTGTCACCGCTGTCTTGATGTAAGGTATAAACTCTAACCATTAGTTGAGTTATGTCGCTCTGCGAGTGGGGAACCACCAACCTGTCACCATTGTCTCAACTATTAAAGATGATAATATATGGTATAACTGCTTTAGTGTTTAGCTAGCGAGCATGACTGTAGTGTGAGAGTATGTCTAAGTAGTGAAGCACAAGTACAACTATATAAGATATAAATGCCTTGCTAATAGCTAGTAGATCTAATTGCTATACAAACTTTAATTAAGTGCTAAACTAGTTAGCAGAAAGAAGTAAGATTGAGTTGTAGGACATGTGGAATTATAGAACGGTTTTAGAGGTATTAACATGAATATAAGGTTAACTTTTAGTTTTGATTGACTGATTATCTTTACCTCTAGCTATAGCTTACTGATTTTGTCTTAAAGCTTTCTCAAATCATTTGCATGACTAATCTTTGAAATGTTTTAAAAAGTTAGAAAGCTTGTACAATTAAGTTGTCCGCTCATCATTGTTTTTATTTTTCTTGGACTATTTGCTTGAGGACAAGCAAAGACTTAAGTGTGGGGTATATGATGAGCGTTCATTTTGTGATAATTTCCCCCATCGTTAGGCCACATTTTAATGTCTAAATGAGTTAATATTCGTGAACTATTGGTACTTAATGGATTCGATATAAATGCAGGTTCACGGAAGATGCGAATCGAGGGTGAATGGCATCTATCAACTCAACATGAAGGCCGATGAAGTTACAAGACACAAGGAGGCAAGACAAGAGTCGAAAGAAGCAATACGAGAAGACGTAGCAGCTGCCAGCGCCGCTGGCAAGCTAGCCAGCGCCGCTGGCACTCACATCGGAGGGCTCCAGCGCCGCTGGGCGGCCCAGGTCCAGTTTCGACTCTTTGCTTATAAATAGAACAAGAACCCTCAAAACCCTAAGAGAGAGCAGATCCAGCAGCCCTAGTCGACACCCATCAACCCTAGGTCGAAATTTGCAGATTCCAAGGAGGATTTGGAGCTTCTAACACCTCTTGATCTTAATCTTCAACCTAGATCTATACTCTTTATTTACTTTATGTTGGTAAACAATGTTTTGGTTTAAGTCAAGTTGCTCATACATTACAAGATTTGAAGATGACAAACAGTTCAAGAAATACTTAAGTCTTTGGTTCTGAAGCTGAGTCAGCTTGGACTGATCCAAGCTGAGTCAGCCTGAACATCTTCACTAGAAGATGGTATCTTTCAAGCTGCATCAAAAGAAGAACAAGCACTTGGTCTAAATCAAAGATGAAGAACAAGGATAGAAGGCCAAGCTGATGGGTGGAAGTCAGCTTGGTTCTTGCAGTCAGCTTGGAAGGTACATGTTCAGCCTGGAGTTTTGCAAGTGCTCCAGAGTTGTTATAACTTTGTATATGTCATCATACAACTGGATAAGCATCACAAATGACATTCTAGAAGTGCTAGTTGTTGATTGTAAACATTCTATGAGGTGTCCATTGTATTGTTGTTGCACGATCATTCTTGGTGAGTAAATAGGGAACAAAAAGGACAGTGTCACTATCACCAGGTACTGATCAAGTAGAGACCATCAGATCAAGACGCGAGGAAGAAAATGGACGGCATCCAAGGCATGGTTGATGCCTATATAAACCAGCCTTAGAGTCTCAAGAATGTGTGCATCCATTACATTAACTCTCACAATGATTAAAGCTATAAGCTTGGATCCGTGTTGTACTTAGCTTAGGCTAGTAGAGTTAATATACAGAGTTGTAACTTGCTATTCAACCAAGTAGTTAGATTTGTAGGCTAATCTGTTCCACAACTACTTGTAATTCTTTTTATTCATCAATAAAAGAATTAGTTTAAATCAGCTTGCACTTTGTTCTTGGACTGCACTTTCCTTTATTGTCTTTATATTCTGTTATTTATCTTCACTGTTTCATTAACATTAAGTATCTCAAGCTGAATATGGAAAAATACTTTAAGATAATTTACATTCCGCATTAAAAAGTATTTTCAAGCTGATTAAGTTAAAAGTTGTATTCACCCCCCCCCCTCTACAACTCTTTGAGACATATTAAACCATCATGTTATCTCCTTGGGGACCTATCAGGTGGTATCAGAGCAGGGGTTTTGTAATACACTTAACTTGATCCCTCTCATTTTATTTATTTTGGTTTAAAACATGTCTCAACCTATGTATACTGATAATGGTTCTTCCACTAGACCACCCATGTTTGATAAGACTGATTTCAGTGGGTGGAAAGGAAGAATGACCCTTTTCTTGAATCAATTGATAATGACATGCCTGACATACATGTTGATGGACCTTATGTTCCAAGGGATACAGTAATTACATGAAAGCCAGCTTCAATTGATGGAGCTGAGCCTAGTTCACCTGATGTCAGAGTTGTTATCAAACCCAAGGCTGATTGGGGTGATGAGGATAGAAGAATGGTCAACTTGGATGTAAGGGCCGGGAACTTTATTGTCCAATCTATACATAAGGACATTTATAGAGCGATTAGACACTGTCCTAGTGCTAAGAAAATGTGGGATACTTTGACTAGTGTCAAGTTGAGTCCAGTGTACAAAGAACTTGACTTGCCAGGTCTCTATGGGTTGCTTCACAACCATGCACTGAAGCTGAAAAGCTGATTGCCATGGGTGATGCTGTGGGAAGCTCTAGCTCTGCACTTGTTGCATCTTCAACTGAGCATCCCAGCCCACTGTGTGATGAACCTGTCCCAAGTCAGTTTGTGAGTGATGTTGTTGAAACTGATAAACCATGTGAATCTGGAACTGAATATTATTCATATGATGAAACTGAGAGTTTAGCTAATGAGGTTGCCATGTTGGCTGAAAGATTGAAAAGAAGGAGTTTTTCAAAATTTAAAGGAAAAGGAAAAGGAACTTTTAAGAAAGACAAACCCAAAAAGCCTTTGGACATGTCAAAAGTAACTTGTTACAAATGTGGTAAAACTGGTCATATAGCTAATGATTGTAAATCTAAACCCACTCAACAAGCTGATAACTCTAAATCTAAAAGTGGTGCTAAAGATGAGAAATACTCTAAACTCAAGCTAAAATATAAGAAATTGAAAGCACAAGTTGCCAAGCTGAGTGAAAAGAGTCTTCTTGCAAAAGATTGGGCTGAGAGTGCAACTTCATCTGATGATGAAACTTATGAAGATGCTCAATGCTTCATGGTCAAAGAACAGTCAACAAAGTGTCAAGAAATCAAGGAGATGTGCTTGATCGCCAAAGATGCTACTGAAAAGCTTCTTGATGGCATGACCAAGCTGAGAGAAGAAAGTGATCAGCTCACTCAGTCAGCTCATTCTGCATCCACTTTTCAAGAGGTATCTCCTTTTCTTTTTCTTTCTAATGAAGAAAAACTTGCTAAACTGAACAAACTTGGTGATGAGGTTCTTTTACAAAGACATTTTAATAAACAACATAAAATGGAAATTGTATCTTTAAGAAATGAAATTTCAGTACAAACTCAGTCTATTGAAAATCTTCAGTTAGAAATCAAAGCTTTAAAAAGAGTAAATGTTTCTCTTTTACAAGAAGCTAAGGAAGCTGATAAAAAGTATTTGAAAATCAAGCACATAACTGAGTCCTGGTGTACTGGTTCTAAAAGAACTGCCAAGTGTGTCAATGAGCAAGTGCCTCAACAAATTCAGGCCATATTTGATGGTGACTATGACAAAGCTATTGCCATAAGTGAAGTATGTGCAATGGAGCCTTGTTATCAGCCTATACCTCCTACAGTTATTCACACCAAAAGGATTCTTAAAAAGCAGTCTGAGAATCCTGGTCTTGGTTTTGTTTATGGTGGAAATTTAAAAACCATATTTGATGGTGTCACTACTATTGAGTCTGTACCTACCAAGTCTGAAGTCAGCCTAGATTCACCCAAGCTGACTGATTCTCCCTCAGAATCTAGTAGTGAACTTAAGACCAAGGAGAACTCTCCTAAGCTGACTAATCAAAAGAGTCAGAAAGTTAAAAAGAACAAATCTATTAAGAAGAGTCAGTCTGATCAAATCAGCTCCAAGACAAAATCTAAAACACCCAGTCAAGACTCAGATCAACTTATCTCTAAGCTGATTAAGTCCAGGCTGAGTGAAATTTCAAAAGAAGTTTCTTTTTTAAACAGTCTTTCAAAAGTTGATCAAAAGAAACTCAGAGCTGAGTCAAAGAAAGCTGGAATTGGTAAAGGATATCTAAGACAGTCTGAGTCCAAAGTTGTTGAAAATAATTTTCAAGAAAAATCTAAACAACAATGGAAAGTAAAATATAATGATAAGAGTTCTTCTTCTACTCAAACTGAGTCTGGCACTTCAGTCAGCTCAAGTGAACCCATCCTTGGATGGGTTCCCAAAAAGAACTAACTCTTTTCATGATTGCAGGGCATTCACAATGCATTTATCTGGTACTTGGACAATGGATGTTCCAAGCATATGACTGGATGTAAGTCCCTGCTGTGTGACTTTAGGAACAGACTTGGTTCTAATGTCACTTTTGGTGACGATTCTCAAGGAACTACAGAAGGATATGGTTCTCTTACAAATGGTCCTCTCACTTTCAGAAGAGTCTCTTATGTCAGTGGGCTTAAACACAACTTGATCAGTGTTAGCCAACTGTGTGATGCTGGCTATGAAGTGAGATTTCGAGATGATAGAGGGATTGTTTGTGATTTAGAAGGAAATGTTGTCTTGATTGCAAAAAGAGATGAATCTCTTTACACTTTTGATATGAGCAAGCCTACTGTGTTGAAAGAAGTGTGTCTCTTGTCTAAAACTCAAGATGAGTTGAATTGGTTATGGCACAAAAGACTATCTAACATGAATTTTAAAGATATTAATAAATTAAGCAAAAATGAGCTAGTTTCTGGTCTTCCTGCGATCAAGTATGAGAAAGACAAATTGTGCAGTGCTTGTGAGAAAGGGAAGCAACACAAAGCTTCTTTCAAATCTAGAACATGTTCAACTATTGAATCTTGTTTAGACTTGCTGCATATGGATCTGTTTGGTCCAGTTAGTATACCATCCTTGAGTGGAAAAAGGTACTCACTAGTTATTGTAGATGAATATTCAAGGTTTACATGGGTTTTCTTTCTAAAAGCCAAGACTGAAGCTGCTGAAGTAATCATTAACTTTATCAAAAATGCTGAAGTCCTTTACAAGAAGCCAGTCAGGCATCTTAGAAGTGATAATGGGACTGAGTTCAGAAATCAAACTCTGCACTCTTTCTGCATTAGTAAAGGCATCTCTCAATGTAACTCAGCTGCAAGAACTCCACGGCAAAATGGAGTTGCTGAAAGAAGAAACAGAACCCTGATTGAAGCTGCAAGGTCTATGTTAGCTCAAAATGGTGTAAAGGTTCATTTCTGGGCTGAAGCTATTCACACAGCTTGTTTCACCCAGAATAGATCATTGATTGTTAAAAGGCATCAGAAGACAACATATGAAGTTTTGAAGGGCAGAAGACCTGAAATAGGGTACTTAAGAATGTTTGGAAGTACTTGTTTCATTTTAAATCAAAGAGACCATCTTGGCAAATTTGATGCCAAAGCTGATGAAGGAATTTTTCTTGGTTATTCTACACTCATGAAAGCCTACAGAGTGTACAACAAAAGAACAAGAGTAATTGAAGACACAGTTCATGTGAAAATAGATGAATCAAACTCAATCAACTCAGCTCAAGAAGATAGTGATTTTCACTTTGAAGAGCTTGTTGTTCCTGATTGTGATCCTCCTACTGATCCTATTATTGAAGATGATGATGCACCTGTTGAGGGGGAGATTCCTATTTTCCATGATCTTGATGAAGAGCTGAATCAGTCTCATGTTTCTTCTCAACCTCAAAAAACAAATGAAACTATTTTACCCATCTGTGAGCAAGCTCAAGCTGATAATCCTATCAGCTCATCCAACTCAGTTGTTCAAGATCTTAACAGTGATCAAGCTGAGTCTGTGCCTCAAGCTGAGTCTCAATCTTTTGAAGAAGAAGCTGATCAAGAAGTACAGAATGTTGCAGTTCATGCTACTAAGTGGACAAGAAGTCATCTAATTGATCAAATTATTGGTGATCCCACTTCAAAAGTTCAAACAAGAAGAAATGCCACAGGAAATTTCTGCATGTTTGTGAATTTTGTTAGCAAGACTGAACCAACTGAAGTTGAAGAAGCTCTAAGTGATCTATCATGGGTGAGTGCCATGCAAGAGGAACTCACTCAGTTTGAAAGGAACAAGGTGTGGAAATTGGTTTCTAGACCAGCTGATAAGACCATTATTGGCACAAGGTAGGTCTTTAGAAATAAGATGGATGAAAGAGGTATTGTGACAAGAAACAAGGCAAGATTGGTGGCTCAAGGTTACAGTCAAGAAGAAGGAATAGATTATGATGAGACCTTTGCTCCTGTTGCTAGGCTTGAAGCAATAAGAATGTTTCTAGCATACTCAGCCTACAAAGGTTTCAAAGTGTATCAGATGGATGTGAAAAGTGCCTTTCTGAATAGCAAACTTGATGAAGAAGTTTTTATAAATCAGCCTCCTGGTTTTGAAAGTTCTAAGTATCCACACCATGTCTACAAGTTGGACAAAGCTCTCTATGGATTGAAGCAAGCTCCAAGAGCATGGTATGATACACTATCCAAATTCTTACTTAAAATAAGTTTCAAAGAGGTAATGTTGATAAAACTTTGTTTGTGAGAAAGTTAGGAAAGGATATTATGTTAGTACAAATTTATGTGGATGACATTATTTTTGGTTCTACTAATGATAGATTATGCAAAAAGTTTTCTGAGCTAATGTCCAAAAATTATGAAATGAGTATGATGGGTGAATTAACCTATTTTCTTGGTCTTCAAATTAAACAATCCAATTCTGAGATTTTTGTTAATCAAGAAAAATATGTTAAAGATTTACTCAAGAAATTTGGCTTTGACAATTGCTCTCCAATGAAAACACCTATGGGTGCTGCTACCAAGCTGAGTGAAGATATCAGTGGGAAACCAGTTGATATTACAGCTTATAGGGGCATGATAGGTACTTTATTGTACTTAACTGCTAGTAGACCAGATATTATGTTTGCCACATGTCTTTGTGCTAGATATCAAGCTTGTCCCAAAGAATCTCATCTTCAAGCTGTGAAACGAATTTTTAGGTACCTTAAAGGTACACCCAATCTGGGTCTTTGGTATCCCAAAGACTCAGGGTTTGATCTAATTGGGTATTCAGATTCAGACTTTGCAGGTTGTAAGATTGACAGGAAAAGCACAACAGGAAGTTGTCAATTGCTTGGCAATAGGTTAGTGATTTGGGCTAGCATGAAGCAACACTCAGTCTCAACTTCTACTGCTGTAACACCCGTTTCGTAAAAATATGGATTTCCAAAAACTTTTGCCTAACGGCATTAATTATGCGGAAACGATTTATTAAAAACTCTCAACAAGGAAAACAGTTGAGAAGCAATAGTGGTGTTACTAACGTATCGTAGAAATAATAAAAGAAAATCCATAAGATTGCCCAACATAAAGCAATCAAAACAGCAGTCATTACATAGGGTTCCAAGAGGAAACAATATCATAAAGTCTATGAGAAACTATTGGGTAAACTAAGGCCATCTTGATCATCTACCCATCTCTCGTCAAAGCTTCACACGTCATCTCACTGCTTAACCTGAGGGGAACAACACATTTAAAAGACATTATTTTTGGTTCTACTAATGATAGATTATGCAAAAAGTTTTCTGAGCTAATGTCCAAAAATTATGAAAGAGTATGGGGGGGGGGGGGGGGGGGGGGGGGGGGGGGGGGGGGGGGGGGGGGGGGGGGGGGGGGGGGGGGGGGGGGGGGGGGGGGGGGGGGGGGGGGGGGGGGGGGGGGGGGGGGGGGGGGGGGGGGGGGGGGGGGGGGGGGGGGGGGGGGGGGGGGGGGGGGGGGGGGGGGGGGGGGGGGGGGGGGGGGGGGGGGGGGGGGGGGGGGGGGGGGGGGGGGGGGGGGGGGGGGGGGGGGGGGGGGGGGGGGGGGGGGGGGGGGGGGGGGGGGGGGGGGGGGGGGGGGGGGGGGGGGGGGGGGGGGGGGGGGGGGGGGGGGGGGGGGGGGGGGGGGGGGGGGGGGGGGGGGGGGGGGGGGGGGGGGGGGGGGGGGGGGGGGGGGGGGGGGGGGGGGGGGGGGGGGGGGGGGGGGGGGGGGGGGGGGGGGGGGGGGGGGGGGGGGGGGGGGGGGGGGGGGGGGGGGGGGGGGGGGGGGGGGGGGGGGGGGGGGGGGGGGGGGGGGGGGGGGGGGGGGGGGGGGGGGGGGGGGGGGGGGGGGGGGGGGGGGGGGGGGGGGGGGGGGGGGGGGGGGGGGGGGGGGGGGGGGGGGGGGGGGGGGGGGGGGGGGGGGGGGGGGGGGGGGGGGGGGGGGGGGGGGGGGGGGGGGGGGGGGGGGGGGGGGGGGGGGGGGGGGGGGGGGGGGGGGGGGGGGGGGGGGGGGGGGGGGGGGGGGGGGGGGGGGGGGGGGGGGGGGGGGGGGGGGGGGGGGGGGGGGGGGGGGGGGGGGGGGGGGGGGGGGGGGGGGGGGGGGGGGGGGGGGGGGGGGGGGGGGGGGGGGGGGGGGGGGGGGGGGGGGGGGGGGGGGGGGGGGGGGGGGGGGGGGGGGGGGGGGGGGGGGGGGGGGGGGGGGGGGGGGGGGGGGGGGGGGGGGGGGGGGGGGGGGGGGGGGGGGGGGGGGGGGGGGGGGGGGGGGGGGGGGGGGGGGGGGGGGGGGGGGGGGGGGGGGGGGGGGGGGGGGGGGGGGGGGGGGGGGGGGGGGGGGGGGGGGGGGGGGGGGGGGGGGGGGGGGGGGGGGGGGGGGGGGGGGGGGGGGGGGGGGGGGGGGGGGGGGGGGGGGGGGGGGGGGGGGGGGGGGGGGGGGGGGGGGGGGGGGGGGGGGGGGGGGGGGGGGGGGGGGGGGGGGGGGGGGGGGGGGGGGGGGGGGGGGGGGGGGGGGGGGGGGGGGGGGGGGGGGGGGGGGGGGGGGGGGGGGGGGGGGGGGGGGGGGGGGGGGGGGGGGGGGGGGGGGGGGGGGGGGGGGGGGGGGGGGGGGGGGGGGGGGGGGGGGGGGGGGGGGGGGGGGGGGGGGGGGGGGGGGGGGGGGGGGGGGGGGGGGGGGGGGGGGGGGGGGGGGGGGGGGGGGGGGGGGGGGGGGGGGGGGGGGGGGGGGGGGGGGGGGGGGGGGGGGGGGGGGGGGGGGGGGGGGGGGGGGGGGGGGGGGGGGGGGGGGGGGGGGGGGGGGGGGGGGGGGGGGGGGGGGGGGGGGGGGGGGGGGGGGGGGGGGGGGGGGGGGGGGGGGGGGGGGGGGGGGGGGGGGGGGGGGGGGGGGGGGGGGGGGGGGGGGGGGGGGGGGGGGGGGGGGGGGGGGGGGGGGGGGGGGGGGGGGGGGGGGGGGGGGGGGGGGGGGGGGGGGGGGGGGGGGGGGGGGGGGGGGGGGGGGGGGGGGGGGGGGGGGGGGGGGGGGGGGGGGGGGGGGGGGGGGGGGGGGGGGGGGGGGGGGGGGGGGGGGGGGGGGGGGGGGGGGGGGGGGGGGGGGGGGGGGGGGGGGGGGGGGGGGGGGGGGGGGGGGGGGGGGGGGGGGGGGGGGGGGGGGGGGGGGGGGGGGGGGGGGGGGGGGGGGGGGGGGGGGGGGGGGGGGGGGGGGGGGGGGGTGTTAGCTATAAATAGCTAAGTAAGATAACACCAGGTTTAAGCAAAACATTTCATCCATTTAAATCGTCCTTTTAAAACTTTACGTCATTTTAATTAGGCATACATATCATCATATAAACATATCCACGTCACATATAAGCATAGAGTTCATGACCCTAAATGTGCCTAATCAATTTCGTCACTTTGATTCATCTCGTTAAATTGTGACTAGGTCACCGTTAAGTTGTAACCGAAGTTACCGTTAAGTTGTAACCGAAGTTACCGTTATCATATAGGGTATGAGTTTGTGTGCAGGCGGTCATACGACCTCAAGGAAGCCTCACACCCGACTTGATGGAGAAGTCTTTTGACGGTCCATCTGCGTCGTTAAGGAAAGACAATGTCGATCCCTGAGTAGCACGTTATGTTCATGACATTAGGTGGGTCATCAGACCACCCGAAACTACTCGCCACGTATGACTGTTGCAAGGAGCAACCCAAGCAACCACCTCAGCGTACCTATATCCACCGTCAGGCACGGGTTATGCATAACACTCATCATCTAGTTAGCTCGAGCATTTACCACATTTAGTTTAGGTTTCTTATGTTATCCTAAACTAGTCATCATCTATCATCATTTCACGTTAGGGCCCTTAAAACGTGCACGTGTCATGGCAACCTAAAAAGGTCTAGTGTTCTAGATGAACAAGCCACATATACATGCACATAACATCATTACATCATATCATTAACCACCGTTCGTCATATCATATCATATCGTTAAGCATATCATCACACATCGCATATTATGTCATAAACATATCTACGGGGAAGCATTTTAGGCATAAGCATCGTCATATCATTAATCCCCGTGTACCTCCCATATCGACCCATCCACATTATAGGTTATACATTACCGTTATGGAGGTTATAGTTTATGAAACCATTTTTGTTGCACCCTCAGTGTGACAAAAGTAGTGTATCTTACCTGGTAGTAGTGTACGCGCGTAATGAAAGGCTAAAAGTGCTTAACAATAATCCCCGACACCTAAGATACATTAATATACGAAATATAAGTCATTTGGGACCTTAAATGGACTTTAATACGAATTTAGTTTTGTTCTTACGAACTTAATTCCAGAAAACGAACTTAACTATCCTCAAACGAACTTAGACTTCACTCAAACGAATTTATACTTCAAACGAACTTAGCTCACCCTTTTAAACGAATTTACAACCCAACGAAGTTTAACTTCGTTTGCCAAACGAAGATAACTTTGATCAAACGAATTTAGATCATTAGAAAACGAATTTAGCTTACTTTGGTGCAAAACGAATTTAAGCTTTCATAAAACGAATTTAGGCTTTACACTTCAAACGAAATTGGCTGCTTAAACCATCAAACGAACTTAAAATTCGTTTGCCAAACGAATTTAGCCATCCTTAAACGAATTTAGTCTTCAAACACTTATTCAAACGAACTTAGTTTTGTTCTTACGAACTTAATTCCAGAAAACGAACTTAACTATCCTCAAACGAACTTAGGCCATCAAAAACGGACTTAGCTCACCCTTTTAAACGAATTTACAACCCAACGAAGTTTAACTTCGTTTGCCAAACGAAGATAACTTTGATCAAACGAATTTAGATCATTAGAAAACGAATTTAGCTTACTTTGGTGCAAAACGAATTTAAGCTTTCATAAAACGAATTTAGGCTTTACACTTCAAACGAAATTGGCTGCTTAAACCATCAAACGAACTTAAAATTCGTTTGCCAAACGAATTTAGCCATCCTTAAACGAATTTAGTCTTCAAAACCACTTCAAACGAATTTAGATCATTAGAAAACGAATTTAGCTTACTTTGGTGCAAAACGAATTTAAGCTTTCATAAAACGAATTTAGGCTTTACACTTCAAACGAATTTAGATCATTAGAAAACGAATTTAGCTTACTTTGGTGCAAAACGAATTTAAGCTTTCATAAAACGAATTTAGGCTTTACACTTCAAACGAAATTGGCTGCTTAAACCATCAAACGAATTTAGATCATTAGAAAACGAATTTAGCTTACTTTGGTGCAAAACGAATTTAAGCTTTCATAAAACGAATTTAGGCTTTACACTTCAAACGAATTTGGCTGTCATAAAACGAATTTAGGCTTTACACTTCAAACGAATTTAAGGCTTTCATCAAACGAATTTAGATCATTAGAAAACGAATTTACTTACTTTGGTGCAAACGAATTTAGATCATAAAACGAATTTAGCTTACTTTGGTGCAAAACGAATTTAAGCTTTCATAAAACGAATTTAGCTTACTTTGGTGCAAAACGAATTTAACTTCATAAAACGAATTTAGCTTACTTTGGTGCAAAACGAATTTAAGCTTTCATAAAACGAATTTAGCTTACTTTGGTGCAAAACGAATTTAAGCTTTCATAAAACGAATTTAGCTACTTCAAACGAATTTAGATCTTAAAAACGAATTTAGCTTACTTTGGTGCAAAACGAATTTAAGCTTTCATAAAACGAATTTAGGCTTACTTCAAACGAATAACTTTGATCAAACGAATTTAGATCATTAGAAAACGAATTTAACTTACTTTGGTGCAAAACGAATTTAAGCTTTCATAAAACGAATTTGGCTTACTTTGGTGCAAAACGAATTTAAGCTTTCATAAAACGAATTTAGGCTTTACACTTCAAACGAAATTGGCTGACTTTGGTCAAACGAATTTAATTCATTAGAAAACGAATTTAGCTTACTTTGGTGCAAACGAATTTAACTTTCATAAAACGAATTTAGCTTACTTTGGTGCAAAACGAATTTAAGCTTTCATAAAACGAATTTAGCTTACTTTGTCAAACGAATTTAACTTCATAAAACGAATTTAGCTTACTTTGGTGCAAAACGAATTTAAGCTTTCATAAAACGAATTTAGCATTAGAAAACGAATTTAGCTTACTTTGGTGCAAAACGAATTTAACTTTCATAAAACGAATTTAGCTTACTTTGGTGCAAAACGAATTTAAGCTTTCATAAAACGAATTTAGACTTTCAAACGAATTTAGATCTTAGAAAACGAATTTAGCTTACTTTGGTGCAAAACGAATTTAACTTCATAAAACGAATTTAGCTTACTTTGGTGCAAAACGAATTTAAGCTTTCATAAAACGAATTTAGGCTTTACACTTCAAACGAAATTGGCTGACTTTGTCAAAACGAATTTAATCATAAAACGAATTTAGCTTACTTTGGTGCAAAACGAATTTAAGCTTTCATAAAACGAATTTAGCTTACTTAAAACGAATTTACTTACTTTGTGCAAAACGAATTTAAGCTTCATAAAACGAATTTAGCTTACTTTGGTGCAAAACGAATTTAACTTTCATAAAACGAATTTAGCTTACTTTGGTGCAAAACGAATTTAAGCTTTCATAAAACGAATTTAGCTTACTTTGGTGCAAACGAATTTAGATCATTAAAAAACGAATTTAGCTTACTTTGGTGCAAAACGAATTTAAGCTTTCATAAAACGAATTTAGGCTTTACACTTCAAACGAATTTGGCTGCTTAAACCATCAAACGAATTTAGATCATTAGAAAACGAATTTACTTACTTTGGTGCAAAACGAATTTAAGCTCATAAAACGAATTTAGCTTACTTTGGTGCAAAACGAATTTAAGCTTTCATAAAACGAATTTAGGCTTACTTGAACTAGGATGAGCAAGCTGAGTCAGCTGATGCGGTTTTTTATTTAGTGCTTTTAAATTTATAAAATGTTGTACAAGTAATTATCTCAAAACACACACACTTACGGGCAGAGAACCCGATCAGATGTAGTATAGTAAGTGATAAGTTACAGGATCGTTCGCAGGGACGCTTGCACTACCTAATCTAGTAAAATGTGTAATTCTAGCGGTTGGGGGTTGTCACGATTTCCTATTAAACTAATTAAAAACTGAAAAGAAAATAGAAGCCGCAACCGCTTATTCAGCGAGAGGCTTAGTCTAAAAATAGTTTGAAAAAGCAAATAACATAATTAAATTAAAATACTTGTTTGGCATCTCAGATCTCATGATACGACCAGATATCATTCTACCTACTTGCTAGACTGTTGGAAACTTAATCACGGCTCAGATTCTCGTTAGATTCACTTTGCCTAAGTAACTAGTGATGTCCCTAGACTCACGCTACTTCTTCAAACAAATTCTCGTTAGATTCATTGTTTAAGCATTAATGACCTAAAGCTTGTGTTACTAATTCATCTTTAAGTTACCCGGCTCTTAAGCCATGACCAGATAATAATTCCCTCCGGTGACCACAGTGCATGTTTCCATGTCACTGGATCGCGTCTGACATTGTTAAGCATCATGTTCTATTCATCCTAGTTACTATGTGTTTCGGACAAAAATTACCTAAGATAATTTTATAGAAGGATTCAAGATAATTTTCTGACCAAAGATTTGTAAGTGAGGTCAGGTGTTTAGGATCTTTAAATAAAATAAGATTTTTGTCAAAGAAAATAATGCGAAACAAGAATTTTGAATAAAAAGAGTTTATGAAAATCTCTGAGACAGAATTACAACAATAAATGATTAATTTTGTTGAAGATAAGGATAATGAGACTAAAGATCAGTGTTGTGATCCTGAATTGAAAATAAAAGTAAAGATAATGACGACACCAGAATTTTGTTGACGGGGAAAAACCCTTGATTCAATTAAGAAATCTTAGGTAAAAAACCCCGGGAGGAATCAATCGTTCCTACCTATGTTCTTTTATTATTATTATGGTTACAATACAATGATTGATGAGTGATTTGATCGAATAACTAAGTAAATATGAAAAAGAAATCAGTGAGTAGTAAACAAGTGAGTGTGTGAATACAAGTGAGAGCAGATAGATCTCCTAATTCGATAAAATGCACCGTATTTATAATAAAGACTAATAACTAATGTTCCGAAAAATCTGGGATCTCCCGTGTTACATTCTTCAACGTGCATAGACTAAGTAAGTGTACGTTGAGTCTTTCTTGACGCGTCAATCTTCAAATTAGTTCCGATTTCCAAGGAAGACCAAGCAAAGAACACGTTTGATTTTCCTTAATAAGCTGAGAGACATCTTTGAATCGTTGTGATCCTATATTCGTCCGTTAGAGTTTCCTCAGTATCCTGGATAGTTATCCTGATATCATGATCCTGCAAAATACAAGAATATGTTCGAAAGCAATTGCAAGATTCGTCAGTGATCTTTAAGTTAGGATCCAAATTATGAATTTTGACCCTAAACACTATGGTTCTGGATCCCTCAGTTATAAGTGAATCACCTTTTACATCTAGTTAAAGACCGACTAGTGTTTTCCATCCTTATGTATTAATCCTAGTGTATGATTATAGACCGATCATCAGATTTAAACTAATACATGCAGATATAGAACCGATAATAATATGAAGAACTAGTAAAACATGGATCTACGATAAACAGTAAAACACACTCCAACAGATCTAACAAATAAAGTAAAATAGATAAACGTCTACATGATCGCATCGATCCAAACAAGTATTCAGCCTATTAGCCTACCATTATTAAAGGAATAACAAAGTCTGAAAAGATGAAAGACATTGTTACCAACTGAAAGTAAAATAAAAGAGTAGATCTAGGTAGAAGATGAAGATCAGAAGGTGTTAGAAGCTCCAAAACCTCCTTGGAATCTGCAAAGTCGACCTAGGGTTTGATGTGGGCGGCTAGGGCTGCTGAATCGGCTCTCTCTTAGGGTTTTGAGGGTTGCTTCGGCTTAAATAAGGTGCAAAGTCGGTTGCTGAACTGGGCCGCCCAGCGGCGCAGGGCTGGGCTCCAGCGGCGCTGAGGCTTCCTTCTGATGGGCCAGCGGCGCTGGCAGCTCCTGCTGCACTTCGTTTCGCTTCGTTCGACTCCCGAATCACCTCCTTGTGTCTTGTAACTTCATAAGCCTTCATCTTGAGTCACTTGATACCATTTACCCTCACTCGCATCTTCCGTGAACCTGCGTAAATATCGAACCCATTAAGTACCGATAGTTCTGGAATAATAACTCAATTTAAACATTGAAATGTGGCCTTTTGATAGGGGTTTTTATCACAAAATGAACGCTCATCATCAGCTCAGCTTGGAGTCAACTTGGATTTTACTTAATAAGTTATTTTATATTTTTCATTTCTTGTTGTTGTAAATAAAATATTGTTTTACTCTTTTGTCTCTCTTTCCTCTGTACAAACCACAACCGTTACTCCCTCCATGGTAAAAAGTAACCGTTGGGGTAAGTGTACTTTCTCTCTCCAATCACAAAACGGCACACTTTTTGGTGGGAAGGCCATATAAAAGCCAACCCGTTTGATCAAATCACTATTCCATTGTAGTCTCATCTCTCTAATCTCATTCTCAATCGCTTTTTCTCTGGAATCACTCATACTCTGTTTTCAGTTATCTCAAATAATTTTCCTTTTAGTAAATTTCTCAATCAGCTTAATCATCAAATGGCTTCACCTGATCGGTTCGAGTATCCTGAACCAAAATAAGTCGATAAAATCGGTACGTATTTGAAGGGAGATAGGGTTTCTGAGATTGTAGGTGCTAAATGGGTATCTACACAGATCAAAGTCAGACCTCCTCAGTTTGCCAATCTCCATCCACCTTCAAACAAGTCCGAGTATTCTGACATGGCAAGGTATATATTTTATCATCCAATGGGTAAGATTCTGCACCTTTCTCCTGGTTTTATTAATTACAATCAGCTTTGTGAGTTTTGGCTAACAAGCAGGGTCACGACCACCACTCAGGGCAAGCAATGCATTGTTAGCACTTTAGACAATGCATATCGTCGACTTGTACTTACTCTTGATAGTTTTAAACGAATTTTTGAACTGGAGTACAATTCTGACCTTGCTTATGAGTCAGCCCCACCCCTGAATGTGGCCAAAAGTGTTTTAAATGACATTGTTTATACAGGGAGGGTTGGTGGTTCGGTTAAAATATCTCACTTTTCTGGTATTTACAAATATTTGATCTCAACCATTGTGAGATCATTACAAACAAAAGTTGGTGGTTTTGACACACCAAATAAACTTGAAATGCAAATATTTTGCAGACACCTTGATGTCCACCAGAACTTAACCCCTGCAATGCAGGATTATTTGGATTTTTGTGTGAACGGAGAGCAGGAGAACCATGAGGATCAATCTGATTCTCAAGAGGGAGCTGAGGTTGACCACCCTTCGACGCAAGCTGATCAGCCTGAAACTAAATCAGTCTTAGCTATTCAGGGTGGTGATCAAGGTACAACTTCTAATATCCCTGAAACTCTTTCTCCTTCTCATCGTTCTTCATTTTTCGAGGGTAGGGAAGTGGACCCACAAAATCCCTTCCTAGCCGATCCCTCACAAAAATCCCCTGTTTTGCAAAATGAGCCAAACTCCCAAATCCCCAAAAAGAGAAGATCTCTAAAGAAAAAGAAAGCATCAGTTGAGGGGGAGCATGCTGCAAAAGCTGTTAAAGTCTCTTCATCTCAAAGGAGACTACCCCTTGAGGCTGAATCTGCAAGGAAACATTCCCAAGCTGTACACCCGTCGTTTAAAAATATGGGTTTTCAAAACTTTTCACCTAACGGTGTTAAATTGCGGAAGTAAAGACTGTAAAAGTCAAAACCGATAAAAACATTTCGGTTTCTGCATTTATTTGGTGTTACATGCCATATCAACAATAGTTCAAATGAAAACCCAACGGTTGCCCAACATAAAACAACCGTTCACATGTCACAACATAAATTCGACATTAAGTACGAAATGTAAATAAATGTCTAAGCAAAGAATCGTCTATGGATAACTAAGGCTCCTTCAATGAATCTACCTAAGCTCACACATCCTTCATCTAATTCCATCAAGCTAAACCTGAGGGAACAACCACATTAAAGAAGCAAGTGTTAGCTATAAGAATAGCTAAGTAAGATAACACTTAATTAAAAGCAATTGTCCAATTAAAACAATTTTCATTATTAGACAAGTTTTATTAGGCACAACACACATCACACGTTCACACATATACTGCATTTCAACTTCATATCAATTAGGATAATCATCCTAAATGTGCCTATCCTGCATTAGTTCCCACATTATCACACATATCTTCGTTATCTGCATTATTAGTTCACACATTGTCACACGTATCTTCGTTAACTGCATATAAGTGTGCCCTGCATCACACCCGACTAGATGATCAGTCAAAAGACTACTCATCTTACGTCGTTAAGGAGTGGCAAGCCAATCCAAGAGTAATCCGTATGTGGAGGTTGGTCAAACCTCTCGTATTACTCGCCCTGCGTTATAAAGACCATGTTGCGAGGAGCCACCCAAGCAACAACTGCATCAACGCACTCATCCGGCTGAGACAAGTACGGGTTAAGCTTAACACTTTCCCTGCATTAGTTTTATGAGCTCAATTTCACACATATAGATTGGGTCCCTGCATTCCCAAACATTCACACACATATAGTCTAGGTAACACACATTCCTAGACATTCACACACTTTAACTTCATTACGTTTGGATCCTTAAATGTGCAAGTGACATAGTAACCTAGCAAGTCTAGTGAACTAGGCGTACAAGTCAAGCATGCATATCACACATCAACTTCATTTCTATATATCATGCATATCAAGATACTTCATTAAACTACATCAACTGCATAGCTACATACTACATTAAGCAATACTACATTACACTACAATAGGGACTGCATCGCAGGTCTCATGGTCAACTGCATAACCCATAATACCTCCCAAGTAACCCATATGCCCACATGCAATATAAAGATACCGAATGGAAGTGTTTACGATTTGAAACCAGCTTTTAGTTGATCCCCCAGCGTGTCAAAGTAGTGTATCTTACCTGGTAGTAGTGTACGCGCGCAAACAAATAGCTAATAGTGCTTATCAGTAATCCCCGACACCTATCGTACATTAACATATGAAATATAAGTCATTTGGGACTCAAACGAACTTAACAAACCTCACGAACTTAGTCTGGAAAATCCTTCTTACGAAGTTAGTTCCAGTTCTTACGAAGATAGGTTATAACTAACGAAGTTAGTTTTTGCCTTACGAATTTAGTTTCTGGAAAACATAACTTACGAAAATAGATTTTGAACTCACGAAGATAGCATTGAAGTTCTTCTTACGAAGTTAACCATTGAACTTACGAACTTAGCTCAAAATGCACTTACGAAGATAGACTCACTAACGAAGATAACATAACTAACGAAGATAGCATCAGTTAACGAATTTAGCTAAGTTCGTTCGATTTTCAAAAATGACTAAGTTCTTCGATTTTCCAGAAAACGATCCATCTAGGCTTTTCCCCAAACATGTTTTCGACACAATTAAACATCTTTTGATCATCATGATCGATTATGGGCTTGTTTAACACCGTTTTGAACATCAATTGACCAAAACACCTCTTTAACCCTAACTCTTTTGCAAAACCCCTTTTCAATCAGATTTGGTTCATTATAAAACAACTTTTAAATCTGAAAATACAATCAATGAATTGATTATTACCTGCAAATGACAAATAGAATGCAAATACTCTTGACAATGACCACCAATTCACACACAAAACGACTTTCGGCTTGAGATTTGATGAGAGAAGACTATGGAATGACTTAGGATCAGTTAGGGCTTGTTTAGAAGAAGTGAGATCTGCAAATAACCTCCTAATGACAGCCTCTAAGCTACTAATCCCGTTTTTGACTTTCCACACATGTCAAAACTAGTCCCTAGGCTTCCTAATCCTTCATTATTGGTCACAAACTTCTTTATTGCCCATATACAACATTAACCCTTCATTAAATGTCACTACATAGACATAATTTCTTCATATTTCACACATTTATACTACATTAACATTTAGGTTTTCAAACCTCACACATAACACACATTAACTACGTATATGCATATATTCACACTAGACTTAACGACACACATGAGGTTGACTTAACTGCGTTAGTCAAATCTTAAAGAAAAGTTTGGGATGTTACAATTACCTCCCCCTTAAGAGGATTCCGTCCCCGGAATCACATCATTAAGGAACAACTCGGGATAATTCTCCTTCATTACTGCTTCAGTTTCCCAAGTCAAGCTTTCTCCATGATTATGCTTCCACTTTATCAAGACAAGATCTATCACTTTCCTGCGTAACTTCTTTTGCTTCCTTCTAAGTATTGCCACCTGTTCTTCAACCATTTTCTTCATTGGGTCAATGCTCACATCTTGAATTGGAATCACACTTGACTCCTCGGCTAGACACTTCCTTAGGTAGGATACATGAAAGGTGTTGTGAATTCCATCCAATTCTGGAGGTAATTCCAACTGATATGCTACATCCTTAATGCGTTTCAAGATTTTAAAAGGTCCAATAAATCTTGGACTCAACTTGCCCTTCTTTCCAAATCGGATTACTCCTTTCCATGGTGACACTTTCAGCATCACTAAGTCACCTACATTAAACTCCATTGGTCTCCTTTTCTTATCTACATAAGTTTTCTGCCTTTCTCTGGCCACACGTAAAGCTTCTTTAGCTACATTAACTTTCTCAGCGGAGATTTCAATAATTTCGGGACCGGTTAACTGCTTTTCACCGGGCTCCATCCAACAACTTGGAGTCCTACATCTCCTTCCATATAACATTTCAAATGGTGGCATTCCAATACTTGCATGGTGACTATTATTATAAGCAAATTCAATCAACTTCAAGTGTTCATCCCATGCTCCACCATAGTCTAGTACACACGTTCTCAACATATCCTCTAAGGTTTGGATGGTTCTCTCACTTTGCCCATCGGTTTGAGGATGATAGGCGGTACTCAAGTTCACTCTAGTACCCAATTCTCGTTGAAGACCCTTCCAAAATTTAGACACAAATCTAGTGTCCCTATCCGAGACAATAGACAATGGAACTCCATGTTTCGAGACAACTTCATCTATATACATCTTTGTCATCTTCTTCAAAGGCACATCTTGTCGGGTAGCTAGCAAATGAGCACTCTTCGTCAATCTATCTACAATCACCCAAATCATATCATTCCCCTTCGGCGTTTTCGGTAGCTTCGTTACAAAGTCCATCGTGATATGATCCCATTTCCACTCGGGAACGTCTAATTGATGCAACAAACCATACGGCTTTTTATGGTCCGTTTTCACACGTGCACATGTCAAACACTTTGCTACAAAATGAGCTACTTCACCTTTAATATCCGGCCACCAATAAATCGGCTTCAAATCTGCATACATTTTGGTGACACCGGGATGCATCGAATACCTACTTCTATGGACCTCTTCAAGGATCAACTCCCGGTTACCACCAAGCAGTGGCACCCAAATACGACCCTTGTATGTTTTAAACCCACGGCTATTAGTCTCCATCACAAGTCGTTTCTTCTTCCCAATACTCTCTTTATCAATATTATCCTTCATTAATGCCATCTCTTGTGCTTCTTTAATTCGATCTAATAGACCCGACTTGGCTTGAACTTGCATGCTCATCAACTTACAAGAAGAGCTTTGCACTTTCCTACTTAGTGCATCCGCCACTACATTAGCTTTACCCGGATGGTATTTGATTTCACAATCATAGTCTTTAAGTAATTCCATCCACCTTCTTTGTCTCACATTCATCTCCTTTTGAGTAAACATATATTGTAAACTCTTATGGTCGGTGAAAAGTGTGCATTTAGTACCATATAAGTAATGTCTCCATAATTTCAATGCAAACACAACCGCCGCTAGCTCAAGATCATGGGTAGGGTAATTCTTCTCATGAGGCTTCAACTGACGTGAAGCATAGGCAATCACTTTGTCTCTCTGCATTAAACACAACCCAAACCCGTAATAGAAGCATCGCTATATACCACTAAATCATCAATACCTTCAGGCAAGGCAAGGATAGGAGCTTCACACAACTTCTTTTTCAACGTTTGGAATGCATTCTCCTGCTTTTCAGTCCACTCGTACTTCACACCCTTCTTTGTTAATTCCGTCATAGGCTTGGCTATTCGGGAAAAATCCTGAATAAACCTTCTATAATACCCAGCCAAACCAAGAAAACTCTTAATCTCGGTAGGAGTCTTTGGCTGCTCCCACTTTGAAACAGCTTCAATCTTTGAAGGATCTACTTTAATACCTTCTGATGAAATAACATGACCAAGAAATGGCTCTTGTTTTTCCTTATACATTTAATAGCTTTCATCATACTAATAATCTTTATTCCTCCTCTCTTCTTGTCTCCATACACCGCTATCACTTTACCCTCGGATATAGGCAATCGAATTATCTTTTGGGAACATAAAATACTAGCTTCATTTCTAGCCAACCAATCCATACCAATCACTACATCAAAACCACCTAAGGTAGTAGGCAATAGTTGGACTGGAAAAGAACGACCTTCAATCTCAATGTCACAATCGTCATAACCCACACATATATTATTAACCGTACCATTAGCAATTTCTACCTCTAATGAACAATCTAAGGGAGTAGTGACTCTTTCTAGCTTAGGAGCAAATAATGTGGACACAAACGACCTATTTGCACCTGAATCAAATAAAACAGAGGCAGGCTTTGAGTTAACAAGGAAAGTACCACATACCACTTCATCGTTGTTCCTTGCATCAATGACATAAGCCAAGAAATGGCTCTTGTTTTTCCTTATACATTTAATAGCTTTCATCATACTAATAATCTTTATTCCTCCTCTCTTCTTGTCTCCATACACCGCTATCACTTTACCCTCGGATATAGGCAATCGAATTATCTTTTGGGAACATAAAATACTAGCTTCATTTCTAGCCAACCAATCCATACCAATCACTACATCAAAACCACCTAAGGTAGTAGGCAATAGTTGGACTGGAAAAGAACGACCTTCAATCTCAATGTCACAATCGTCATAACCCACACATATATTATTAACCGTACCATTAGCAATTTCTACCTCTAATGAACAATCTAAGGGAGTAGTGACTCTTTCTAGCTTAGGAGCAAATAATGTGGACACAAACGACCTATTTGCACCTGAATCAAATAAAACAGAGGCAGGCTTTGAGTTAACAAGGAAAGTACCACATACCACTTCATCGTTGTTCCTTGCATCAATGACATAAGCCAAGAAATGGCTCTTGTTTTTCCTTATACATTTAATAGCTTTCATCATACTAATAATCTTTATTCCTCCTCTCTTCTTGTCTCCATACACCGCTATCACTTTACCCTCGGATATAGGCAATCGAATTATCTTTTGGGAACATAAAATACTAGCTTCATTTCTAGCCAACCAATCCATACCAATCACTACATCAAAACCACCTAAGGTAGTAGGCAATAGTTGGACTGGAAAAGAACGACCTTCAATCTCAATGTCACAATCGTCATAACCCACACATATATTATTAACCGTACCATTAGCAATTTCTACCTCTAATGAACAATCTAAGGGAGTAGTGACTCTTTCTAGCTTAGGAGCAAATAATGTGGACACAAACGACCTATTTGCACCTGAATCAAATAAAACAGAGGCAGGCTTTGAGTTAACAAGGAAAGTACCACATACCACTTCATCGTTGTTCCTTGCATCATCAACCGTCATTTGAAGAGCTCTCACTTTTGTTGCTGTCGTGGCGGTCTTCTTTCCAACATTCTTCATCTGTGGACAATCGGCAATGAGATGACCCGTTTCTTGGCACTTGTAGCAACGAGTCTTGTCCCTACATTCAGTGGCAAGATGTCTCGACTTCCCACACTTATGGCACCTTCTTGTCTTGTCGGTACAATGCCCTTCATGAATTGTCTTGCAAAATGTACACCATGAACCATTCTTCTTTTTATCCTTGTCACCACTCGAACTACCACTTCCACGGAACTTCTTATTATTATTGTTATTGGAAGACCAATTTGACCTTCTTTTAAACCCCGACTTCTTATCATCACTCTTCTCAACCTTCTTGTCCGAAGCGAAATCATCGTCAAGCTTCTTAGACTCCTTGATAGCTTCAGTCAGAGTCTTGTGCTGCCTGCAGATACCTCGATAACTCGGAGTCAAACCATCAACATAGCAAGCAACCTGATCTACATCAGTACGGAATAAATGACCCACGAACTTCATCTTCTCCATGAAGGAACGAGCATACTCGTTGACCTTTCCGACTTCAGCCGTCAAGGCACGAAACTCCTTTTCCATCTTACGCTGCTTATGAACCCCAATATATTCCTCAATGAATTTCTGCTTAAAGTTAGCCCACGAGATAGCAGATACCATAGCTGGAGTCATCGAAATAGTAATGCTCTTCCACCAATCCCGAGCACCTTCTTTCAACATTCGACTAGCGCACAATACCTTCTTATCCTCGGGACAGTCACAGGCTTCAAAGATCATCTCCGTATCATCGAGCCATTCCATGCAACCCACTGCATTAAGGGTTCCATCAAACTTCTGACCTCCACACTTTTGGAAACTTTCAAACTTAAACCGAGGGGCTTGAACGACATTAGGAGTAACCACAACGGCATTTGCAGGGGGAATAACAACATCATCGACCGGTGGCTCAGAGTGGTGAGAAGGCACTGAATAGTTGCCATCAGTTCCTTCAGCATTTTCAGCAAGAGCGTTGTTCAATTGCTCCTGTGTCTGGGCCAATTGGGTCTGGAGAGTCCGTACGAGATTGTACAACTCAGCCGTGTTAGGGATTTGTTCCACCACTTCCTCATTAACCCTAGGTGGATTGTCGGGAGGTGGAGGCATAGGACCCAATGAGCCTTGCTGATTGACCTGGCGGGGATTTCCTCGATTTCTATTTGCATTGGCTGCAACAGCAGCAGCAGCATTGGCAGCATTTGCAGCGCCTGCACCCGGATGGACAGGTGGGGTAATGCTAGCAGTAGCTCCATCACGTCGGAAGTTGCGGTTGCGAGTGTTAACCATTTTCCGTTAATAAAAAGGTAGAGTCGATAAGCGCAAATTAAAGCAAAATGTTTGTTAAGATAAGGCTAAAGCATATCATCGTAACGTAAACATCTCATAAGCCCTATCGCACTCGCACTCGTCCCAACCCATCCTATATCATCTTTCATTAAAACTAAGGCATCCTACAAATACCTAGTATGCATATCTTAAGTTTAAGTCCAAATCCTATGGTTAATAGGCCTTGGTTCACTTAAACCACTGCTTTGATACCAACTTGTAACACCCGTCGTTTAAAAATATGGGTTTTCAAAACTTTTCACCTAACGGTGTTAAATTGCGGAAGTAAAGACTGTAAAAGTCAAAACCGATAAAAACATTTCGGTTTCTGCATTTATTTGGTGTTACATGCCATATCAACAATAGTTCAAATGAAAACCCAACGGTTGCCCAACATAAAACAACCGTTCACATGTCACAACATAAATTCGACATTAAGTACGAAATGTAAATAAATGTCTAAGCAAAGAATCGTCTATGGATAACTAAGGCTCCTTCAATGAATCTACCCAAGCTCACACATCCTTCATCTAATTCCATCATGCTAAACCTGAGGGAACAACCACATTAAAGAAGCAAGGGTTAGCTATAAGAATAGCTAAGTAAGATAACACTTAATTAAAAGCAATTGTCCAATTAAAACAATCTTCATTATTAGACAAGTTTTATTAGGCACAACACACATCACACGTTCACACATATACTGCATTTCAACTTCATATCAATTAGGATAATCATCCTAAATGTGCCTATCCTGCATTAGTTACACATTTCACACATTTATACTACATTAACATTTAGGTTTTCAAACCTCACACATAACACACATTAACTACGTATATGCATATATTCACACTAGACTTAACGACACACATGAGGTTGACTTAACTGCGTTAGTCAAATCTTAAAGAAAAGTTTGGGATGTTACACAAGCTGACTCAGCTTCACCTGTTGCTAAGCCAATTCGCCCATCTGCATCCTCTAAAAAGGGTGCAGGTAAGATAAAAGGGAAAACTGTTACTGCTGCATCCTCCAAAAAGGGTGTACGCATTGAAAGACAGACCTCCGCCCAAGGTCAGACTGAGTCCATAATTATATCGCCTTCATCACTCTCCAAACAGAGTGGTGAAATCACTAAAGGGACACCCCTGGACTCAACCCAAGTCCATAAAGAGTCAAGTCTACCACAGTTTCAAAATCTTGAGCATGTGTACCGAAGATCTCCAAGAAAAGATATACAAGTTCATTCTTCTCTTTTACACTTTGGGTCTGCACGGGCTGCCAATGCTCCACCTAGATCACAAGGTGGAGTACAGGCCTCAACATTCTGTAACCCATATGCCCACATGCAATAATAAGGTACCGAATGGAAGTGTTTACGATTTGAAACCAGCTTTTAGTTGATCCCCCAGCGTGTCAAAGTAGTGTATCTTACCTGGTAGTAGTGTACGCGCGCAAACAAATAGCTAATAGTGCTTATCAGTAATCCCCGACACCTATCGTACATTAACATATGAAATATAAGTCATTTGGGACTCAAACGAACTTAACAAACCTCACGAACTTAGTCTGGAAAATCCTTCTTACGAAGTTAGTTTTTGCCTTACGAATTTAGTTTCTGGAAAACATAACTTACGAAAATAGATTTTGAACTCACGAAGATAGCATTGAAGTTCTTCTTACGAAGTTAGTTTTTGCCTTACGAATTTAGTTTCTGGAAAACATAACTTACGAAAATAGATTTTGAACTCACGAAGATAGCATTGAAGTTCTTCTTACGAAGTTAACCATTGAACTTACAAACTTAGCTCAAAATGCACTTACGAAGATAGACTCACTAACGAAGATAACATAACTACGAAGATAGACTCACTAACGAAGATAACATAACTAACGAAGATAGCATCAGTTAACGAATTTAGCTAAGTTCGTTCGATTTTCAAAAACGACTAAGTTCTTCGATTTTCCAGAAAACGATCCATCTAGGCTTTTCCCCAAACATGTTTTCGACACAATTAAACATCTTTTGATCATCATGATCGATTATGGGCTTGTTTAACACCGTTTTGAACATCAATTGACCAAAACACCTCTTTAACCCTAACTCTTTTGCAAAACCCCTTTTCAATCAGATTTGGTTCATTATAAAACAACTTTTAAATCTGAAAATACAATCAATGAATTGATTATTACCTGCAAATGACAAATAGGATGCAAATACTCTTGACAATGACCACCAATTCACACACAAAACGACTTTTCGGCTTGAGATTTGATGAGAGAAGACTATGGAATGACTTAGGATCAGTTAGGGCTTGTTTAGAAGAAGTGAGATCTGCAAATAACCTCCTAATGACAGCCTCTAAGCTACTAATCCCGTTTTTGACTTTCTACACATGTCAAAACTAGTCCCTAGGCTTCCTAATCCTTCATTATTGGTCACAAACTTCTTTATTGCCCATATACAACATTAACCCTTCATTAAATGTCACTACATAGACATAATTTCTTCATATTTCACACATTTATACTACATTAACATTTAGGTTTTCAAACCTCACACATAACACACATTAACTACGTATATGCATATATTCACACTAGACTTAACGACACACATGAGGTTGACTTAACTGCGTTAGTCAAATCTTAAAGAAAAGTTTGGGATGTTACACAAGCTGACTCAGCTTCACCTGTTGCTAAGCCAATTCGCCCATCTGCATCCTCTAAAAAGGGTGCAGGTAAGATAAAAGGGAAAACTGTTACTGCTGCATCCTCCAAAAAGGGTGTACGCATTGAAAGACAGACCTCCGCCCAAGGTCAGACTGAGTCCATAATTATATCGCCTTCATCACTCTCCAAACAGAGTGGTGAAATCACTAAAGGGACACCCCTGGACTCAACCCAAGTCCATAAAGAGTCAAGTCTACCACAGTTTCAAAATCTTGAGCATGTGTACCGAAGATCTCCAAGAAAAGATATACAAGTTCATTCTTCTCTTTTACACTTTGGGTCTGCACGGGCTGCCAATGCTCCACCTAGATCACAAGGTGGAGTACAGGCCTCAACATTCTGTCCCGATGAGGCTGTGGTGCAACAAAACATCACAGAAAAGGGACCATCCAATTCTACCCTTAACATTACACCAACTGCAGTCGTCTCTGCACTTGTGGAAACACAAGAGACTGCTTTTGGTCAAAATGGCTTGATTCGTTAAGTCCTTAATCCGTCTCTTGCAGGTGAGACAGCTACCGATGGTCCTCACGATGTTGGTAGTCAAAGACTCATCACCACCACAAGGGGTGATCAGTCACTTGGTCAGTCTGGTGTTCACCCATCCTCAAAGGATGTTCTGGTGACTGCCAATGTTGAAGCTGATCAATCAATTCAGCTTCATGAAGCAGGCAATGTACAGCTTGAATTACATGCTAATTCTCCTCAAGCTGATGTCAGACTTTCAATTTCTGCTCCACCTCTTGAGACTCACTCTCATGAGGCAAATCGCCAAAAAACTCCTACAGCTCCACAATCTCTAAATTCACCAATAATACCGAATATTGGGGACACAGTGAGCCCACTGAAAGGGTTCAGGCTGCAAAGCCAACTGCTGGTCCTCCCTATACGGCCAGATCCATATTAAAGGATGTGGTAGCTAAGCTCACTGAGATGAAAGACGCCCACAAGGCTGATATCTCACAGCTTAGTAAACGTATGGATATAATTCAAGGTAAACAGGTATCTTTACAAGATCAGCTTCAAGATGTTGTGAGCACTCAGTGGATTTTGACCACCCATCCAGAAGAAATCATGGAAGATATGGCAGATATGGGCAAGATGTTTGCCAAGCTGAGTGGCACAATAAAGGGTTGGAGTCAAAGGATGGCAGAATTAAATGAAGAAAATAGAAATTACTTAGCTGCACTTGCCACTTCCCAAAACAAGCTGAGGAAGTCCATGAGAATCAGATTCAAGGCCAACAGGCTCAGACTGAAGAAGCAAAACAAGCAGATTCTCAAGGACATCAAAAGCATCCAAACCCAGCTTGAAGAAGTTGTGAATGTTCCTTCCAAAGTGGAGAAGTCTGAAGCTGAGCTGAAGAACAAAGTTGCAGCACTCAGCTCCACAGTTGATGAACTGAAGGCTTCCAGCTCATCTAATACTATTAAACTGACTGAGCTTGATTCTTATTTAAGAAATGATCTTACACTGCTAATCAAGTCACTCAGCTCCACCTCCTCTGCCCTCATTGATGATGACAAAAGGGGAGAAGGAAAAAGAAAGGGAGAAAGTAGTTGAGGAAGATGTTGCTGCTAGGGAAGAAGAAGATACTAAGGTGAATGAAGAAGATGTTGAAGCTGTTGTTGCTATGATGAATATTGGAGCTGATCAGTCTGAACCTCAAGCTGAAACTCAAATTCAGACTGAGCCAGCCTCAATACAAGAAGAAGAAGGTAACCACTGAAGACTTCATAAAAAGAAGAGACTTACATGTCAAAATCAAGAAGTCTGGATATGGTGAATGGATGGATAGGCTCAATTTCAGTCTACCTCCTGAAATTGCCAATCCAATGGAAGGCCAACTCATTGAAGTCCCTGAACTTGGTTTAATTATAAGAACTCACAAGGAAGAAGTTGGGCTGCAAAGAGCTTCTGAGCTGAACAAGGTGCCAAATGTACATTTATTTGCTCTCAAGCTGGTCTGCAATCAAGTTGGAGATAAAAGCAGCAGATTTCATGAAGCCTTGATGATGGAAGGATCAAGAAGGGGATATGATTTGAATAAGGCTCCTCCAGATCACATAAAGGAAGAGTATTATGAAAGCTCTGTCCTTTATGTAAGAAAAATTTGTAAATACTCTATTTTATGCATTATTGTACAAATTAATTAAGTAAATAGAGTTTATGATATCTTTTTCATTCAGTCTTGTAAGTATATATTGTATTAGATGAAAAAGATCAAAAGAACCCAAAGAAAAGATTGAAAGGGTCAAATGTATAATGTTATCAACTTGATAACCCTTTCAATCTGTTTAAGTATTTCTAGTCTGATCAGAAGAAGCTGCAAAGGTTTTGTCATCATCAAATAGGGGGAGATTTTTGGAGTCAAGTTGCTCATACATTACAAGATTTGAAGATGACAAACAGTTCAAGAAATACTTAAGTCTTTGGTTCTGAAGCTGAGTCAGCTTGGACTGATCCAAGCTGAGTCAGCCTGAACATCTTCACTAGAAGTCAGCTTGGACTGATCAGCTTGAGTCAGCTTGGACTGATCAGCTTGATCAGCTTGGATGTAGCTTGAGTCAGCTTGGACTGATCAGCTTGATCAGCTTGGACTGATCAGCTTGAGTCAGCTTGGATGATCAGCTTGATCAGCTTGGATGTAGCTTGAGTCAGCTTGGACTGATCAGCTTGATCAGCTTGGACTGATCAGCTTGAGTCAGCTTGGACTGATCAGCTTGATCAGCTTGGACTGTAGCTTGAGTCAGCTTGGACTGATCAGCTTGATCAGCTTGGACTGATCAGCTTGAGTCAGCTTGGACTGATCAGCTTGATCAGCTTGGACTGATAGCTTGAGTCAGCTTGGACTGATCAGCTTGATCAGCTTGGACTGATCAGCTTGAGTCAGCTTGATGATCAGCTTGATAGCTTGGTCTGAAGCTGAGTCAGCTTGGACTGATCCAAGCTGAGTCAGCCTGAACATCTTCACTAGAAGATGGTATCTTTCAAGCTGCATCAAAAGAAGAGACTTACATGTCAAAATCAAGAAGTCTGGATATGGTGAATGGATGGATAGGCTCAATTTCAGTCTACCTCCTGAAATTGCCAATCCAATGGAAGGCCAACTCATTGAAGTCCCTGAACTTGGTTTAATTATAAGAACTCACAAGGAAGAAGTTGGGCTGCAAAGAGCTTCTGAGCTGAACAAGGTGCCAAATGTACATTTATTTGCTCTCAAGCTGGTCTGCAATCAAGTTGGAGATAAAAGCAGCAGATTTCATGAAGCCTTGATGATGGAAGGATCAAGAAGGGGATATGATTTGAATAAGGCTCCTCCAGATCACATAAAGGAAGAGTATTATGAAAGCTCTGTCCTTTATGTAAGAAAAATTTGTAAATACTCTATTTTATGCATTATTGTACAAATTAATTAAGTAAATAGAGTTTATGATATCTTTTTCATTCAGTCTTGTAAGTATATATTGTATTAGATGAAAAAGATCAAAAGAACCCAAAGAAAAGATTGAAAGGGTCAAATGTATAATGTTATCAACTTGATAACCCTTTCAATCTGTTTAAGTATTTCTAGTCTGATCAGAAGAAGCTGCAAAGGTTTTGTCATCATCAAATAGGGGGAGATTTTTGGAGTCAAGTTGCTCATACATTACAAGATTTGAAGATGACAAACAGTTCAAGAAATACTTAAGTCTTTGGTTCTGAAGCTGAGTCAGCTTGGACTGATCCAAGCTGAGTCAGCCTGAACATCTTCACTAGAAGATGGTATCTTTCAAGCTGCATCAAAAGAAGAACAAGCACTTGGTCTAAATCGAAGATGAAGAACAAGGATAGAAGGCCAAGCTGATGGGTGGAAGTCAGCTTCGTTCTTGCAGTCAGCCTGGAAGGTACATGTCCAGCCTGGAGTTTTGCAAGTGCTCCAGAGTTGTTATAACTTTGTATATGTCATCATACAACTGGATAAGCATCAGAAAAGACATTCTAGAAGTGCCAGTTGTTGATTGTAAACATTCTATGAGGTGTCCATTGTATTGTTGCTACACGATCATTCTTGGTGAGTAAATAGGGAACAAAAAGGACAGTTTCACTATCACTAGGTACTGATCAAGCAGAGACCATCAGATCAAGACGCGTGGAAGAAAATGGACGGCGTCCAAGGCATGGTTGATGCCTATATAAACCAGCCTTAGAGTCTCAAGAATGTGTGCATCCATTACATTAACTCTCACAATGATTAAAGCTATCAGCTTGGATCCGTGTTGTACTCAGCTTAGGCTAGTAGAGTTAATATACAGAGTTGTAACTTGCTATTCAACTAAGTAGTTAGATTTGTAGGCTAATCTGTTCCACACCTACTTGTAATTCTTTTTATTCATCAATAAAAGAATTAGTTGAAATCAGCTTGCACTTTGTTCTTGGACTGCACTTTCACTTTATTGTCTTTATATTCTGTTATTTATCTTCACTGTTTCATTAACATTAAGTATCTCAAGCTGAATATGGAAAAATACTTTAAGATAATTTACATTCCGCATTAAAAAGTATTTTCAAGCTGATTAAGTTAAAAGTTGTATTCACCCCCCCCCCCCCCCTCTACAACTCTTTGAGACATATTAAACCATCATGTTATCTCCTTGGGGACCTATCAGTTCTTCATCTTTTCAGACTTTGTTATTCCTTTAATAATGTCAAGCTAGTAGGCTGAATACTTGTTTGGATTGATGTGATCATGTAGACTTTTATTTATCTTATTTTACTTGTTAGATCTGTTGGTTAGTGATTACTGTTTGTCGTAGATCCATGGTTAATGAGTTCTTCATATTGTTATAGGTTCTATATCTGAATATATTAGTTTAATTGTGATGGTTGTCTATGATCATACACTAGGACTAATATGCTAAGATGGAAAACACTAATCGGTCTATAATTAGATGTAAAAGGTGATTCAGTTCTAACGGACGGATCCAGAACCATAATAATTAGAATAAGTTGAACATAAAGCTTAACAATGTCAGACACGATCTAGTGACATGGAAACATGCACTATGGTCACCGGAGTAAATTATTATCTGGTCATGGCTTAAGATCCGAGTATATCTAATGACAAATCTGTAACACAAACTTAGGTTAATAATGCTTAAACAATGAATCTAACGAGAATTTGTTTAAAGAGTAGTGTGAGTCTAGCGACAACACTGTTTACATAGGCAAAATGAATCTAACAAGAATCTGAGCCGTGAATAAGTTTTCCCACAGACTACCAGTAAATAGGGTAGTAATTGTCGTATGCATGTGATCGGAGATGCCAAACAAGTATTTGTTTTTAATTACTGTTATTTGCTTTTCAATTTCATTTACTAGATTAAAAGAAGCTTCTCGCTAGACTAAGCGGTTGCGGCTTCTATTTTGCTTTTATTAGTTTAATTAGTTTAATAGGAAATCGTGACAACCCCAACCGCTAGAATTACACATATTATTAGTCTAGGTAGTGCAAGCGTCCCTGCGAACGATCCTGTACTTACCAGAACACTATCTACTTTCAATCGGGTTTTCTGCTCGTTAGTGTGTGTTTTAGTTGAGGTATTTACTTGTACAACTTTTATAAATTTAAAACCAGTGTTAGTTTTTATAATTTAAAATCATTTTCTGTTTTTCAAACCCAAAATAAAAAAAAAACACATCATGCTAAACGAAGCCTAAGGGCTTTCGTTAAAGTGCATTAAATAGTTGTATACTTATCATAAAATTCAGGAGGTGAACTTTTGATATAAAAAGGTACATTTTTTTTATGTACGTTAACTGAAGGACTTCATTTAGCATTTTCAATTTGTTACAACTGTTCAATATTTTCACAATAGTAAATGTGAAAAGATTTTTATACGCATAAAAAAAGTTATTTACCATTTGACTTAAAGAAAAAGCAGATTTACCATTTTTACAAATAAAATACTAAATATAACCCTAAAAATTGTATTTAACGTACACAAAAAATTGTAACTTTAATATCAAAAGCTCATTCCTGAATTTTAATAGGTGTGCACTACAACATATATATTCTAGTTATAAAATTTACACACTTAAATTAACTTTTTTTCATCACACTAAAAAGTGCGTAAATTCATTAAAATGTTTGCATTTTTTGGAGCTTACAATTAACTTTTTTCGCTTTAAAAATGTATGTATTATACTCATTTGTTCACACTTAAAAGCTGTAGATATCATATTACTTTACGCACTTGAAATTGTAAGGAGTACTGTTGAGAAATATAATGCTATTCTCAAATTAGCTTGTTCTTAGCGTGTGATTAGCTTATTGCAGGTAAATAAGCTGTTCAAGAAGTGCTTATAAAGTTCTGGACTACAAGTGTACATTTTCTGGACTATGAGTGCAAGATATTTTATAAAGGAGGACTGAAGCTGTACAAGAAGAAAAGAGGGAAGTACAGGGGCTATTTGTGACTTTCTTGAAAGTCATTTAGTATATATAGTTGGTTATAACCCATTTAGGGTTAAGAACCCTTTCATAATTTCTGTATCTAAATTTCTGTTTCTCTCTCTTTCGATTCATTTGATTCGATATATTCTTTAGGTTTACAATCGAGATTGTAATAGAACACTCAATATTATAGTTGAGTGAATCCATACCTGAGTAGCAGTGGTGGATATTTGTTATTATTGTTTCATATAATCAATTTAGATTGATTAGATTTCTGGATTATTGTTGAATTAATTGAGATTAATTCTGGATTCGAGATTTTGTTCATGGTATCAGAGCAGGTTTATGTAGAAGTTTATCGTGATTAATCGAATTAAATTTCTATAATAATAATTTTAGGGTTTCGAGATCTCCGATTTAGGGTTTCGCTTATTTTGGGGATTTTGTGTTCAGATCTGGTTATTGATAACGGCGTATGATCCTTTGATCACCGTTTCAGTTTCTAGATTCATTTGTGATTGAAAACCCTAATTTGAAAAATTAGGGTTAGGGTTTCTACTGTTCATCGACTAAGTGAATCGATTGAATAGTAGAGTTCTTCTTCTGCATATTTCATCCGCTAGCACTGTTTGTCTTCTTCTTCCTTTATCTTCGTTATTTTTTGTTTCTTAAAAAATTGTTTTCGTCTTATTCTCACTTAAAACAACTGTGCTAAACTTGACCTGCTTCCTTGAGAGGTTAGGAATCTTGTCCCTGGCACTTTTGGGAGAATAAGTTCTATTTTCAAACTTATATATATAATTTTTGATTTGTTTTTTTCTTGTTAATTAAGTTTCTGTCTTAATTACTTTTTGAGTGTTATTTGTTGTAATTAATTGAGATTAATTCTGGATTCGAGATTTTGTTCATGGTATCAGAGCAGGTTTATGTAGAAGTTTATCGTGATTAATCGAATTAAATTTCTATAATAATAATTTTAGGGTTTCGAGATCTCCGATTTAGGGTTTCGCTTATTTTGGGGATTTTGTGTTCAGATCTGGTTATTGATAACGGCGTATGATCCTTTGATCACCGTTTCAGTTTCTAGATTCATTTGTGATTGAAAACCCTAATTTGAAAAATTAGGGTTAGGGTTTCTACTGTTCATCGACTAAGTGAATCGATTGAATAGTAGAGTTCTTCTTCTGCATATTTCATCCGATAGCACTGTTTGTCTTCTTCTTCCTTTATCTTCGTTATTTTTTGTTTCTTAAAAAATTGTTTTCGTCTTATTCTCACTTAAAACAACTGTGCTAAACTTGACCTGCTTCCTTGAGAGGTTAGGAATCTTGTCCCTGGCACTTTTGGGAGAATAAGTTCTATTTTCAAACTTATATATATAATTTTTGATTTGTTTTTTTCTTGTTAATTAAGTTTCTGTCTTAATTACTTTTTGAGTGTTATTTGTTGTTATTATTTTGTGGTTATTGTTGGTTCTTTTGTTATTTGTTGTGCTGGTTAATTGAGATTAACTGTTATTTGTTTTCTTGATTTGTGATTGTTTAATTGAATTTAATTGATAACATGGATGATGATAACTTGTATGGTTATGGAGAGTATGGCTATGTGTCTAATAATGATTCTGAAGATAATGTTACTCAGATTAGCAAACTGGATTTAAGTAGTCCTTTACACTTGCATCCTAATGATTCTTCAACTCTGTCTATTGTGTCTATTAAGCTTAAGGAACTAAAAATTATCAAATCTGGAGTTGTGCTATGATTTTGGCTTTAGAAGCAAAAAAAAAATTGGATTTGTTGATGGAACTTGTAGAAGGTCTAATACTGATGAAGTACTAGGTAAACAGTGGGATAGATGCAATGCTGTTGTTTTGTCTTGGATTCTGAACTCTATTAATGAAGAACTATATTTAGGGCAAATTTTCAGTAGGAAAGCTAGTCTTGTTTGGAAAGAATTAAAGGAAACTTATGACAAAGTTGATGGTTCTGTGATTTTTAATTTGCATCATAAAATTAATTCTCTGTGTCAAAATGGTATGCCATTATCTGATTATTATCATAAATTGAATGCTCTTTGGAAACAGTTTGATGCTTTGGTTCAATTACCTAGATGTACTTGTCATGCTGCTTCTGATTTTACTAAGCATACTCAATTGATGAAACTTATGCAGTTTTTATGGGTCTTGATGATATGTATGTTAATGTGAGAAGTCTATTTTGCTAAGCATACTCAATTGATGAAACTTATGCAGTTTTTTTTTATGGGTCTTGATGATATGTATGTTAATGTGAGAAGTACTATTTTAACTAAAGAACCAATTCCTGATCTTAAAACTGCGTATTCTATTTTGTCTAGAGATGAATCACATAGAGGTTTAACTTCTAATTTGGGTCTCAAAAGTCTAATTCTTCTGCTTTTATGTCTAAAGTTGGTTCTGGTAGTTCTTTTCCTACTGTGAATAATTTTTCAAAAAACAGAACTAACAATTATCAAAATTCTGGTAAAGGTCCTTCTGTTGTTTGTGAAAACTGTGGTTTTAATGGTCATACTATGGATAAATGTTTTAAAATAATTGGATATCCTCCTAATTTTGGTAAGAAAAGAGTTAGTAATCAAGGAGGTCAAAGAAAGTTTGCCAATAATGCTTCTACTTCTAATACTGCAAGTTCTTCTTCTACTAATCTTTCTGATGAGCAGTTAACTAGAATTCTTAATTTGTTGAAAGATAATCCAGAGTCTTCTCAAGGTGTGAATGCCAATATGGCAGGTGTGTTGTTTAACTCTAGTAAGATTTTTCATAAAAACTTTAAGAAGTTTTTTTGTTCTAATTTTAACCTAAGACCTAGTTATTCAAAAAGGGGTTGGATTAATGATTCTGGAGCTAATCATCATATCACTTTTTCTGATAACAATATTGTAAGTCCCAACTTGATAGATAGTACTACTGAAGACACCTCAATGTTGATGGTGGAGTTACTTTGCAATATATGCACTGAACTGGAGACGACCAGTTGCAGTGTGTATATACCAAGTTCTAGATAGATTACTTATTTAAATGATAATAAGTAAAGAACAATGCAATAATAAAAATAACTTGTAAGATAACTTGATGAGACAATATGTATTTTTCAATGTGTAATTTATTTATTGATGTTAAATAAATTACAAGGTTGATGCGGAACCAAGATAATACAAGAATGTAAATATCCTAACAATCTATGAAATACAATTGATCTACACTCGGAATTTCTCAAGACAATCGAAACACTTAAAGTAGTGAAATGTTCCTTTTAGCGATTGAGAGAATATTGCACAAGTTCACCAAGAATATTGCAGGTTTGCAAAGTGAATTCTATCGAAGTGTATTCGAAAAAGTTAATATTCTTGGTTGTGCAATGACTTGTATTTATAGGCAAAGTTAACATTGGGATGTTAACTTTGGCCGTACAAATGTGGTTGAGAGCATTTAAGGAATAGCATTTAATTCCTTAAAAAGCAGTGTAAAGTCGCATGTTAAAGCAACTTTAATCAACCACCTTTATGTACCTTTTATTACTTAAATAATAAGATAAGGCTTATTATCCGGGTAAAGGTACATAAAGCATACAAGTCAATTCCTCGTAATCAGTGTAAAGCTTTGTAAGGGCTTTCCACTGATGGTCTCCAGTTTGTAACTGACTAGAATGCCAACTGGGCTTCGCTGCCATTGCAATTCTCTATCTTCCATTTGTTGTCTTCGACTTCAACTAGAATGATTCTTCAACTGGTCAGTTCTCAACTGCAGGAAGTCTTCAGTTGCGTTGACTGTACGGTGCAACTGGACTTCAATATATTTCTGGACAAATCTTCTTGGTCACCAGTTTCACTGGTCTCCAGATGCAACTGGTGACTGGCAAGTGTAAACTGGTGACTGGCCAGTTTTAGGTGAACTGGTCCTAACAAATTCCCCCTATTTGTCTAGAAATATAGTCTAAGTCTTTTCTAGTTCTGTTTTTTTTTTCTGTTTTTTTTTTTTTTTTTTGTTTTTGTTTTTATTTTTTTTTTTTTTTTTATTTTTTTTTTTTTTTTTTTTTTTTTTTTTTTTTTTTTTTTTTTTTTTTTTTTTTTTTTTTTTTTTTTTTTTTTTTTTTTTTTTTTTTTTTTTTTTTTTTTTTTTTTTTTTTTTTTTTTTTTTTTTTTTTTTTTTTTTTTTTTTTTTTTTTTTTTTTTTTTTTTTTTTTTTTTTTTTTTTTTTTTTTTTTTTTTTTTTTTTTTTTTTTTTTTTTTTTTTTTTTTTTTTTTTTTTTTTTTTTTTTTTTTTTTTTTTTTTTTTTTTTTTTTTTTTTTTTTTTTTTTTTTTTTTTTTTTTTTTTTTTTTTTTTTTTTTTTTTTTTTTTTTTTTTTTTTTTTTTTTTTTTTTTTTTTTTTTTTTTTTTTTTTTTTTTTTTTTTTTTTTTTTTTTTTTTTTTTTTTTTTTTTTTTTTTTTTTTTTTTTTTTTTTTTTTTTTTTTTTTTTTTTTTTTTTTTTTTTTTTTTTTTTTTTTTTTTTTTTTTTTTTTTTTTTTTTTTTTTTTTTTTTTTTTTTTTTTTTTTTTTTTTTTTTTTTTTTTTTTTTTTTTTTTTTTTTTTTTTTTTTTTTTTTTTTTTTTTTTTTTTTTTTTTTTTTTTTTTTTTTTTTTTTTTTTTTTTTTTTTTTTTTTTTTTTTTTTTTTTTTTTTTTTTTTTTTTTTTTTTTTTTTTTTTTTTTTTTTTTTTTTTTTTTTTTTTTTTTTTTTTTTTTTTTTTTTTTTTTTTTTTTTTTTTTTTTTTTTTTTTTTTTTTTTTTTTTTTTTTTTTTTTTTTTTTTTTTTTTTTTTTTTTTTTTTTTTTTTTTTTTTTTTTTTTTTTTTTTTTTTTTTTTTTTTTTTTTTTTTTTTTTTTTTTTTTTTTTTTTTTTTTTTTTTTTTTTTTTTTTTTTTTTTTTTTTTTTTTTTTTTTTTTTTTTTTTTTTTTTTTTTTTTTTTTTTTTTTTTTTTTTTTTTTTTTTTTTTTTTTTTTTTTTTTTTTTTTTTTTTTTTTTTTTTTTTTTTTTTTTTTTTTTTTTTTTTTTTTTTTTTTTTTTTTTTTTTTTTTTTTTTTTTTTTTTTTTTTTTTTTTTTTTTTTTTTTTTTTTTTTTTTTTTTTTTTTTTTTTTTTTTTTTTTTTTTTTTTTTTTTTTTTTTTTTTTTTTTTTTTTTTTTTTTTTTTTTTTTTTTTTTTTTTTTTTTTTTTTTTTTTTTTTTTTTTTTTTTTTTTTTTTTTTTTTTTTTTTTTTTTTTTTTTTTTTTTTTTTTTTTTTTTTTTTTTTTTTTTTTTTTTTTTTTTTTTTTTTTTTTTTTTTTTTTTTTTTTTTTTTTTTTTTTTTTTTTTTTTTTTTTTTTTTTTTTTTTTTTTTTTTTTTTTTTTTTTTTTTTTTTTTTTTTTTTTTTTTTTTTTTTTTTTTTTTTTTTTTTTTTTTTTTTTTTTTTTTTTTTTTTTTTTTTTTTTTTTTTTTTTTTTTTTTTTTTTTTTTTTTTTTTTTTTTTTTTTTTTTTTTTTTTTTTTTTTTTTTTTTTTTTTTTTTTTTTTTTTTTTTTTTTTTTTTTTTTTTTTTTTTTTTTTTTTTTTTTTTTTTTTTTTTTTTTTTTTTTTTTTTTTTTTTTTTTTTTTTTTTTTTTTTTTTTTTTTTTTTTTTTTTTTTTTTTTTTTTTTTTTTTTTTTTTTTTTTTTTTTTTTTTTTTTTTTTTTTTTTTTTTTTTTTTTTTTTTTTTTTTTTTTTTTTTTTTTTTTTTTTTTTTTTTTTTTTTTTTTTTTTTTTTTTTTTTTTTTTTTTTTTTTTTTTTTTTTTTTTTTTTTTTTTTTTTTTTTTTTTTTTTTTTTTTTTTTTTTTTTTTTTTTTTTTTTTTTTTTTTTTTTTTTTTTTTTTTTTTTTTTTTTTTTTTTTTTTTTTTCTCTTGGCCTTCTCCACTGAAATGTTCAAGCTTCTGGCATCGAATTCAGCTTCATCCTCAGGATAGTGTCTGTCCAGTTCTACATCCAGTATTTCTTTCAACTGGTCAACCATCATGGGATCATTCTTGATCCTAACATACTCCTCCTTAGTGATACCCAAAAGATTGGCATCACTCATATCAAGTAACTTGATTTGTGCTAGATGTGCCCTAGCTTCAGCTTGGTTTCTTTGTTTCATTTTCTTTCTTTCTTTGATATCATTTCCAAGTCTGGCCAGTCTTCTGCTATCACTATCTGAAACTGGAGGAAGTACATCAGCATTACCAGTTTCAAGCATTACATCACCAGCTAAACCTTTTCCCTTATCCAAAACAACATTCCCCCTATCACCATCATCACCAGATCCGCCAACTCTTTGCTCACCAGCTTCAGTACTGGTAGCCACAATCAATTCTCTTCCAGATGGAGTCCTTCTAGGTGCAACTGGTGGAAGGACTGCACTTCTTTGCCCCTTGGCAGCATCTAAACCTGCCTGAATACCTACCCATTTAGAGGGGTGAGATGGCAACCGGTCAAGAGGCTGCCATGACTGCATGTCCTTACACTCTTTGAAGATTCCACACATCATCCTGAAGGACCTCCATAAATGGTTCGTCTCCTTTGACTGAATCAAGACATTTGTACTAACTTGTTCTTGACCAGTTTTTAGTTCATTTAAAATTTTGGAGTCTTCATCCAAACCGGAGACAACCTTATCCTTCACTTCATCATCCTTCTTCTTCAGATTTTCTACTTCAGTTGTCAGTCTATCTAAGGATTGAGCATGTAGAGATACCTGGGTGTTCAAACTTTCAATGCTGCCTCTCAACTGGTTGATCTCACTGGTGAGTGGGGCCAGATCAACCTGAGGAGTGGCCAGCTTGGTGATCTCAGATATCACCCTTTCAACCAATTATGCTTCTCTAGCACCCAGCGTATCCTCTATTTTCTGACCAACCGAAGTCATCAACTGCTCTCCAAGTCCAGTTACATCTAGGCCAGGTTTTTCAATCAATTCCTTAACTTGCCTTTCAATCTCTTTCAAATCAACTGCTGAAGTTCTGACAGTATTTCCCAGCAAGTTGGAGATTGAGGTTGTAACCTTGGAGTGAGTTAGGTCAAAGGCTTCCTTTAAAGTACCAGCAAGATTGTTGCAGCCAGTGACCAACTCATTTAGCTTTTTAAACACCAAGTCTTCATTAGATGAAAACTTGTTTATCCCCAGATCAACCACTTTGATGTTTGTCAGGTGATCCTTGTGGTATCTGGAGAATGACTTGGTGTTTTTGTCAAGTGTCTTCTGAATCTCCTCCACCCTGGTTAGAAGGTTTTGGAGATCGGCTTGAAGTGAGACAACTTGACTGTCCAGTGACGAAGGAGAAGGTGTCACTGGACCAGCAGCAGTTACTACTGGAGCAACTGGAGGAGGCAAACTTAAGGAAGTCTCCCCAGTTGTCAAACCAGCAGTTGAAGATATAATAGGAGTGGTGGATGAAGAAAGGACTGGAAAATCAAAGTGTTGTTCATGCTGAGAATGCTCAGGTGTGAACAACGGCGTCGGTGGGGGTGGCATTTCTCGAGCAAGTGAGAATTGCCCAGTTGGTAAAGGAGCGGTATATGTTTGGAAAGTTATATCAGTAGGCACATTTTCTTGGGAGGGTGAAAGTGAAATTGATGCGTCTGGAAGGGAGACTGGAGATGAAGGGTCTTGAGCTTGTACAGAAGCATCAAGAATCTCCAAGTCTGATTCAGTACCTTCAGAATCCAAAGATTCTATAAGGATTTCCTCGTCATCAACATTCATGTCCAGATCCATGAATGTAACTGAGGGCTGACCAGTTTCCTGGTCAGTCTCCAGATGACCTTCCCCAGTTTCCTGGATGGGTGCATCTGTTGGTGGATCAGATACCAAAGTATTTTCACCAGGGATAGATGTAATTGGGGTTGCTTCAGTTATGGTTGATCTATCCTCAACCACAACATTAGACGAACTGGAGGGTCCCTCATTATTTTGAGACCCGCCCAGTTGCCTTTGTGACTCACCTTCAATAGGTGCATCAAATGAAGCGAATGCCAGTTGCATTCGTTCAGGAATTTCGACCTCTCCAGCTTCAGATACTAGAGAGTCTAAATTCCTTAGCATATCTGGAGCAGTGTACGGTGAATCTGTACTATTATATGCTTCTCTGCCCATAATATGCTTAAAACAAAGAGAGAGGAACCTTGAAAAGGGGATACACACACCCCTTGTGCCCTTCAGCTTTTGGACTAGGCTTCTAAACAAAATATCTGCAAAGTCCACTCTCAATCCGTTCCACAAGCAGTAAGCCATTTCTTCTTGTGAGGAGTTAATCTGGTCAAGTCCACCAGAACTCCCACCCATGCTCTCCACTAGGTGGATGAAAAAATACCTCCATGAAGGTGTAAGGCCCTTCATGGTCATCGCACCTTTCGTTTTCAACACCCCATTGTCCAAGCACTCCTTGTGTCCCATTTCAAGAAGTACTTGACAAAAATTTATGTTTGGGGGTAAGACGACTGGAGATTCACCCTCTCTCCAGTAATTGAGGCGTAAGGCATCCCTCAATACATCGGCGGACAAGGTATACTAGATTGTTCCATCCTTTAATGTGAAACTGATGGAGGAACAATCAGAAGAAAGACTGGCAGTGTACCAGAACTCACACAAGTAGTTGTGAAACAACTTGCGTGGGTTAAGAGAGAATGAGGGTCCTATTGGAGAATCCTTCAAAAACTTTTGGATTCGTCCAATAAGGGTATTGGACCCTTGAGATCCTCGTAAGCTTGCCATCGGATTGTTTGGATTTAATTTGATGAC
>CM067173.1:25539486-25580461 GCA_034093135.1 Erigeron breviscapus | reverse complement strand
TCTGTTGGAATGAAGTGGAGCTCAACATCTTCTTTCATTACATGATCCCTGATGAAATGATATCTTATATCAATGTGCTTAGTCCTTGAATGAAGCACAGGATTGTTTGAAATTGCTATGGCACTGGTGCTGTCACAAAAGATTGGAGTTTTGTTGCAGTGACACCATAGTCTTGAAGCTGATATTGCATCCAAAGAATTTGAGAGCAACAACTTCCTGCAGCAACATATTCAGCTTCTGCATTGGAAATAGAAACTGAATGTTGCTTCTTGCTGGACCAGCTTACAAGTCTATTGCCAAGCAATTGACAAGCTCCTGAAGTACTTTTTCTGTCAATCTTACAGCCTGCAAAGTCAGAATCTGAATAGCCAATTAGATCAAATCCTGTGTCTTTGGGATACCAAAGACCCAGATTGGGACTACCTTTAAGGTATCTAAAGATTCTCTTCACAGCTTTAAGATGAGATTCCTTAGGACTAGCTTGATATCTTGCACAAAGGCATGTAGCAAATAATATCTGGTCTACTAGCAGTTAAGTAAAGTAATGATCCTATCATACCCCTATAAGCTGTGATGTCAACAGATTTCCCATTTTTATCTTCATCCAGCTTGTCACCAGTTCCCATAGGAGTTTTCATAGGTGAGCAATCAGTAAAACCAAATTTGTTTAAGAGATCTTTAACATACTTTCCTTGGTTTATGAAAATTCCATTTTTAGTCTGTTTAACTTGTAAACCCAGAAAATAGTTTAGTTCTCCCATCATGCTCATTTCATACTTTTTAGACATTAATTCAGAAAACTTTTTGCAAAGTCTTTCACTGCTAGACCCAAATATTATATCATATACATAGATTTGTACAAGCAGGATATCACCATTATACTTTCTCACAAACAAAGTCTTGTCAACATTACCTCTTTGAAGTTATTAGCCAATAAGAATTTAGACAAAGTATCATACCATGCCCTTGGAGCTTGCTTCAACCCATAGAGAGCCTTGTCAAGCTTGACACATGGTCAGGAAACTTTGATTTCAAAACCAGGAGGCTGTTCAACATAGACTTCTTCTTCCAATTTTCCATTAAGAAATGCACTTTTCACATCCATTTGATAGACCTTGAAACCCTTGTGGGCAGATAAGGCCAAGAACATTCTGATTGCCTCTAATCTTGCCACTGGTGCAAAAGTCTCATCATAATCAGTTCCATCCTCTTGTCTGTAACCAAGAGCTACCAATCTTGCTTTGTTTCTGGTCACAACTCCCCTTTCATCCATTTTGTTTCTGTAGACCCACTTGGTTCCAATCACAGTCTTGTGATGAGGTCTGGAACAAGTTCCCAAACCTTGTTTCTTTCAAACTGTGTTAGCTCATCTTGCATTGCATTAACCCAAGAGGGATCTTCCAGAGCTTCATCAACCTCAGTTGGTTCCATCTTGCTCACAAAATTGACAAACATGCAGAAGTTGCCTGTTGCCTTTCTTCTTGTTTTCACACCAGAGAGTGGATCACCAATGATTTGGTTGATTGGATGACTCTTTGTCCATCTAGTAACTGGGACAATGGACTGATTCAGATTTGATGGTTTAGCATGATCAGCTTGAGGAATAGGCTGATCAGCTTGGACAGGAATGGAGGAGTCTAAACCAGTTGGAGAGTCATTTAATGGATTCTGAACAACAACTTCAGTAGGAGTAGGATCAGCTTGTGCATCTTCAAAGATTGGAACTTCTTCTTCTTCTTCAATGAGTTGCTCCCCCTGAGTTTGAGCATTATTAGCTCCAATTGGAGGATTAGTTGGAGGCTCATTCTCAGGTACAGCCAGTTCTTCAAAATTGAAGTCTTCATCTTCAGGAGGAGAGCAGTCTGGCTTAGAACAACCTTCATCAATGCTTACATTTACAGAGTTCTCAATGGTTTTAGTTCTCTTGTTGTACACTCTGTAGGCTTTCATCATTGTTGCATATCCAAGTAGGATACCTTCATATGATTTCTCATCAAACTTTCCAAGATGGTCTTTCTGATTCAGAATATAGCAAGGACTTCCAAACATTCTTAGGAAACCAATTTCAGGTTTTCTCCCCCTAAGAAGTTCATATGCAATCTTCTGGTGTCTTACAATGAGGGATCTGTTCTGGGTAAAGCAAGCTGTGTGTACTGCTTCAGCCCAGAAATGAGACTTGACATTGTTTTGAGCCATCATGGATCTGGCAGCTTCAATAAGTTCTGTTTCTTCTTTCTGCAACACCATTTTGTTGAGGAGTTCTGGCAGCTGAGTAGACTTGTGAAATTCCCTTTTCACTGCAGAATGAATTAAGAGTGATATTCTTGAATTCAGTGCCATTGTCACTTCTTAATTGCCTAACAGGCCTTTTGTAGAGAATTTCAGCTTGCTTGATGAAATGAATAATGCTGTCAGCAGCTTCACTCTTGTGTCTTAGAAAGAAAACCTAGGTGTATCTTGAATACTCATCAACAATTACCAAGGAGTACCTCATTCCAGTGAATGATGGAGTACTGATTGGTCCAAATAAGTCCATATGAAGCAAATCAAACAATTTTCAATGGTTGAGCATGTCTTAGACTTAAAAGTAGCTTTATGTTGCTTGCCTTTCTCACAAGCACCACACAGCTTGTCCTTCTCATAATTGATCACTGGAAGACCAGACACCAACTCTTTCTTAAACAGCTTGTTGATGTCTTTGAAATTCATATGAGACAGCCTTTTATGCCACAACCAATTCAGCTCATCTTGAGACTTTGACATGAAACAGACTTCTCTTGTGACAGTTGGATTTCTCATGTCAAAAGAATACAAAGACTCATCCCTCTTTGCAATAAGAACCACATTGCCTTCCAAATCAAGAACAATTCTCTTATCAGACCTGAATCTCACTTCATAACCAGCATCACACAACTGACTCACACTAATCAGATTGTGCTTCAAACCATTTACATATGAGACTCTTCTGAAAGTAAGAGGACCATTTGAAAGAACACAAAACCTTCAGTCTTTCCTTGAGAATCATCTCCAAAAGTAACATTAGGACCAGCGCGAATCCTAAAGCTACATAGCAGGGACTTACATCCGGTCATATGCTTGGAACATCCACTGTCCAAGTGCCAGGTATTATCGTCATGACCCTGCAATTATGATAAGAGATTAGTTCATTTTGGGAACCCATCCAAGGATGGGTTCACCAGAGCTGACCTTCTGGTCTGACTCAGATTGGGGAACTAAGTACAGACTCTTATCACATTTTGAAACCCGTTGTTGTTTGGTCTGTCCTTTACCAGATTCAAAGTTCTTTTTAGCAACACTCAAGGTTTCCTTCTTAACAAAACCTTTGCCTATTCCAACTTTCTTACATTTAGCTCTCAATTTTGTTTGATCAACAATTTTTGGATCAGACACCTTCTCAAGAAAATTGGTTTTCATTGACACCTTATCAGTTTTGGACTCAACATATTTTAAAATCAACTTGTCAGAGTCAGATTTGGTGTTACTTGAAATAGACTCAGATTTTGCTTGTGACTCATTTCCTAGAGAACCAGACTTCTTACTCTTTAAAAGCTTAATTTTTTCTTTTGGAACACTGTGATCTCTATCCTTTCTTTTGTTTCTCTTTAAACTATTCTTGTTTGTTTTATTCTTTGAATCTGACACAGATTGGGTGATGGTCAGCTTGGACAAGTCAAGACTTTCTTCAGGTTTTAACTCAACAACCTGATCAGCTTTAGACACAGCTTCAGCAATGGTCTGACCCATAGTTTCAGGATCTTTAAACCCAATACCAGATTTCTGAACCAACTTAATTGGTTTAGAAATAGTCTATTTGGTTTGGACTTTAGGTGGTGAAGGAGGCTGATAACAAGGCTCCATAGCACATACTTCAGCTATGGCTATGGCCCTATCATAATCACCATCAAAGATAGCTTGGATCTGATGAGGTATTTGTTCATTCACACATTTAGCAACTCTTTTAGAGCTTATACACCATGTTTCAGTAATCTGTTTTACCTTTAAAAACTTTTCTTCTGCAGTTTTAGCTTCTTTAATCAAAATGGAGTTTAATTGCTTTTGAGCTTTAACTTCAGATTCTAGTTTTTCAATGGTGTGACTCTTAGAGCTGTTATCAAGTTTCAAAAGATGTATTTCCTTTTTGAGTTCTTGATTAAAATGTTTTTGCAGTAAAACCTCATCACCAAGTTTGTTCAGTCTGGACAGCTTCTCATTATCAGACAGATTTGAAAAGAAAGTTACCTCAGGTGGAGCAGTCTGACTGGTGGATGCCTGGTGAGCTGACTCAGATTGCTGTTGTATTTTTACCAAATCTTCAGCAAATCTTTGAGTAGCTTCTTTAGCCATGAAACACTTGGCATCTTTGTACAGCTCATCATCAGATGATGTGGCACTTTCAGCCCAGTCTTTGGCTACCAGACTCTTCTCATTTCTGTTCACCTTCTCAGTCAGCTTCAGCTACTTGTGCTTTCAAGGCTTTGTACTTTGTCTTGAGCTTAGAGTATTTTTCACCTCTTCCACCTTTGGCTGGCACAGCTTGAGCAGTTTCTTTGGATCTACAATCACCAGCCATATGTCCAGTCTTGCCACACTTGTAACAAGTAACCTTGGACATATCAAATGGCTTCTTGGTTTTATCAGCTTGGTCACCTCTTCCTTTTCCTTTAAACTTGTTAAAGGATCTCCTTCTGATCCTTTCAGCCAACATAGCTACTTCATTAGCTAGTTCATCACCATCAGATTCATCACATTCAGATTCAGCACAAACAGAGTTAGGATTTGACATCACAGGAATATCATTATTAACATAGAAGCAACAAGTGCAGCAGCAGGCTGACTATAAGAATCACCCATAGCAATTAGTTTTTCAGCCTCTGAATATTCTTGGTTATGAAGCAAACCAAAAAGTCCAGGGAGATCAAGATCATGATAAACAGAACTTAATTTAACAGATGAAATATAGTTGTTCCATTTGGGTGGTAATGAATCAAGAAATTTTCTCTTTAAAACCTCATTTTTCTTATTAATTCCAACAGCAGCTAAATCATTTACCAAAGCATTAAAGCGGGTATGAGTGTCAGTCAAGGATTCATTTCTCAAAGAGAAAAATCTCTCATACCTCCTGGTCAATGTAGTAATTGTGGATTCCATGGAGGTAGAGCAACCCTCAAACATAACAGTCAATGTACCCCACATTTTCTTTGCCGTTGAACACATTTTAATTGAATGGTAAAGGTCTTTGGGCACAACTTGGACAATGAAATTTCTAGCCTTCACATCCAAGTTTGCCAACCTCCTATCCTCATCCCCCCAATCTGCCTTGTCCTTAACTATAGATTTGACTGTGGCAGGAATGGTTGGTTGACCTTCCCTGACCATAGCTTCTACCACAATGGTTTGTGTAGGAACATAAGGACCATCCGTAAGGATGTCAGGCATATTATTATCGATGGATTCAAGGAACAAAGACATTCTACCTTTCCACCCACAGAAATCATCTTTGTCAAACATGGGTGGTCGGGTTGAAGAACCATTATCAATATAAGATGACATTGCTTTACTCTAAATGAAAATATGCAAGGATCAAGTCAAGTTAATTCTCAACCACCGCTCTGATACCAATTGATACGTCCCACGGTGTATCAATATACTAAAGTATATTGAACACAGAACAGTTGTAGAGGGGGGTGAATACAACTTTCCACAATCTTTACAAACTTTTAGCACAAAACGTTTTAAGATTCAGATAATGAATATCAAGCAAGTTAGTAAAGTGCAGGAATCATTAAAACAGTAAAGCAGTAAAGAAATAAAAAAACATTCTTGAACACAGATTGTTATTTTCAAATGTAATCCTTTATTAAGAAATAATCTATACAAATAATTACAGGGTTGTTGCGGAATAAAGATAGCCTATAGATATCTAAACAACCCTATGAAGTGATAAACAACAATCAATTAGTTTCAGCTCAAGAGAATCAGCCCAAGCTGATCTCGTACAGACTAAGCTGTGTGTAAGAGCAGAGAAACTTGTGTGAAGAATGATTCTCAGGAAATGCCACACATATGCAATCCATGAATGAGGCTTTTATAGGCACAAGCGCTCATTCATTAGGTGTCCATTGCAGCTACGTGTAATTCGTTCAGTGGTTGATGAAGGAATGATCAATCGTGCCTTTCATGGTACTTGTGGTCCCCCACGTACTTACGCACATTCTTCATCTACCAATAGGAGTATGGACACGCATATGTAAACAACCACCAACCTGGATCCTAGGATTCTTCCTAGTCACGTCATTTGTCCTTATCTTCAATCCAGGTTGTTATCTTCACTTGATTGTCAGACACAGATTAGGCCGTTTGTCAAGGCACCAATCTGCCTAAGTGTTTCCAAGCTGACTGCTAATCCCAAGCTGTCTTCCACCAACATCTTGGTCTTCTATCTTCAATCCTCCTCTTCAACTTGGACTGAATGCTAATACCATTTGATGCAGCTTGAATAACACTTGCTTCCATAAGATTTTACAATTACAAGTATGAAGCATGATATGGGTCAAAGACAGATCATAAGCTGTGTCAGCTTAGTCTGACCCAGATCAGATTACAAGAACCAAAAGATTACTAAGTGTTTATAGGTCAGATTTGTCATCATTAAATTTACAATTAACATTGGGACTCAACAGCTTCCTCCTGAGGTTTTTATGCCAGCAATCCAGATGGATTAAGGGCTTTTCCTCGTAAAAATGCTCTGTGTTCATGCTATTTACTTTTTATTTGTCTTAGTTTGCCTTCACGAAACATTTTTTAGTAGTTTATTTAGGGATCATAGTCTAGATCTTGAGTCTTTATTGCTTTAATCTTCGTTATTTTTATCATATCTTCTTTAAAACGTCTTTTTAAGGTCTTTGTTAAAGGTTTTCTGATCAAAACTCTTTTCGTACTATTTTCATTAGCAAAAACCTTTCTTTATTTTAAGATCCTAGCTTTAATTTTCAGTGCTTTACTTTTATCTTCAACGGTTTTCTTAATTACTCAAAGTATTTCTGTCTCAAAGGCTTTCATAAAACTCTTTTTGATAAAAACTCTTAGTTTTAGTCATTATATTTAAGAAAACTTTACTTTTAATTGAAGATCCTAAAACACCAAACCCCACTTACAAATCTTCGGTACTTTAGTTGTCTAAAATCCTTCCTAAAGTTATCTTAGGTCTATATAAATGAATAAGGTTGATCGATATAGGATATACAATTTTCACTAGCAATATCTCTGATAACTTGTATTCACACACACTTCTCTACACTCTCATCTTTATTCTTACACTTAGCATTAATCGATCAACCGAATTCCACCATTGTAAACATTTTAACAATCATTAATAAGAGAACAAAGGCAGGGACGATTGCTTCCTCCCAGGGTTTTTATGCCGGCGATCCATAAGGATTAAGGGCTTTTCCTCGATAACAAATCTCGGTGTTCTTGTTCCCTTATCTTTACTTTTATCTTGTTAATTATTAGATCTTTATTATAATTAGCATTACTGTTAGGACCAGTTTTACTGTAACTGGCTAGTCTCCAGTTGCATCTGGAGACTACGAAGATTTGTCAAGAAATATATTGAAGTCCAGTTGCAACGTATAGTTAACGCAACTAAAGACTTCCTCCAGTGGAGATCTGACCAGATGAAGAATCATTACAGTTGAAGTCGAAGACAACAAGTGGAAGATAAAGAATGACAATGGCAGCGAAGCCCAGTTGACATTCTACTCAGATACAAACTGGAGATCATCAGTGTAAAGTACTTACAAAGCTTTACACTGATTACGAGGAAAAGACCTTTATGCTTTATGTGCTATTACACGGATAAAAGGATTTATCTATGTATAAAGTACAAAAGATACATAAAGCAGGTTGAGAAAAGTTACTTTATTCTGTAACTTTACACATCATTTTAAGGAATTAAATGTTATTCCTTAAATGTTCTCAACCATATTTGTACGGCCAAAGTTGACATCCCAATGTCAACTTTGCCTATAAATAGAGGTCTTTGCACTACAAGAAAATCACTTTGCATACCTGCAATATTCTTGGTGAACTTGTGCAATATTCTCTCAATCGCAAAAAGGAACATTTCACAACCTTAAGTGTTTCGATTGTTTAGAGAATTTCCAAGTATAGATCAATTGTATTTCATAGGTTGTTAGGATATTTACATACTCTGTATTATCTTGGTTCCGCAACAACCTTGTAATTTATTTAAAGTTAATAAATAAATTACACTTGAAAAATACATATTGTCTCATCAATTTACTTTACAAGTACTTTCTATTATTGCATTGTCATTTACTTATTGTCACGTTAATAAGTAATCTATCCAAGAACTTGGTATACACTCACTGCAACTGGTCGTCTCCAGTTCAGTGTTTATATTGCAAAGTAACCCCACCATCGACATAGAGGTGTCTTCAGGTAGTACCATCTATTGAGTTGGGACTTACAAGTGGTATCAGAGCAGAAGGCTAATATACTTGCCTAGATCTGCTTAGATGACTACTACTGAAGGTGGGGATGGTTCTGGTCAAGGTGAAAACCCTCTTAATACACCACCTGTTCAAAATGTTAGTACAAACCCTCCTCCTCCTAATGCCCCTAACCATGTCCATGAACATTACTCAAACACTCCTATTCCCAAACTTGATGGAAATAGTGAGACCTTTGTTACATGGAAGGCCAGAATGCTCTTGCATTTTGGTGGGATAGAGAGGTATATGCTGAAAATCCTTAAGGATGGACCTTATATACCCATGTCTGTTGGGGTAAGTCCTCTTCTAGATCCTACTGGAAGAAGAGGTTCCAGAGAAAAGCTCAAAGACCATTGGTCTGATGAGGATCGTAGACTTGTAGATCTGGACACCAGACTCAAGAACATGATCCTTGGACCTGTCCCTGAAGACTTAATTCCAACACTTGTGTTATTCCCCAGTGCCAAGACAATGTGGGATGAATTAGTCATTCAGTTTGAAGGAGGTGATGACACCATTGTCACCAGAAAGGTTGCCCTGAACAAGAAGTATGAATCCTTCTTTGCTCTTCCCAATGAAAGTCGAACTGGTACTTACACCAGGTTTTCTATCCTCATTAATCAGTTGAGAGGCTTGGGTGTTGAGAAGGATAAGGATATTCTTCTTGAGAAGTTTTGTGATATTCTTCCTTCCAAATGGGAAAATATGGTTCTTGTCTTAAGTCAAGGTAAAACCCTGCACAGTCACACTCTTGCATCGCTCTATGGAGCCTTCAGATTCACTGAAGATAATAATGCAGCAAGACTGGTGGCTGAGCAAGATGCCATGAACCATGCCCAGAGTCCCAAGGTTGCTAGCATAACTGAGCGACCTTGTGCTGCTTTAATGTCTGCAGAGAGTGTCCAGTCACACTCAATGAAGGAGATGTTAAACAGTTTCTTAAACTCTGGCCTGACCACTGAAATCAGTTATGGTTGTGATGAAACTGACGATGATGATCTGGTAGCCATGATTGCTAAAACCTTTAATAGGTTTAAGCATAAATCTAAAAGATTTAATGACCCAAACAATGCTTCCAGCTCCACCTCTCTGGATAAAGCCAATCTTACCTGCTATAAGTGTGGTAAGAAAGGTCACTTTATGAAGGAATGCAGATCTAGTCAGATGAACAACCAAACTGGTCCCCCTGTCCCTAATTTTAGTAGGCCTGATGATAGCTACAAGCAAAATACAAAAAGCTTAAGGCCCAGATTGCCCTCTTGTCAGTTGAAAAACAAAATATTAAAACACCCTCAAAACCAAAACAAAAGGTTCCATCTGGAACAAAATCTGGAAAGAAAAAGGGGAGTAAGTATCAAATACCAATCATTTTTACTTCTGGTCCTGGAGCTAATAACAATGCTCCAGTTCAAGTCTCCAGTTCAACACCACCAGAATCAACTGTGACTTCTCAGGGAGAGTCCAGTGAACCCATCAACAAAAGATGGTTCACAAAAAGAACTAATGATTTTTGTGGTTGTGCAGGGCGATCGAAAGAAGAATATCTGGTATCTGGACAACGCAGCTGGACGGACAATGACCGGATGTAAGCCCCTGCTGGAAGAGTTCACTGTCCAAGATGGACCGGCAGTGACGTTTGGTAATGATCAAAATGGAAAGACTGAAGGATATGGTGTGCTCAATAACGGACAGGTCGAATTCAAAAGAGTTGCATTTGTGAATGGTTTGAAATACAACCTGATCAGTGTAAGACAACTTTGTGATGATGGCTACAGAGTTTTGTTCGATATTGCTCAAGGCACCATATTTAACAAGGATTGGAAAGTGGTGATGGTTGCACCAAGAAAAGGAAATGTGTACATCATGGATATGGAACCAGCTCCAAAAGAGCAGTGCTTATATACCAAGGCTGATGAGGACACCAACTGGCTATGGCATAAAAGATTATCCCATCTTAATTTCAAAAATATTAACAAGTTGTCTCGCAAACAACTGGTAGATGGGATACCTCAGATTTCTTTTAATAAAGAAAAGCCATGTCCAGGGTGTGAGATGGGAAAGCAGAAAAGGGCCAGTTTCAAAACTAGGCAAAACTTTAGCATCACTGAACCTCTTCACATGCTTCATATGGATCTCTTTGGTCCAGTGAATGTTCAAACTAGAGCTGGAAAGAAGTACACTCTAGTTGTGGTCGATGAATTCACCAGATATTGTTGGGTGGTATTCCTCAGATCCAAAAGTGATGCACCTACTGAAATCATCTCACTCATCAAAAGAATTGAACTCAAGTACACTCGAAAAGTCTGTCAGTTGCGAAGTGATAATGGTACTGAATTTCAAAATAAGGTACTTGAAACATTTTGCAATGACACTGGCATCTCTCAAAACTTCTCATCATCACACTCTCCAGAGCAGAATGGAGTTGTGGAAAGAAAGAATCGCACACTGATAGAAGCAGCCAGAAGCATGCTATCTGAATCAGGTCTTCCCACCAGTTTCTGGGCTGAAGCAGTTGCAACTGCTTGTCACACCCAAAACCGGTCAGTCTACATCAAGAGACATAAGAAGACTGCCTATGAAGTACTCAGGAATCGAAAACCAAATATTGGATATTTTCATGTATTTAGTTGTCCAGTTTATATTTTAAATGATTCCAGTCAGCTTGGAAAGTTTGATGCAAAAGCTGATGAAGGTGTACTTTTAGGCTATTCAGATATTCGAAAGGCCTTTAGAGTTTATAATTATAGACTCAAAAGGTTCACGAGACAATTCATGTCACATTTGACGAGTCAAGTGATGCAATTAACAAGAGACCAAGCCTTGATATTTCTCCAGTCGTTCCAATAAATTTTGGTGAAACTGACCAAGTTCATTAGTCAGTTGTTTCACCAGAAGATGTTTCCAGTTACACTCAATTGGAACCAGTTAAGAAGAAGAGCACCACCAGTGACACTTCATTTTATCCCTCCATCAGTTTCAACTTACCACAGAAACTGGTGATTGGATCTGATGTACGTGCCACTCCAATATCAGCACCAGTTCAAACTCCAACTTCTCCAGTTCTTCAAGAAATGCCTTTTAATGAAGAATTTCATGATGCAAATCATGACCTCATTGACTCTGATGAGGATATAGAAGTAGTTTGGGCTGATCCTCCTCCAGAAGCTGCTGCAACTGAAGAAGATCGCCAGGTGACTTGCACTGATATTGTAATACACCAGCCTAGTCAATACACTAAATGGACTCGAGCACATCCAATTGAACAGATTGTTGGAGATCCAAGTAGTGGGGTTCAGACTAGAAGAGCCACCAGTGAGCAATGCTTAAATGTCACCTTCTTATCACTGATTGAACCGAAGAAGATTGACGAGGTGATGTGTGAAATCGAGTTTAAAATTTTATAAACAAGAATTACCCTAAAACTGACTACTACACACTCGCGGGCAGTGGACCCGTTCGTCTATAGTATAGCTAAAAGGTAAGTCCGGGATTGATCACAGGGATTGGTTGTGAAATAATTGTTTCCTAAAGTAGTTTTAGAAAAAGGATGGAACCATAGCCGAATTGCTACCTCACTTTGACAGTTTGAAATTAAAGAAATTGAAATGACAAGACAATTAAAAGTAAAGAAAGTTTAGACAATATAAATAAAGATCATCCACTTCGAATCCACTTGACTTCAGTTATGATTGCACACGTTAAAGATCAAATTCTTTAGAGTTGACAAGATAATCGTGAAAGGATAAAAATGCTCGCGTGGTACCACCAACCGCTCGCAAATCACCCAAACACCTAAGTTGCTAGTTTAATTACCCAAGCCGGTACCACCAATGCCTAGAGAATCACCCTAACAATTAGTTTGCTTGATTATCCAATTACCAATTATGCCTATGTGAATGAAAACGTGGTACCACCAACCGTTTCAAAACACGTTTACCAATTAACTCCTATTATAGATTTGACATTCACCGTCATACCATGAACCGGTGACAATCAAATTGAAATGATAAACATATTCACCTAGTACCACTAACGATGAACACATAAACCATCAACATCAAAAGAATAAATCAAAAGGAATTAATTGATAAAGATCACGACACAACGATAATTGAATCAACGCTTGAATTAAAATATTGCAATCATATCATTCGTCAAGTTTCATCAAAATGGATGATTAAAAATCTAGCCACTCATGCTAAATTGAAAATAGCAAACGAAATAGAAAGAGAACATATTGTACCAATGATTGTTGAATTTAAATTGCAAGACAGAAAATTAGATACGATCTAGATGGGTGTTCTTGAATCTTCAATGAATCCAATGATGAAATCTGAGATGATCCTTGAAAGAATTCGCGGTAGAACAGCTCCTAGAAAGAAAATTTGATACTTGGGAAATAGGGTTTTTTTTCTATTTATACCTCCCCAAAATCTGATGCAAAAAGGCTGAAACCCTGATTTCCCCGTGCACTCACTGCGGCGCAGTGAGGATGGTGCACTCCCACTGCGGCGCAGTGATAATCCTCTGGAAAGTATTGGCTTGGCATCCATTGACTGCGGCGCAGTGGGGTGTAAATACTCCCACTGCGGCGCAATGGTAATCCTCTGGAAATTATTTCTTTTTCTTGACCTTTGATTGCGGCGCAGTGGGGCTGGTGCACTCCCACTGCGGCGCATTGATAATCCTCTGGAAAGTATTGGCTTGGCATCCATTGACTGCGGCGCAGTGGGGCTTAAGTCTTCCCACTGCGGCGCAGTGTATACTTGCTGAAATCTTTGGTTCTTCTTCATTAACAGCTCTCGAACACTCGGACCAACATCTTGGCCTAAAATCGTCAGAAAATGCTCCAAATGGACGCACAACCTGCTAAGAACCTGAAAGCACTAACAAACACCATAAACGTGCCAAATGCATACAAAATTGACTCAAAACACATACGAAAAAGGCCAATAATGATGTGGGCGATCTATATAAATTGGTCACATCAAATCCCCCCACACTTGAGCGTTGCTTGTCTTCAAGCAAATCTGGAAATTAAGCAAAAGCATTCCTTGGCACGAAGCTATATAAACTCATTACGATTATCAAAAAGAAGCCAAACCAAGTATGTCGATGACAAGGACTTTGGTGAAGCAGTTTTAATCTTAAATGAAAATCCAAAATGTTTGACAATATCTGAACAATCCACAAGCCTCAATAACACGACTAAGCAAAAGTGAAACAAATGAGCCTATCAAAATCATCCTACTCCAACGAACTTACTATTGGGGTTGAATATATATGAATAATCACTCATTGCTCGGTCGTGATGCATATCTTACCATAGGCTTGAACTAGGATCATAGCTTCACCGACATGGCGTGAGCACCAAGTACATCATCAAAATATGGCATATAAATCGGTTGTAATGTTAGGCTAAGGGTATTTACAATGGGGATTTGGGAAATTTAGGTTAGTGATAACAGGAAATAACAAAAGTTTAAGTTATGTACAAAATAGTCTAATCAAACCCTTACCATTGATTGCCACCAACCCATAAGATGCTATCCCATGAACACACCTCAAAAGTAACAAGCAAAACCCGACACCATTGTGGTGTATCAACTTCAAACAACTTAGGAACAACCAAATCTTCCATTCTATTCACGAACCAAATGATACAACAATTCTTTTGACATATAAAAAAAATGAGAAGTACCCACTAGTAGCCCAAGTTCTTTTCTATTTTTTTTTTTATCTTATTTCATTTTTTTTTTTTTTCCTGTTTTTCACTTTTTCTTCTTTATTTTGAACCATTTTTACTCTACTAGTAGGCACCCTCTTACAATGATGAACAATGTCTATAACAATATACTTCCTTTGAACAATCCAATACATTCCCCAATAACTTGACCAATCGACGTATTCCCATAGACCAAGAATATTCCAACTGACAACCCACTGAAGCTCTCCCAAACCGTCCAAACAAACCAATGACAATCAATGGCCCCCCAAAATTAGACTATCGGTATGGCGAGGTAAAGTTTACATATTTAAGTGGATTTATACAAAGGAAAAGGCTAAGTTCAAAAAGGGTGTCTAAATGTATCTTGCACTAAAGATGAGTGCAACAAAAGGTTTACAAAGAAAGGAAAATCACTGACCAGAGTAGCCAGCTACACAAAACATGTATGTACATGTATAAAAGTATGTATACTAAAGGTAAAAAAATATACATAAGCAAGGGGCGAATAGAAAGAAAATACGGGTCAAACCTAGTATGCCAATTCGTCATCCAATGTACTTATATCACAAAAGTGATCTCACTGCGGTCTCGTAACGATCACCAGGCCAAGTTCTAGCTCAACACATCACCGGCACACTCATATCAAAGAAAGGAACCCGGAAATGGAATAGATTAACCTCAAATTTGCACATCTTAGTGCAGAGTTCGAAATGGAACCCTTACTCCCGAATAAATCCAAGAGCCTAAGAGAGGGACAAATTTACAAGGCAATCACACCAAAACCGTAAACACCTAGCACATCTATAAATGAATGATGAATCTCACAACTTTTGGGTGTTTGGGATATTTGAGTATGCAAGTATGTTATCAATCCACAAGGATTAGCCCAATAACCGTTCAGAACACATTTCGCCGATTAAATTTGTACCAAGGCAAAAAATTTTGTAGTAAAATTGCTCATTAAGTTATTATGAATTAAGTGACAAAAGCAATTTACCACAAGGACAAGCTCAACACAAGTTTCAAATCATATCGTCTTCCGTCATCCTACCAAATCGAAACAACCATTCTCAAACATGCACATCATAGTTCAGAGTTCAAGATAGAACCCTTACTCCTGGATAAAATCCAAAAGCCTACGAGAGGGACACATCTACAAGAACGGTTAAATCTCAATGGCAAAACAACAAAAGAGATATATCCGGTTGCTTAAACCAATTTGCCACCCCCCACACTTAAGATGGACAATGCCCTCAATGTCCAACACTCGGTCAAAACAAAGGTAAATAGGGGTAAGCAAAATAGACAGAAAGAATGAGAACACATACTGGATCATGGACACATTCCGTTTCAAAACAAGTAAGTCGACCCCGCACCATAAATTGCTCTTCCTAAAAAGGAAGTCCAATTTGCTTGACGGGAGAAACAGACTAGTCCAAAACGGAATGTGCGAGAGCTGTGTGCGAAACAATGTCAGTAAAGATGCCAATTAAAAATGTTGCGCTGAACTTATTGCCAGCATATGCATGTGACATCATAGTGAGCTACTAACACGATCACACAATCAAACAAATCAATGCCAACGAATGTAGGTGAGAATGAGAATCCAACGGGTCCTCCCCCACACTTGGTTGTACAATAGGTATTGCCATCCATTCGGATCAAACCTGCTCAATTACACATCACAAGAACACATCCAAAATATCCATACAAAGTGCAAACTAAAAAGAGTATCATGCAGAAAATAAAAGAAACAAAGGAAAGTACAAATGTTTCATCACCCCGTAGGGTGGATACCAGACAATGATAACTAAAGTAACGACATGAAAATACCAACATAACCAATCATCACATGATTCCATCCCACGGTACCAGATGGGAATCATATCCACTACTGCTGCTGACCATGGTAGCCATAGGGTAGTCCAGGTGTTCCAAAAATACTTGTCACCCAATCGGACGCCTCTTCCTGAGCTGCACCCGAACCACCTGCATCTCCTCCCGACTGACCAGCATCAAATCCTGAATGAGCACCTGCATCAAAATCTGCAAAAGATGAAGAACCACCGCCAACATGGCCACCCTGAAAGACCCCAAACTGCACTGGACCTCGAGGAGAACCTCCTAAATCGTGGGGTCGTGGTGACATGTTCCCCGGGGCAGTCGTATGAGAGAAAAAGGACTGAGGAATCGGGTCAGGTCGAACAAACTCCCGACCGTGATACTGAGCATCCCACATCGGCTGATAATAATCAAGGCAATAGTTAGTGTGGGCCTGCTGTGATCCAACCCAGCTGAAATCCTGGTCCATCCTCCTCTGATATGCATCAAACTCCTGCCGACTCTTCTGCTGAGACTCATAAATATTCTGAACAGTGTTCCCCAAAAGTGTTAAGTCAAAAGAGCGAGGGATAGGAATGTTATGACCACCCCTCCTCGTTGGTTCCGGTTGACCCTCCGCCATCTCAACATCAACATCAACATCAACCTCCTGTACGGGAGGTGGTCCTTCAACTTCACCCTCGTCAGCCAACAACTGCTCTTGCTCATTTGCTTTCTTTTTCTTCAAAATCTTTCCCCTCCAAAGCTCATTATACTGAAAACTCTCCTGATGCACTGGTAATGAAAGATAAGTCTGGCAATCATCTGAAGCAAAGACTCCCATCCTCTTATAAATAACCGTGATGAAATGTCCCAAAACCAAATTCGAATCAGAATGGTTACACATTCGGTCAAGCAGTACAAGAGGAGGCAAAGCAAACCTTGATGGAGCACCTTCAGAAAAGAGCTTGAGTAACCACAAATCATTCTGGTAAGCCTTCTCCCAATGAGTAGATCGCTGCACCAAGAATGTCACAATCATGCGATGGAGTAACCTCAAACGTACATTTTTTATCTTCGACACACCACTAGTGTATGTCCAAGTTTCTCCTCCCGTAATCCTTGTGTAATACTCCAAAATAGACTCTCCATCACCCAAATCGGCTCCTGTTCTATAGCCCTTCTTCAAAATAGCCTTAAGTTCCGCACTCTGTAGCTCCTCTCTTGAATACATTCCACAATAATTACCAAACTCAGCAATCGACAGCTTCCTCTGCTGTCCCCCACAATAAAACGAGACTATCCTTTCCTCAAAAATATATTTGACTTTCCCTAACTCCTTCTTCAGTTTCAAAGTCGAGTAAAATCCAAATGTAACACCCATTTCGTAAAAATATGGATTTCCAAAAATTTTCGCCTAACGGCGTCAATAAAGCGGAAACAGTTTATTAAAAACCTCAACCAATGAAACAGTTGAGAAACATAAGTGGTGTTACTAATAGCATCAAATCAGTAATAAAAGAAATCCATACGATTGCCCAACATAAAGCAACCATAACATAGTCATTACAATAGTTCCATAAAGGAAATCATTAACATTAAGTCTATACGAAGTTATTGGGTAAACTAAAGCCATCTTGATCATCTACCCATCTCTCGCCAAAGCTTCACACGACATCTCACTGCTTAACCTGAGGGGTGTCAACACATAAGAAGAAACAAGTGTTAGCTATAAAGCTAAGTAAGATAACACCAGGTTTAAGCAAAACATTTCATCCATTAAACACGTCACTTTAAAACATTACGTCTTTTGATTTAGGCATTTATATCACCACATAACGTATCCATATCACATATAAGCATAGAGTCTATGACCCTAAGTGTGCCTAATCAATTTCGTCATTTCATCTCATCTCATTAGGTTGTGACTAGGTCACCGTTAAGTTGTAACCGAAGTTACCGTTAAGGAAAGACAATGTCGATCCATGAGTAGCACGTTATGTTCATAACATTAGGTGGGTCATCAGGCCACCCGAACTACTCGCCACATATGACTTGTTGCAAGGAGCCACCCGAGCAACCATTTTAACGTACCCTCCCACATACGGGCACTACGTACTCTCCCACATGCGAGCACGACGCACTCTCCCACATACGAGCACGGTTTATACGTACCTATTACCACAGCCAGGCACGGGTTATGCATAACACTCATCATCTAATTAGCTCGAGCATTTACCACGTTTAGTTTAGGTTTCCACATTAATCCTAAACTAATCCACATCTATCATCTTTTCACGTTAGGGCCCTTAAAACGTGCACGTGTCATGGCAACCTAAAAAAGGTCTAGTGTTCTAGATGAACAAGCCACATATACATGCACATATCAACATTACAACACGTCATTAACCACCGTTCATTATATCATATCACATCATATCATATCGTTAAGCATATCATCATCATTGCATATCATATCATAACCATGTGTACGGGGAAGCATTTTAGGCATAAACATCGTCATCATTAATCCCCGAGTACCTCCCATATCAACCCAACCACATATGAGTTATACATTACCGTTTTGGAGGTTATAGTTTACAAACCATTTTCGTTGCACCCTCAGCGTGACAAAAGTAGTGTATCTTACCTGATAGTAGAATGTGCGCGCAACAAAAGCTAACAGTGCTTAATAGTAATCCCCGACACCTATCGTACATTAATATATGAAATATAAGTCATTTGGGACCTTAAATGGACTTGCAAACGAATTTAGTTAACTATCCTCAACGAACTTAGGCCATCAAAAACGGACTTAGCTCACCCTTTTAAACGAATTTACAACCCAACGAAGTTTAACTTCGTTTGCCAAACGAAGATAATTTTGATCAAACGAATTTAGATCATTAGAAAACGAATTTAGCTTACTTTGGTGCAAAACGAATTTAAGCTTTCATAAAACGAATTTAGGCTTTACACTTCAAACGAAATTGGCTGCTTAAACCATCAAACGAACTTAAACTTCGTTTTACAAACGAATTTAGATCCCTCAAACGAACTTAAAGTTCGTTTTGAACCTTAGCTGAACCAGAAAACGAATTTCATCTTATTTTCGTCCAGAAATCATAAAACGACTTTGTTCTTCATTTTTCCAGAAATCGATCGACTTAGGCTTCACCCAAAACATGTTTTTGACATATATAAACCTCCTTTGATCATCAAGATCGATTATAAACTCGTTTGATGTCGTTTTGATCGTTAATTTGCTTAAACATAATATAAACCCTAATTTATTAAAAGTCTCTTTCAAAATCAGATTTAATCCTTTATAAAACATCATTAGATCTGAAAATATAGCCAATAAAACATTGATTACCTGTAGAAACGATAGCCAATTCGATTCAATACAAAAACACTTGATTTGATTAACCAAAACTTGAAGATCTTGCTTTAGAAATCAAAAGAGAATTAGAGAGGCTGATGAATGTGTTCTAATTAAGTTTTGAGGCTGCCAAATTAACCTAGATTAGGCTAATCCCTTTCTTAACCCGTTTTTAACTTTTCACCATTGGCAAAACTAGTCCCTGGACTTCATATTGACTTTATTTCACTTTAAAACACCTATTGGGGATACATATAACACACCAAAGCACTTTCGCACACTACAAAGGCCTTTTACACATCATTTAATCCACTTTATTGTCACTCATTAAAGATAAATAAATCTCACATATAGGGCACATAACCATATAAACACACATTTTATCACATATCAAATCACGGACTTAGAATTTGACCTAACGACGTTAGTCAACATAAACGATTAAGTTTTGGGATGTTACAATTACCTCCCCCTTAAGAGGATTCCGTCCCCGGAATCACTTCAGCATCAAAAAGGTGGGGATAGGTCTCCCGCATTACGGACTCGGTCTCCCACGTCATACTTTCGCCGTGATTGTGTTTCCACTTAATGAGAACTAGATCAATAGTCTTTCGTCGTAACTTCTTTTGTTTCCTTCCCATTATAGCAACAGGTTCATCAACAATCTGCCTGTTGGGATTTATACTTACGTCCTCGAGTGGAATAACATCTGCTTCGTTTGCATAGCATTTACGTAGATAACACACATGAAATGTGTTGTGAATCGCGTGTAGTTCTGGAGGTAATTCCAGTTGAAATGCCTGTTCATTAACCTTCTTGATGATCTTAAAAGGTCCAATGAATCTAGGGCTTAACTTTCCACGTTTGCCAAATCGTAACACACCTTTCCAAGGCGACACCTTGAGTAAAACCATTTCACCTTCTTTAAAATCAAACGGCCTCCTTTTCTTATCAGCATATGACTTTTGCCTTTCACGAGCAACACGCAAGGCTTCCTTTGCAACATTAACTTTATCGGCCGTAATTTGTACTACTTCGGGTCCAGCAAATTGCTTTTCCCCGGGCTCCAACCAACAACTAGGAGTCCGACACTTTCTACCATATAACATCTCATACGGTGGCATTCCAATGCTCGCATGATAACTATTGTTATACGCAAACTCAATAAGAGGTAGGTGTTTATCCCACGAACCACCATAATCCATCACACAAGCTCTGAGCATATCTTCGAGCGTTTGAATGGTCCTTTCACTTTGCCCATCGGTCTGCGGATGATAGGCTGTGCTCAAACGAACTTGAGTACCAAATTCCCGTTGAAAACTCTTCCAAAATTTGGAAACAAAGTGAGCATCACGATCGGACACAATCGATAACGGAACACCATGTTTAGTAACCACTTCATCAATATACATCGTAGCGAAGTTTTCCATAGGGGCAGTCTCACGAACTGGGAGGAAGTGAGCACTCTTCGTTAATCGATCGACAATAACCCATATCATATCGTGACCACGAGGCGTCCTCGGAAGTTTGGTCACAAAATCCATCGTAATGTGATCCCATTTCCACTCAGGGATCTCAAGTTGCTGAAATTTCCCGTAAGGCTTTTGATGTTCAGCTTTCACTTTAGCACACGTCAAACATTTCTGCACATACATCATCACATCGTTCTTAATACTGGGCCACCAATAAATCGGCTTCAAATCCGCATGCATCTTTGTGGCACCAGGGTGTACAGAATACTTAGTTTTGTGAGCTTCATCCATTACTAACTCACGATTGCCTCCATAGAGAGGAACCCATATTCTACCTTTGTAAGTTCGAAGGCCACGACTATTTTCTTCCATTTGGAGTCTGTTCTTCTTCTTTTTCCCAATAGACTCCGCTTTCACATTATCATCCTTTAATGCTTCGATTTGAGCTAATCGAATAGGTTCCAGTAAATTCGACTCAATCTTTGTAATCATCGCACATAATCTACTCTTCGCATATCCTTTGCGGCTTAAGGCATCAGCAACCACATTAGCTTTGCCTGGGGGATATTTAATTTCACAATCGTAATCCTTTAATAACTCCATCCACCGCCGTTGTCCTAACATTCATGTCCTTCTGAGTAAACACGTACTGTAAGCTCTTATGATCCGTATAAAGGGTACACTTGTACCATACAGATAATGTCGCCACAACTTCAGAGCAAAAACAACAGCAGCCAGCTCAAGATCATGAGTAGGATAATTCCGCTCATGTGGCTTCAGCTGTCGAGAGGCGTAAGCGATAACTTTGTCTCGTTGCATTAATACACACCCTAACCCCGTGATGGATGCGTCACTATAGACCACTAATCATCGGTTCCTTCGGGTAAAGCTAGAACCGGAGCTTCACACAACTTCTTTTTCAACGTCGTGAAGGCTTTCTCTTGAGCATCGGTCCACACAAACTTCACACCTTCTTCGTTAATTCAGTCATTGGCTTGGCAATGCGCGAGAAATCTTGAATAAAACGTCGATAGTAGCCAGCCAAACCGAGAAAACTCTTAATTTCAGTAGGAGACTTAGGCTGCTCCCACTTCGACACCGCTTCTATCTTCGAAGGATCTACCTTTATACCATCAGAGGAGACGACATGGCCGAGGAAATGAACTTCCTTTAGCCAGAACTCGCACTTGGAGATCTTAGCATATAGCTTTTTCTCTCTGAGGACTTGAAGGACAGCTCTCAAATGCTCTCTATGTTCCTCTTCCGACTTTGAATACACAAGGATGTCGTCGATAAAAACAATAACGAAATGATCCAAAAAAGGTCGACAGACACGGTTCATTAAATCCATGAACTTCGCTGGAGCATTTGTCAAACCGAATGGCATGACAAGGAACTCATAGTGACCATAACGAGTTCGGAACGCTGTTTTGGCTACACTTTCTTCTTCAACCTTTAATTGATGATAGCCAGACCGTAAGTCAATCTTTGAAAAACAGGAAGCACCTTGAAGTTGATCGAACAAATCATCAATGCGAGGGAGTGGATATTTATTCTTCACCGTTCTTTTATTCAGCTCGCGATAGTCGATACACATGCGCATGGATCCGTCTTTCTTCTTTACGAAAAGGATAGGAGCACCCCATGGAGAGGAACTCGGACGAATGAAACCTTTATCTAAAAGTTCCTGAATTTGAGTCATCAGCTCCTTCATCTCTGTCGGAGCTAATCGATACGGAGCTTTGGCTACAGGAGTAGCACCAGGAATAAGGTCGATAGAAAACTCAACCTCACGGTCAGGAGGAAGACCTGGAAGATCTTCAGGGAAAACATCAGGAAACTCGGAAACAACCTCGACATCAGAGACTGTAGGCTTCGCGATACGAGAATCGATGACATAAGCTAGAAAATGTGACTTAGTTTGCCGTATACAACGAAGTGCTTTCATCATCGAGATCACCTTAACATTTCCCGGCTTCTTGTCACCATAACACAGACACCTTTACCATCAGGGGTAGCGATACGAACTATTTTCTTTGCACATAAGACGACAGCATCGTTTTTAGACATCCAGTCCATACCAAGTATAACATCAAAACTAGGAATGGTAGCGGGTAACAGGTTAGCAAAAAACAAACGACCCTCTATTTCTAAAGGACAATCAGAGTAACCTTCCCGAATAATAGACGTTGCACCATTAGCCACTTCTACTTCTATAGGGCACCGTAAAGGACTAGTAGTCATGTCTAACTTAGGAGCAAACAGAGTAGACACAAAAGATTTGTTCGCACCAGAATCAAATAACACATTAGCGGGTTTTGAGTTAACAATAAGGGTAGCAGTAACTACCTGATGTCGTCTTTTGCCTCCTCGGCCGTCATCTGGAAAGCACGGGCTTTGGCTTTGGAAGCTTCCGCTTTCTTTCCCTCATCTTTCTTCATTTGGGGACAATCGGCAATACGGTGCTTTGTATCTCCACATTTATAACATCTTGCTTTATCAGTGCATTCATCAAAAGTATGACCCTGTGCTCCACACCTATTGCACCTGCGGGTCTTAGCAGAACATTGACCAGAATGAAAAGCCTTGCAGCTAGAACACCATTTTCCATCCTTGTCTGTCTTTCCCTTGTCGGAGGATGAAGATCCCTTGAACTTCTTACCAAAACGATTTGACCCACCAAACCTCCTCTTATTGCCAGACTTCTTCTCATCCTCTTTCTTTTCCACTTTCTTATCCGCAGCAAAATCATCATCAAGCTTCTTAGACTCTTTGATAGCTTCAGTTAGAGTCTTATGCTGCCTGCATATACCTCGATAACTCGGAGGCAAACCATCAACATAGCAAGCAACTTGATCTGCATCAGTTCGGAATAAGTGACCTACGAACTTCATCTTCTCCATAAAGGAACGAGCATAATCATTGATTTTACCCACTTCAGCCGTCAAGGCACGAAACTCTTTTTCCATTTTGCGCTGCTCATGAACTCCAATATACTCTTCAATAAATTTCTGTCTGAAGTTAGCCCACGTAATAGCAGATACCATAGCTGGAGTCATCGAAATGGTAATGCTCTTCCACCAGTCCCGAGCACCTTCTTTCAACATCCTACAAGCACACAACACTTTCTTATCCTCGGGACAATCACAAGCTTCAAAAACCATCTCAGTATCATCAAGCCATTCCATGCAACCTACTGCATTAAGTGTTCCATTGAATTTCTGAGCTCCACACTTCTGGAAACTTTCGAACTTAAATCGAGGAGCTTGAACTACATTAGGAGGAGCCACATCAACATTAACAGGGGGAACGACAACATTATCCACTGGCGGCTCAATGTGGTGAGATGGCACTGAGTAGTTGCCATCAGTTCCTTCAGCATTCTCAGCAAGAGCGTTGTTCAGTTGCTCTTGAGTCTGTGCTAACTGGGCTTGGAGAGTCAGCACAAGATTGTACAGTTCAGCTGCATTAGGGATTTGCTCCACCACTGCTTCGTTAACTCTAGGCGGATTGCCGGGAGGTGGAGGCATAGGACCTAATGGGCTTGGCTGATTGACTTGCTGGGGGTTTCCTCGATTTCTATTCGCATTGGCTGCACAGCAGCAGCATTGGCAGCATTACTAGCACCGGCACCTGGATGGACAGGTGGGGTAATGCTTGCAGTAACTCCATCGCGTCGTGAGTTGCCTTGACGAGTGTTAACCATCTTTCCTTCACTGAAAGATAGAGTCGATAAGCGCAAAGATAAGGCTAACTGTAACACCCGTCGTTTAAAAATATGGGTTTTCAAAAACTTTTCACCTAACGGTGTTAAATTGCGGAAGAAAGGACCTTAAAAGTCAAAACCAATAAAACATTTTGGTTTCTGCATTTAGTTGGTGTTACTTGCGACATCATAGAATAGTTCAAAGGAAAACCCAACAGTTGCCCAACATAAAACAACCGTCCAAACGTCATTACATAATTCGACATTAAGTACTGAATGTAAACGAATGTCTAAACAAAGCGTCTATAGGGTAGCTAAGGCTCCTGCATTGCATCTACCCAAGCCTCACTCGTTCTGCATATAGTTCCTTCAAGCTAAACCTGAGGGAGCAACCACATTAAAAGAAACAAGTGTTAGCTATTAAAATAGCTAAGTAAGATAACACTTAATTTAAAAGCATTTGTCCAATTAAAACCATCTTCATTATTAGACAAGTTCTTTAGGCACGTCACACATCACACAAATCTGCATAACAACTTCATATCAAATAGGATAATCATCCTAAATGTGCCTATCCTGCATTACTTCATTAACCACGTATCTGCTTTCTACATTTCTGCTTTACTACGTTATTAACTGCATTAAGTGTGCTCTGCATTGCACCCGACTTGATGGTTCACCAAAAGGCCACCCATCGTACGTCGTTAAGGAATGGCAAGCCAATCCGAGAGTAATCCAAAATCCTGAGGGGGTCAATCCTCCGTTAATTACTCAAACTGCGTGTGACCACGTTGCTAGGAGCCACCCAAGCAACAACTGCGTTAGCGTACTCATCCGGCTAAGACTTGTACGGGTTAAGCTTAACACTTTACTGCATCAAAGTTTAACGAGCTCGAACCTACGTTATTTAGTTTAGGTGACTGCATTACCTAAACATTTACTGCGTTACTGCTTTTACGTTTTGGGCCCTTAGACGTGCAAGTGACATGGCAACCTAGCAAGTCTAGTGCACTAGGTGTTCAAGCCATACAAACATGCACACAACATACATCAACTTCATTTCGACATTTCATGCATAATACAATACTTCATTAGACTACATCAACTGCATAGCGTCATACTACATTAAACAATACTTCATTATACTACATAACTGCATAATAGATCACTACATTAGGGACTGCATTTCAGGTCTCATGGTCAACTACGTAATCCCATAATACCTCCCAAGTAACCCCATAAGTCCACATGCATCATAAGTTACCAATTGGAAGTATGTAAGTTTGAAACCTGCTTTTAGTTGATCCCCCAGCGTGACAAAAGTAGTGTATCTTACCTGATAGTAGTATACGTGCGCAACCAAAAGCTAGTATTGCCTATAGGTAACCTCCGACACCTATCGTACATTAACATAACGAATATAAGTCATTTAGGACCTTAAATAGACCCTCGTACGAATTTAAGACTGGCTACGTAAAATTCCAGAATTACACCTACGAAAGACTTCGTAAAAAAAAAAAAAAAAAAAAAAAAAAAAAAAAAAAAAAAAAAAAAAAAGACTGGCTACGTAAAATTCCAGAATTACACCTAACGAATTTAAACTTCGTACGAACTTTATCTTCGTTCAACTTGTTCTTACGAACTTAACATTATCTTCGTTACTTAGTTCTTACGAACTTAACATTATCTTCGTTACTTAGTTCTTACGAACTTAACCTTTAAATTCGTTACTTTACAACTTACGAATTTAGACCATAACTTCGTTTGGCTTCATTTTACGAAAATAGCTTCTTTACGAATTTAACCAACGAATTTGACTTCAAACGAATTTAAACAACGAACTTCATCTTCGTTGGGGCAAACGAATTTAGACTGCATAAACGAACTTGGCACCAGCAAACGACTTTAAACACATTTTCGTCCAGAATCAAAAACGACTAGCTTCAATCAATTTTTCCAGACTTTGATCGATCAAGGCTTCTTTCCAAACATGTTTTTGACACAACTAAACATCCCTTGACTAACTTGATCGATTACAGACTCAATTAACCAATTTTGAACGTTAATTAACCCAAAACACCACATAAACCTTAATTACTTGTTCATCCAATTTTAATCAGATTGATTCCTAAATAATCAACCTTCAAATCTGAAATACAATCAATGATTCAATAATTACCTGCTTGACTCGATGATTGATCAATTTCCAACACCAAAACGTTTGATCAAAACTCAATTAACGGCTTTAGGACTCCAGGAAGGGTTAATTACTTTGTTAATTGCAAATGGCTGCCAATTAACACTAGATTAGGGTAATTCTAACCTAAACCCGTTTTTCACTTTCAACCTATGTCAAAATCAGCCCTGGACTTCTAAACCCTTCATTATTGGTCACAAACTGCATTATTGACCATATACAACATTAGTCCTTCATTAAAAGACACTACATAGCCTTTAAGCGACATTAAACACACTTTTATTCGTCATTAGTATTTAGGCTCTCAAACCTAACTACTTTATCTACATTAATCACACATAGCTACATTCAAATATTAAGTAAAGACTTAACAACACCCCAAATTGACTTAACGGCATTAGTCAACCATTACCTAAAAGTTCGGGATGTTACAAAACATACTTCGTATCGTAAACATCTCATAAGCCCTATCACACTCGCACTCATCCCAACCCATCCTATATCATCTTACGTTAAAGCTAAGGCATCCTACAATACCTAGCATGCACATCTTAAGTTTAAGTCCAAATCCTATGGTCAATAGGCCTTGGTTCACTTAAACTACTTCTCTGATACCAACTTGTAACACCCGTTTCGTAAAAATATGGATTTCCAAAAATTTTCGCCTAACGGCGTCAATAAGCGGAAACAGTTTATTAAAAACCTCAACCAATGAAAACAGTTGAGAAACATAAGTGGTGTTACTAATAGCATCAAATCAGTAATAAAAGAAATCCATAAGATTGCCCAACATAAAGCAACCATAACATAGTCATTACAATAGTTCCATAAAGGACATCATTAACATTAAGTCTATGCGAAGTTATTGGGTAAACTAAAGCCATATTGATCATCTACCCATCTCTCGCCAAAGCTTCACACGACATCTCACTGCTTAACCTGAGGGGTGTCAACACATAAGAAGAACAAGTGTTAGCTATAAAGCTAAGTAAGATAACACCAGGTTTAAGCAAAACATTTCATCAATTAAACACGTCACTTTAAAACATTACGTCATTTGATTTAGGCATTTATATCACCACATAACGTATCCATATCACATATAAGCATAGAGTCTATGACCCTAAGTGTGCCTAATCAATTTCGTCATTTCATCTCATCTCATGAGGTTGTGACTAGGTCACCGTTAAGTTGTAACCGAAGTTACCGTTAAGGAAAGACAATGTCGATCCATGAGTAGCACGTTATGTTCATAACATTAGTGGGTCATCAGGCCACCCGAACTACTTGCCACATATGACTTGTTGCAAGGAGCCACCCGAGCAACCATTTTAACGTACCCTCCCACATACGGGCACTACGTACTCTCCCACATGCGAGCACGACGCACTCTCCCACATACGAGCACGGTTTATACGTACCTATTACCACAGCCAGGCACGGGTTATGCATAACACTCATCATCTAATTAGCTCGAGCATTTACCACGTTTGGTTTAGGTTTCCACATTAATCCTAAACTAATCCACATCTATCATCTTTTCACGTTAGGGCCCTTAAAACGTGCACGTGTCATGGCAACCTAAAAAAGGTCTAGTGTTCTAGATGAACAAGCCACATATACATGCACATATCAACATTACAACACGTCATTAACCACCGTTCGTTATATCATATCACATCATATCATATCGTTAAGCATATCATCATCATTGCATATCATATCATAACCATGTGTACGGGGAAGCATTTTAGGCATAAACATCGTCATCATTAATCCCCGAGTACCTCCCATATCAACCCAACCACATATGAGTTATACATTACCGTTTTGGAGTTATAGTTTACAAACCATTTTCGTTGCACCCTCAGCGTGACAAAAGTAGTGTATCTTACCTGATAGTAGAATGTGCGCGCAACAAAAGCTAACAGTGCTTAATAGTAATCCCCGACACCTATCGTACATTAATATATGAAATATAAGTCATTTGGGACCTTAAATGGACTTGCAAACGAATTTAGTTAACTATCCTCAACGAACTTAGGCCATCAAAAACGGACTTAGCTCACCCTTTTAAACGAATTTACAACCCAACGAAGTTTAACTTCGTTTGCCAAACGAAGATAATTTTGATCAAACGAATTTAGATCATTAGAAAACGAATTTAGCTTACTTTGGTGCAAAACGAATTTAGGCTTTACACTTCAAACGAAATTGGCTGCTTAAACCATCAAACGAACTTAAACTTCGTTTTACAAATGAATTTAGATCCCTCAAACGAACTTAAAGTTCGTTTTGAACCTTAGCTGAACCAGAAAACGAATTTCATCTTATTTTCGTCCAGAAATCATAAAACGACTTTGTTCTTCATTTTTCCAGAAATCGATCGACTTAGGCTTCACCCAAAACATGTTTTTGACATATATAAACCTCCTTTGATCATCAAGATCGATTATAAACTCGTTTGATGTCGTTTTGATCGTTAATTTGCTTAAACATAATATAAACCCTAATTTATTAAAAGTCTCTTTCAAAATCAGATTTAATCCTTTATAAAACATCATTAGATCTGAAAATATAGCCAATAAAACATTGATTACCTGTAGAAACGATAGCCAATTTGATTCAATACAAAAACACTTGATTTGATTAACCAAAACTTGAAGATCTTGCTTTAGAAATCAAAAGAGAATTAGAGAGGCTGATGAATGTGTTCTAATTAAGTTTTGAGGCTGCCAAATTACCTAGATTAGGCTAATCCCTTTCTTAACCCGTTTTTAACTTTTCACCATTGGCAAAACTAGTCCCTGGACTTCATATTGACTTTATTTCACTTTAAAACACCTATTGGGGATACATATAACACACCAAAGCATTTTCGCACACTACAAAGGCCTTTTACACATCATTTAATCCACTTTATTGTCACTCATTAAAGATAAATAAATCTCACATATAGGGCACATAACCATATAAACACACATTTTATCACATATCAAATCACGGACTTAGAATTTGACCTAACGACGTTAGTCAACATAAACGATTAAGTTTTGGGATGTTACAAATAAACCACAACTCACGGTAGGGCTCACGGTTAGCAAAAACCCGCCGCCAAATATCACAATTCATGTCATGCCCTCTTGACTCCCCTCCAATTCTCAAACTCATAGAAAACCATCTTCGTATGTCCTCCTGCACTCCATAAACTTGAGCTTGAATAGGATGTAAATATCTCGCGGGACAGACCGCATGCTTAGCAAGCTTATACAACTTGTTCTTGTACATGTTCTTATGAGGCTGCCTAACACCTCCGAATGAGAGCCAAGCATGCCTCTCGTTCAGTTCACCTTCAATGAATGTAAGCGGCACCTCCATCTGTTTCTTAGAAGTTTGACTCGGGACATCACCGGCCTCACTAGATTGCCCTTCAACCATTTTTCGTTTCCCCGTGGCCTTATCAGTTGCTCCCTGCATTCACAAACATGAAAGCGACCAATCGTGAGTAATAAGAATGCAAAGTTGGAAACCATATTAAACAAGTTGAAAATGTTGGCAGGGAAAGGCCCCCACTGCGGCGCAGTGGGCATGAATAACCCTCACTGCGGCGCAGTGAGGTTAATAAGACAAGTCGGGCAGAGGATCCTCACTGTGGCGCAGTGAGGCATTGAACCCCCTCACTGCGGCGTAGTGAGGCACAAATTCTGGGCAAGATTATTAGGGTTCATCACGACTTGGCACCAAAAAGGGGGTAATCGAACAAGCAAATTCAGGGAATAATGAAACAATAATCTCCAACCGTATTTCAAAACTACAATAATCAACATATACATCCCCCACACTTGTTCATAACAAATCCCTAATTTTTCCAAAACCCTAATTTCAAAATTAAAATCAATATTGGATGAACAAGATGAAAGATTTAACACCCAATTAGCTTCTATTGCCCACAAACATCAAAACCCCTAAATTAATTCGAAAGATTAAGCTAGCATAAACCCTAGAATTTGAAAGCTCAAAATAAAAGAAAAAAAATACAAGGAAACAAAAGAGAAAAACTTACACTTCTCCCCATTATGCAATGTATGAAGATAAAGATCTGGAGAAAGGATTAAAGATGGAAGAGAATGGAGGATCTTGATGGAAGAAAAGGGTTTTTTTTATATGTTTTTCGGTTTGCAGAGAAGAGAGAAAAGAGAGAAAGTAAGTTAAAGGTTAAAAGAAATTTACCCACTTGTAAATGGTCATTGACTAACCTACCCGGCCCCTCACTGCGGCGCAGTGAGAACGCTTTACTCCCACTACGGCGCAGTGAGGAATATTTCAACCTTGGGCAGAGGATTCTCACTGCGGCGCAGTGAGACTTCCACCCCTCACTGCGGCGCAGTGAGATATCTCTGGAAAATTTTCTTCAAACATTGTATGACAAAACTCAAATCACACATACCCGGAACCGCTTCACATCGAGACCACTCCTGCACTTACTAATAAAACAAGATTAAAACTAACTAATTCAAGAAAAGTAAAATGCGATAAAATAAACACGGGTTGCCTCCCGAGAAGCGCTTAAGTTATTAACGAGTCGTTAGCTAGACTCGACCAACCTTCAAGTTTCAAATTCAAACACGGGGATCTCCTCAAATATCCCCTTGACCTGATCCTCTTCCAAATATAGCTTAAGTCGATGACCATTGACAATGAACGATCCTTCACCATTTCGCTTAAACAACTCAACATAACCCGATGGGTATACGTGCTTAATCACAAACGGTCCAATCCATCTAGAAGTTAGTTTAGGTTGCTTAATCTTAAATTTTGACAAGAACAACAACACTTTAGCCCCAACCTTAAACTCCTTCCTACGAATCCTCTTATCATGCCAAATCTTGGTCCTCTCCTTATATAAGCCTCGAATTCTCATAAGCACCTAACCTAAGCTAATAAAGCTCGTGAAGTTGCAACATCCTAAGTTCAGTTGCCTCCATCAAGTCCAAATTCAAATTCCTCAAGGCCCAATACGCTTTATGCTCTATCTCAATAGGAAGATGGCAAGTTTTGCCATAGAGCAACCGGTATGGCGTGGTGCCAATCGGCGTCTTATAAGCCGTCCTAAACGCCCACAAGGCATCATCTAACTTCTTTGACCACACCTTGGGGTTATCTCCAACAGTTTTCTCCAAAATCCTCTTCAAGGCCCTATTTGTGTTTTCTACTTGACCACTGGTCTGTGGATGGTACGAGGTAGAAAAATAGTGGACCACACCGTACCTCTTCAACACTTTGGCTAACTAATGGTTTGCAAAATGGGTTCCACGGTCACTAATCAAAGCTCTAGGGCAACCAAAATGACAGAACAACTGTTTCAAGAAATCAATGACTACACGTGCGTCATTCGTGGGCAAAGCCTTGGCTTCGGCCCATTTAGACACGTAGTCGACGGCGACAAAAATGTACTGAAACTTATTAGACGGTGGGAAAGGTCCCATAAAGTCTATACCCCAGACATCAAATACTTCACATACCTGAATGCTCTGTTGAGGCATCTCATCCCGTTTAGTGATGTTCCCTTGTCGCTGGCAGATGTCACAAGTCTCGACCAAAGTCTGGGCCTCCTTGAAAATTGTTGGCCAATAGAAACCTGTATCAAAAACTTTCTTACCCGTCACTAAAGGACCATAATGACCCCCGGTTGGCCCGTAGTGACACGCATCCAAAATTTCTCTAGTCTCAGCCCCAGCAACACATCTCCTAACCATACCATCTGCACAAACACTAAACAAGTATGGATTGTCCCAAAAATAATACTTAACATCCGATATGAGCTTCTTCTTCTGCTGAGACGTGAAATCATTAGGTATCTCACCTGCAACCAAATAATTAGCTATATCTGCAAACCAAGGAGTTTCATCAGAGTTAGAGATAAACATTAAAGACTCATCGGGGAAGTGATCATTGATCTCCCCATCACGAAGTTCCTCCCGGTGAGGATCTTCCAAACAACTCAAATGGTCGGCAGCCAAATTTTCAGCCCCTTTCTTATCCTTTATCTCAATGTCAAATTCTTGCAACAAAAGAATCCAACGGATAAGCCTGGGTTTAGCATCCTGTTTCGAGAACAGGTACTTAAGGGCTGAATGGTCATTGAAAACTATGGTCTTACTCAAAACAAGATATGATCTAAACTTATCAAATGAAAAGACCACTGCAAGCAACTCCTTCTTCATAGTGGTGTAATTTTGCTGGGCGGGGTTCAAAGTCTTACTAGCAAAGTAAATGGGTTTGAAATGTTTCTCAACCCTTTGCCCTAGCACAGCTCCAACAGCATAGTCACTTGCATCACACATCAACTCGAAAGGCAATTCCCAATCTGGAGCTACCATGATAGGAGAATCAGTCAACTTCTCCTTCAATACCTGAAAAGCACTCAAACAAGCATCATCAAAACAAAAGGAACGTCCTTTTCCAACAAGTGGGTCATAGGACGAGTAATCTTAGAGAAATCCTTAATAAATCGACGATAAAAACCTGCATGTCCAAGAAAACTCCTTACCCCTTTCACATTGGAAGGCGGGGGTAATTTGGCAATTACATCTATCTTAGCCCGATCAACCTCAATCCCGGCCTTGGACACTTTATGCCCTAGCACAATTCCCTCAGTCACCATAAAATGGCACTTTTCCCAATTCAAAACAAGGTGTGCCCTCTCACACTGTTCCAACATCCTATCCAAATTACTCAAGCAAGAATGAAAAGAATCCCAAAAAACTGAAAAATCATCCATGAAAACTTCCATGGAAGTTTCAAGCATGTCCTGGAAAATAGTAATCATGCACCTTTGAAAGGTGCCAGGGGCATTACACAAACCAAACGGCATACGCCGATAAGCAAAAGTGCCAAAGGGATAAGTGAAAGTGGTTTTCTCTTGGTCCTTGGGATCAATGGGTATTTGAAAGTACCCGGAAAACCCATCCAAGAAACAAAAATATTCATTCCCTGCAAGACGTTCCAACATTTGATCAATAAAAGGAAGGGGAAAGTGATCCTTACGGGTGGCATCATTAAGCTTATGGTAGTCTATACAAACCCGCCAACCCGTAATAGTCCTAGTGGCCAAAAGCTCCTTATTATCATTTTCAATGACTGTCATGCCCCCCTTTTTGGGCACACAATGGACAGGACTTACCCATGAACTATCGGTAATAGAAAAATGATTCCTGCATCAAGAAGCTTAATCACCTCTTTCTTAACAACCTCCTTCATATTAGGATTCAGCCGCCTTTGTCTCTGGACAACGGGCTTAACATCATCAAGAAAATCAATTTTATGCTGGCAGAAATTAGGACTAATACATGGGATATCTGTGGTCTTCCAAGAAAAAGCCCGCTTATGGGCTTTAAGCACAGACAAGAGACGGTCTTTCTCGTCACTCGAGAGTGAGGACGAGATAACCACTGGAAGAGAAGACTCACCTGATAGATATGCATACTGTAGATGGGTTGGAAGTGGCTTAAGCTCCAAGTTAGTAGGTGGTACATCAACAGAGTTAGGTACCCTTGAACTCCCGTCAGCAACTACGTCCTCAAAAGTCTCGTCCTCGGGAGGTGATTCATCCACGCTCAGTGCCATGACCTCTGCAAACAAAGCTTCATCAGTAATTTCTCCAGATCCTAAATTAGCGATCTCTTCCTCTCCAATATCTGTCTCCATGAATTCCTGAAATTCTTGATCTAATGTATCATCAATGACATCAATCCTGAAACAAGTCTCATCATTAGAATAAGAATGCTTGATAGACTTTTCAACATTAAACACAATCCTATCAGTTTCTACCACTAAGGAAATCTTCTTATCCTTCACACGGATGATAGCATCCGCGGAATTAAGGAATGGGCGTCCAAGAATAAGAGGGACCTTCGTATCTTCCTCCATTTCGAGGATAACGAAGTCAACTAGAAAAACAATATGGCCAACTCTGAAGCTAATGTTCTCAGCAATCCCGATGGGATACTGAAATGAATGGTCAGCAAGTCTTATACTCATGCGAATAGGGCGAAGGACTCCCAAGGACAACTTGGCATAAACCGAGTAAGGCATCAAATTGATGCTAGCCCCTAAATTAGCTAAGGCTTTACAAATAATAGTTCTAATAGAGCAAGTGATAAGAAAACTCCCTGGGTCTTCAAGCTTTGGTGGAATGCGGTTCTGCAAGATAGCAGAACACTCGGCATTAAGAAAAGTAGCCTTTGCCTCTTCAAACTTCCCTTTGTCTGTCACAAGCTCCTTAATGAACTTGGCATAATTGGGCATCCCCTGAATAAGATCAACTAAAGGAACATTAATATGAACATTTTTGATCATGTCCACAAACTTGTTATAATGCTCCTTCAACTTTGCTTTCCTGAACCTCTATGGAAATGGTATCTTTGGCTTGTATGGTTTAACCTCTGGAACCACAGCCGGTTTTGGTGGAGTGATCGGAGTCTTCACGGTCGGACCTTCCTCCATCTCTATCTCTTCATCAACATCAGCATCATCACTCCCGTTATCCTGCACATCTGAAACAACAACATTAGGAATAGGAGGTGGGTCATAAGACCTACCTGTACGAGTGGTGATGGCTTTGGCCTGCTCATTAAGGACTGGAGGTGGAGTGTATTTCTGTCCCGAATTAAACTGAGGCCTAGGATTCTGCTGTGTGTTGCTAGGAAGAGTCCCCGTGGGCCTAGCAAGAGCTGCCATCCTACTTTCGAGATCCTTGAAGTTAGCACCCTGATTTTTCATGTTGATTTCCACCTTCCCGCTTATCTGATCCAACCTCTCACTCAAAGCCTTAGTATCATCCCTGATCATTTGAATGCTAGTGTTTGTTTCAACTTGATTACTAGCCAACTTCTTCATCATATACCTCAACTCGGCATTAGGATCGGCATTAGAAGAAGAAGAACCTGATCCTTGTCCTTGCTGAGTCTGCTGTTGTGGCTGATTCTGATAATTATCTCTTTGCCACCTGTTACCTGAAAAACGAGGAGCATTAGCCTGAAAAGAAGAGTTATAAGAAGGATTACCTGAAGGCCGGTTCTGGAAACCGGTGTTGCGGTGGAAATTCCCTTGGGGTTGATTCTGAACATAGTTCACATCTTCGGGTACCCGATTTGGACACTCATCAGAATAGTGAATATCACCACAATGATCACACCCATCGGCTACGACCTTAACATCCCTCTCAAGTGCACTAAATCTAGTCTCTTGAGCAGTAAAGCTCCTATCCATACGCTCAGATAGCGCCTTAATCTCTCCAATAACCCCTGAGTCATTACTAGCTTCAGCCTTAGCAACTCTCCCTTGGTTAGTGCCCTTCTTCATCTTTATTTCATTCTTCAAGAACCTTTCATCATCCATAGTTGAGTTATCCTTTGCCATGTCTTCCAAGATCTGATAACCTTCATTGTGTGTAATGTTATTGAAACTACCCCCAAAAGCATATCCCAATTCTCGTTTAGACTTCTTATCTAACCCATCAAAGAAAAGCTCCACATATTGTTCCCTAGTCAAGTTGTGCCCTGGACAATTTCTCAACATTTCCTTGAAACGAACCCAAGCATCCACAACATCTTATCCATCATCTTGTTCAAAAGACCTAATCATATTCTCTAACCTTCTTTGAGTTCTGAGTGAATAAAACTCACCAATGAAAGCCTCCTTAAGTTGGTCCCAAGTAGTGATTGAATTTTCTGGAAGATCATTGAACCAATCAAGTAATTCTCCGGTGATTGAGATGGGAAATGTCTCAAGTTTCATGGCATTCATTTGATTTTGACCATATTGATAAAGCTGAGCCAACTTTTCAAACCTATCCAAGTGTTGGTAAGGATCCCATTTCCTTTTTCCATCAAATTGTTGCTCTTCTATACTCTTTAGATGATTTCCTTTCAAATTGAAAGTGTGATCAATGGCCTGAGGTCTAATGGCAGAACCACGGCTGGTTGGAATAGTTCGAACCCTCTCGCCATAGCGAGTGTCATTTGGACCCCTTGGTTGTTCGTCACCCATCTCCTCTTACTTAACTTCTAAATTCAAGAATTCGTCTAAATAAAACCCTTCTTCGTCCGAATCAGGAGTGGGTTTAGCTATAGGTGAAAATGGTGTTGGTATTGGTGTTGTGGGTTCAGTGAAGTTAAACCGACGCCCTCTTGGTCTTCTCGGAGTAGACAAAGGACTATTCAAAGGGAGACCCGGTGATAAGAAAAGATAACTAAACTAATAAAACAAGTAACTTTCTCACGCATGAGAAAGGATCAAACCACTAAATTAACAAATAAATTGGCACACAGTCCCCGGCAGCGGCGCCAAAAACTTGATGTGTGAAATCGAGTTTAAAATTTTATAAACAAGAATTACCCAAACACCTAAGTTGCTAGTTTAATTACCCAAGCCGGTACCACCAATGCCTAGAGAATCACCCTAACAATTAGTTTGCTTGATTATCCAATTACCAATTATGCCTATGTGAATGAAAACGTGGTACCACCAACCGTTTCTAAACACGTTTACCGATTAACCCCTATTATAGATTTGACATTCACCGTCATACCATGAACCGGTGACAATCGACCATAGACAATCGAATTGAAACGATAAACATATTCACCTAGTACCACTAACGATGAACACATAAACCATCAACATCAAAAGTATAAATCAAAAGGAATTAATTGATAAAGATCACGACACAACGATAATTGAATCAACGCTGAATTAAAATATTGCAATCATATCATTCGTCAAGTTTCATCAAAATGGATGATTAAAAATCTAGCCACTCATGCTAAATTGAAAATAGCAAACGAAATAGAAAGAGAACATATTGTACCAATGATTGTTGAATTTAAATTGCAAAACAGAAAATTAGATACGATCTAGATGGGTGTTCTTGAATCTTCAATGAATCCAACGATGAAATCTGAGATGATTCTTGAAAGATTTCGCGGTAGAACAACTCCTAGAAAGAAAATTTGATACTTTGGGAAATAGGTTTTTTTTTCTATTTATACCTCCCCAAAATCTGATGCAAAAAGGCTGAAACCCTGATTTCCCCGTGCACTCACTGCGGCGCAGTGGGATGGTGCACTCCCACTGCGGTGCAGTGGGGTGTGAATACTCCCACTGCGGCGCAGTGGGGTCTGGAATACTCTGACTGCGGCGCAGTGGGGTGTGAATACTCCCACTGCGGCGCAATGGTAATCCTCTGGAAATTATTTCTTTTTCTTGACCTTTGATTGCGGCGCAGTGGGGCTGGTGCACTCCCACTGCGGTGCATTGATAATCCTCTGGAAAGTATTGGCTTGGCATCCATTGACTGCGGCGCAGTGGGGCTTAAGTCTTCCCACTGCGGCACAGTGTATACTTGCTGAAATCTTTGGTTCTTCTTCATTAACAGCTCTCGAACACTCGGATCAACATCTTGGCCTAAAATCGTCAGAAAATGCACCAAATGGACGCACAACCTGCTAAGAACCTGAAAGCACTAACAAACACCATAAACGCGCCAAATGCATACAAAATTGACTCAAAACACATACGAAAAAGGCCTATAATGATGTGGGCGATCTATATAAATTGGTCACATCACGAGGCTATAGAAGACCCAAGCTGGGTGGAAGCTTGTAAAGTCCCTCACGCGATGGTTTAACCCACGAGTGTAAAATAACATATCAAGTATGAACTAGATTGGACTAGTATTACTTTAAATACAAATGCAAGAATATAAATAAAGTAATAAATACTTAAAGCAATATTTAAACAAGTAAATAAATGGTGGAACACAAATGTAGTTTTCAAATGTATTTTATTTATTGATGATAAACAAAATACAAGATTGTTTCGGAACCTAGATATTACAAGTATGTAAGTATCTAAACAATCTTTGAATTACAAGTGATCTATACTTGCTAAATAATCTCCTTAGATTGATATACTTAAAGTTGTGAAGTATAACTGTTTTGATCGAGAGTATTTTAGCAAGTTCACCAAATTGCAAAAAGTAATTTGTACGAGGTATGTGACTTTGTATTTATAGGCAAATAAATCCAACAGTGAATTTATTATGCCGTACAAATATGGTTGCATGCATTTAAGGCAACTACTTTAATTCCTTAAATGCATTGGTTAAAGTACAAGGATAAAGTCATATTGATGTGACTTGTTATCCTTTTAACCAACCACCTTTACACACGTATTATACTTTTATCAATAGACAAATAGGTTGTCCGGGTAAAAGCGTGTAAAGGCATAAAGTCAATTCCTCGTAATCAGTGTTCAGACTTGTAAGGTCTAGAACACTAATAAAGCTCCAGTCAGGAGATCTGGTAAGACTGTTAGTGGGCTCCACTGCTTGTCAGTCTTCTTTCTTCAAACTTCAATCTTTGACTTCAGTGAGAATGTCTTCAGTAGAAACGATCTTGACTTGAGTGAAGTCCAGTGAGCTAATCTGGTGGAATCCAGATTCCTGTACAAGTAAACAGCTCACTGGTCTTCTATTATTTCTGGATAAATCTTCAGTGCCGCTCCAGTCTTCAAGTCTGGAGTGGGTCCAGTAAATCTGGACCTAACAAATTCCCCCTATTTGTTCAGAAATAATGCAAGGTTTTTTGTTGATGCACGTTGATGTGACAACAGCAACTTAGATTTGATTAGACGCTTATTTGTATATGTAATTGATAGATTATGAACATAATGTTTTGGTAATGATCGATTACATATTTAGGTGTTATATATGTTTATATATGATGTTTGTTATGTATGATATACAAGTACAAACGTAATATATGTTAGGTTCCTTATATGTTAAGTAATTGGAAAATAACAAACGGATTACAGCTAACGAAGATAAACTTCGTTATGCTCAAACGAAGATTATCTTCGTTTTAAGGGCTGGGCTGCTAAGTTCGTAAGAACAAAGCCCAGCAGGCCCAATATCAATTGTGAACATATATAAACGATTGGAAAACCTAAATTGAGTAGGCCAGTCGATATATCACACACACCTAAAGCATCTAAGTTCGTTGGTAATCAATACCAAACGAATATAGAGCAATTACGGCTGATTACACTCTCGTTAATTAGCAATAATATAGATAACTAATCAAACAGTTATCTCGTGAGGATTCCGCACTCACGACATAACCATAGACGATCTCGAGAGCGATCCATAGCTATCCACAGCTAACGAAGATAAACTTCGTTATGCTCAAACGAAGATTATCTTCGTTTTAAGGGCTGGGCTGCTAAGTTCGTAAGAACAAAGCCCAGCAGGCCCAATATCAATTGTGAACATATATAAACGATTGGAAAACCTAAATTGAGTAGGCCAGTCGATATATCACACACACCTAAAGCATCTAAGTTCGTTGGTAATCAATACCAAACGAATATAGAGCAATTACGGCTGATTACACTCTCGTTAATTAGCAATAATATAGATAACTAATCAAACAGTTATCTCGTGAGGATTCCGCACTCACGACATAACCATAGACGATCTCGAGAGCGATCCATAGCTATCGAGGGACTCACAAGTGGTATCAGAGCATTTCGATATCTTATCGAAGGTTTCAGATCGTCTGTTTGATTCTTTATATTCTGTGAAATTCGAAAACCCAAACTGCTGTTAAGTTCGTTTTCCTCTACGAACTTAGGTCTATTAATGAGATTGTGATTACTATATGTTGGCAACATGAAACGATTTGGTTAACTAATCAAGCTGAGTTGGGTCATACAGATGATCTTTATGTGCAACAGTGTGAGCCGCTACATATCAGGTCGATTAGGCCCAGCCGTCAGCACTTTTATGTCCCTTTTAAAAGAAAATCAAACAATTAATAAAGTTTGGATGATTAAAAGCCATTTTTTAAACATGTTGCTTTTTGTTTATTTGTTGTACGTGTTTAAACCCAAAACCGGTCTTTTTCATATAACTGGGTTCTTGATGCCACCTTTGCTGATTATCATGATAAATTTTCTTTTTTCCTTTAGTATTCTGAACCCTGAAAGTAACTCTTACAGTCTTACACGCTATCATACCTTTTTACCCGTTATGATTGTTGCAAAGTAGTTAATGTTGATTTGGGTCTGCT
>CM067173.1:25509523-25538486 GCA_034093135.1 Erigeron breviscapus | reverse complement strand
CCTCTCAAACACGTGTTTGCTACCTTAAACACGTGTTTGCTCCTGTGTCAAACTCGTGGTGTTCTTTGTTTTGTTCTAAACACGTGTTTATCTTAAACACGTGCACCTGTTCACTTTTTGTTCAATGTGATTGGAGTTGCTTCAGTTATGGTTGCTCTATCCTCAACCAAAACTTGAGACGAACTGGAGGGTCCCTCATTATTTTGAGGCCCGCCCAATTGTCTTTCTGACTCACCTTCAATAGGTGCATCAGTTGAAGCGAATGCCAGTTGCATTCGTTCTGGAATCTCGACCTCTACAGCTTCAGATACCAGAGAGTCTAAATTCCTCAACATATCTGGCGCAGTGTACGGTGAATCTGTACTTAAGTATGCTTCTCTGCCTAGAATATGTTTAAAACAGAGAGAGAGAAACCTTGAGAAGGGGATACAAACACCCCTTGTGCCCTTCAGCTTTTGTACTAGGCTTCTAAACAAGATGTCTGCAAAGTCTACTCTCAATCCATTCCACAAGCAGTAAGCCATTTCTGCTTGTGAGGAGTTGATCTGGTCAAGACCACCAGAACTCCCACCCATACTCTCCACCAGGGATGAAAAAGTACCTCCATGAAGGTGTAAGACCCTTCATGGTCATCGCACCCTTCGTCTTCAAAACCCCATTGTCCAAGCACTCCTTATGTCCCATTTCTAGGAGGACTTGACGAAAGTTATTTGGGGGTAAGACGACTGGAGATTCACCCTCTCTCCAGTAATTGAGGTGTAAGGCATCCCTCAATACGTCAGCGGACAAGGTACACTGGATTGTTCCATCCTTTAATGTGAAACTGATGGAGGAACAATCGGAAGAAAGAGTGGCAGTGTACCAAAACTCACACAAGTAGTTGTGAAACAACTTGCGTGGTTTAGAGAGAATGAGGGTCCTATTGGAGAATCCTTCAAAAATTTTGGATTCTACCAATAAGGGTATTAGACCCTTGAGATCCTTGTAAGCTTGCCATCGGATTATTGGATTGAGTTTGATGACCGAAGCATTACTAGGAGCACCAGGTGCCGGTTTGACATCTAGTGAGGGAGCATATGGAACAGTCAAGAGATTTACATCTCTTGAATGGGATGATCTAGGTGCCATTGGAAAATGAAATTGAAATTTGGGAATTAGGGTTCTTGATTTGTGAAGCAGAGAGAGAAATGAAGCAATTTTGATGATTGAAAGTAAATGAAAGAATGTAGAAGGAAGTAAATGAGTTCGGAGTAAATAAGGGTATTTATAAGGGATTCATGATCCCAATGAAATACAAAAATTATATTTTATTTAACCAAAACAACTTTGTAGATATTTTAACAAAAGAAGTTTGAATTTTGAAATAAAATCATAATTTGCCATGTCAACATTAAATGCTACCATGTCAGCATTAAATGCTACGACGGCTTATCTTACCCACGCGCCCACTCACTTTTTATTTTCCAATACAAACAGTTGTCAAGTACTAAAATAGCTTTAAACACGTCAGATCACGATACCAAGTGGTTTAAAACACTCGAGTACCATCACGTGTCACAAATATTGACCAAGTATTTCTAACGTTATAAAAATAAGACAAGACTCAATCTGGTCACTGGAGGATCAGTCCAGTACCAGTTTCCAACTGAAGAGTTCTCCAGTTGCATTTTCAAACAAAAACGAATTTTAGTCAGAAAATTATTTTGAGTCTTTCCCCCTAAAATGATGATCCAGAAATCGATTAGTGCCAGGATAGTATCACAACGGCGTTCGATAGCCTGGCGAGCAAAGATTATCTGGACCTCCTCAACTGGAGAACTTCATCAGTGTCACTGACGCGTTCAATAACAAAGAATCTCCAGTTTTAAGGATTTAACATTCCCAGTTCGCTGATGAGATGTTTAAAGGTTTCTCATCGAGAGGTTTTGTAAAAACATCAGCTAACTGTTTGTCAGTGGGGATGAAATGTAATTCAATGTCTCCTTTCATAACATGATCACGAATGAAATGATACCTGATGTCAATATGCTTTGTTTTGGAGTGCATCACTGGATTGTGAGATATAGCAATTGCACTGGTGTTGTCACAAAGATTGGGGTCCTTGTATACTTTTGACCATAATCTAGTAACTGGTTCTTGATCCAGAGAATCTGGGCACAGCAACTGGCCGCAGAAATGTAACTCTGCCTCAGCAGTGGACATAGAGACTGAAGTCTGCTTCTTGCTGGTCCAACTTACCAGTTTTCCTCCAAGGAAATGACAACCACCAGTGTTGATTTTCTATCTATCTTACAACCTGCATGATCTGAATCTGAATAACCCATTAGATCTAATCCTGAGCCTTTGGGGTACCAAAGACCAAGATTAGGACACCCTTTCAGGTATCTAAAGATACGCTTTACAGCGTGCAAATGTGATTCTTTAGGGTCAGCCTGAAACCTGGCACATAAACATGTTGCAAACATTATATCTAGTCGACTGGCAGTTAAATACATTAGTGAACCAACCATACCACGATAGTCAGTTATGTTCACTGGTTTGCCAGTTGGGTCAGAGTCCAAATTTAATGGTGCTGCAATAGGTGTGTTTTTCAATGGGATTGAATCATATTTGTATTTTCTTAACAAATCTCTGACATATTTTCCTTGGTTTATGAAAATTCCATTTTCAGTTTGCTTAATCTGAAGACCTAAGAAAAATGTTAATTCACCCATTAAACTCATCTCATACTCAGATGACATGATTTTAGAAAACTTTTTACACATTGCATCATCAGTTGAACAAAAAATAATGTCATCAACATAAATTTGTACCAATAAGATATTACCTCTTTCTTTCAAGATGAATAAGGTATTATCTATTGCACCTCTTTGAAAGCCATTTTTAAGAAGATGTTTAGTTAAAGTATCATACCAGGCTCTTGGGGCTTGTCTTAGACCATACAAAGCTTTGTTCAGTCTATAAACCCAATGAGGATGCTTCTCATCGATGAAACCTGGAGTCTGCTTAACATATACTTCTTCTTCCAATGTTCCATTAAGGAACGCACTTTTGACATCCATCTGGAAGACTTTGAACTGCAGATGGGCTGCATAAGCCAGAAATATTCTGATGGCTTCAAGTCTTGCAACTGGAGCAAAAGTTTCATCAAAGTCAACGCCTTATGCTTGACAATAACCCTGGGCAACTAATCTGGCCTTGTTTCTTACAACATGGCCATCTTCATCCATCTTGTTTCGGTAGACCCATATGGTACCAATGGGTTCTTTCTTTAACCCTGGTGGACAAGGAACAAGCTCCCAAACATTGTTCCTTTAAAACTGGACGAGCTCTTCTTGCATAGCTTCCACCCAGCTTGGGTCTGCCATAGCCTCGTCAATCTTCTTTGGTTCAATTAAAGGTAAGAAGGTGACGTTTAAGCATTGCTCACTGGTGGCTCTTCTAGTCTGAACCCTACTATTTGGATCTCCCACAATCTGTTCAATTGGATGTGCTCGAGTCCATCTAGTGTAATGACTAGGCTGGTGTAACACAATATCAGTGCAAGTCACCTGGCGATCTTCTTCAGTTGCAGTAGCTTCTGGAGGAGGATCGGTCCAAACTACTTCTACATCCTCATCAGAGTCAATGAGGTCACGATTTGCATCATGAAATTCTTCATTCAATTTCTTGAACTGGAGAAGTTATTCACATTCCCCCCTCCGTCTTTACGCCATTCCTTTCCTTTCCTTTTGCATTTACGGACCACTTCCCCCCGACTCCACCGCTCTTTCGCTGTCTTACTTTTTTTCCCCAGTATTTACCCTTTCCTCTCCACCTTCCCTTTATCCCCCCGCTTTGCCTTCTTTCCATTATCACCACTTTTAGATTTTTCCTCTCCTTCCCTACACAGTCATCTTACCTTTTCTTTTTGTTTTTGTCCTTAAATTTGGTTCCGACCTTTTATTTACCCAACACACCCCTTATTACAATTTACCTTGATGTCCTTCCCTTGTTCCCTCCGCCAACACCTCCCACTTTTAGGTTCGACTTCCCAACATCCTTCACATTACCCCCCCACTCCCCAGTCTCCCTACTACTCTACACCTCCCCCCTCTCCACCCTTGTCCTACCAACTGCTCTCTGTTCGTCCCGTTTCTTCTCTGTTATTCCCACAGCCACTACCGTTCTCCGAATACTCTCTTCCCCCTGTTTCCCCCTTTCCACCATATTTCTTTAACCCACTCTCTAACTCGCCCTTGCCTTTGTTATTGTGACCCTTATCCTTTTATATTCGCCCTCCCCCCCCTCCCTCCATCCGCTCCGTCGGTCAGCATTTGAATACCAACCGACAGCTCAAGCTCTTTTTTTTTTTTTCTCTATTTTTTTTTTCTTTTTTTTTTCTTTTTTTTTTCTTTTTTTTTTCTTTTTTTTTTCTTTTTTTTTTCTTTTTTTTCTACTTTTTAGTAGGCACCCTCCTTAGTAGCCCAAGTTCTTTTTTTTCTCCTGAAACCTAAGCTTCTTTTTCCATTTTTTTTTTCTTTTTTTTTTCTTTTTTTTTTCTTTTTTTTTTCTTTTTTTTTTCTTTTTTTTTTCTTTTTTTTTTCTTTTTTTTTTCTTTTTTTTTTCTTTTTTTTTTCTTTTTTTTTTCTTTTTTTTTTCTTTTTTTTTTCTTTTTTTTTTCTTTTTTTTTTCTTTTTTTTTTCTTTTTTTTTTCTTTTTTTTTTCTTTTTTTTTTCTTTTTTTTCCACCTCCCCTCACTACCCCGGACCTCCCGGGATAAATTACCTGTAGATGCTACCACCATCCATCCCCTTTCGTGTTTTCCTCCTTTTACCACTATCACTTGTTCTCTCACTTGGTGTTTCGTCGATCCTTTACCCTCATTCACTTTCACTTTTTCCATTTCCCCTTTTTAACTTATCACATGTCTTCGGTATTATTTTTTCTCTCGCCTCCTCCAATCCTGTTACTTCAGTAATTTGCCTTCTCCTGAACGTTCTAGCGCATTCACACTATTTTTTCATTCTCAGATGTCCTATGTTTGCCTCTTTATGCCATCACTTCCCTCGCCCAGCCCCGCCTTTTACCTTCCTTTACTGTATTTAGCTCCTTCCTAATGTTCTCTCTTTCTACCTACCCACTTATCGCCTACACTCTCTTTCTTCTCCTTTCCTCCCATCTACTTCTACATCCTCATCAGAGTCAATGAGGTCACGATTTGCATCATGAAATTCTTCATTCAAAGGCATTTCTTGAAGAACTAGAGAAGTTGGAGTTTGAACTGGTGCTGATATTGGAGTGGCACGTACATCAGATCCAATCACCAATTCTTGTGGTAAGTTTAAATTGATGGAGGGATAAAATGATGTGTCACTGGTGCTTTTCTTCTTCTTAACTGGTTCCAATTTGTTGTAACTGGAAACATCTTTTGGTGAAACAACTGACCGATGAACTTGGTCAGTTTCACCAAAATTGATTGGAACGACTGGAGTAATATCAAGGTTTGGTCTCTTGTTGATTGCTTCAGTAGATTCATCGAATGTGACATGAATTGTCTCATGAACCTTTTGGAGTCTATAATTATAAACTCTAAAGGCCTTTCAAATATCTGAATAACCTAAAAATACCCCTTCATCAGCTTTTGCATCAAACTTTCCAAATGACTGGAATCGTTTAAGATATAAACTGGACAACCAAATACATGAAAGTATCCAATATTTGGTTTACGATTCCTGAGTACTTCATAGGCAGTCTTCTTATGTCTCTTGATGTAGACTGACCGGTTTTAGGTGTGACAAGCAGTTGCAACTGCTTCAGCCCAAAAACTGGTGGGAAGACCTGATTCAGATAGCATACTTCTGGCCGCTTCTATCAGTGTGCGATTCTTTCTTTCCACAACTCCATTTTGCTCTGGAGAGTGTGCTAATGAGAAGTTTTGAGAGATGCCAGTGCCATTGAAAAATGTTTCAAGTACCTTATTTTGAAATTCAGTACCATTATCACTTCGCAACTGACAAACTTTTCGAGTGTACTTGAGCTCAATTCTTTTGATGAGAGAGATGATTTCAGCAGGTGCATCACTTTTAGATATGAGGAATACCACCCAGCAGTATCTGGTGAAATCATCAACCACAACTAGAGTGTACTTCTTTCCAGCTCTAGTTTGAACATTCACTGGACCAAAGAGATCCATATGTAGCATGTGAAGAGGTTCAGTGATGCTAAAGTTTTGCCTAGTTTTGAAACTGGCTCTTTTCTGCTTGCCCATCTCACACCCTGGACATGGCTTTTCTTTATTAAAAGAAATCTGAGGTATCCCATCAACCAGTTATTTGCGAGACAACTTGTTAATATTTTTAAAATTAAGATGGGATAATCTTTTATGCCATAGCCAGTTGGTGTCCTCATCAGCCTTGGTATAGAAACATTGCTCTTTTGGAGCTGGTTCCATATCCATGATGTACACATTTCCTTTTCTTGGTGCAACCATCACCACTTTCCAATCCTTGTTAAATATGGTGCCTTGAGCAATATCGAACAAAACTCTGAAGCCATCATCACAAAGTTGGCTGACACTGATCAGGTTGTATTTCAAACCATTCACAAATGCAACTCTTTTGAATTCGACTTGTCCATTATTGAGCACACCATATCCTTCAGTCTTTCCAGATTGACCATTACCAAACGTCACTGTCGGTCCATCTTGGACAGTGAACTCTTCAAGCAGGGGCTTACATCCGGTCATAGTCCGGCCAGCAGCGCTGTCCAGATACCAGATATTCTTCTTTCGATCGCCCTACACACACACAAAAATCATTAGTTATTTTTGTGAACCCATCTTTTCTTGATGGGTTCACTGGACTTCTCTACAGAAGTCACAGTAGATTGTTGTGGTGTTGAACCAGAGGCTGCATCTGGAGCTTTTTCACCAGCTCCAGGTGCAGGAGTAAAAACGATTGGTACTTGATACTTACTCCCCTTATTTTTACCAGATTTAGTTCCAGATGGAACATTCTTTTGATTAGGTTTTGAAGGGAGTGGTTTAATATTTTGTTTGAAAACTGGAGGTAATGAACCTCCTTCCAGATTTTTAATCCGGGCAGTACAACTCTGAACCCGTCGACACAAAAGTTGGAGATGACTTTCCAGATTAACCAAAATATTATTTTCATTAGGCAGCTGAACCTTGGACCTTGGTTCAGCTGGAGTTTTAGTCTGTCGGGTCTTGGGCTCCTTAGACTTTTGAGGTAAAGGCTTGTTACCAGTGGCCTTTTTGACTGGAGCTTTAGCCTGTTTGGCTCCAGGTTTAACCTCAATGGGGGTGGTCTCAATGGGTTCAGTTTCAACAGCTTCAGGTTGATCATAAGAGGTTTCAACCCTGAGAGCTGGAGGCAATGCATGAAGATCTGGTATGAGAGCTGCCATCTCCAGATCTCCAGATTTCCATGCATTCTTCTGGGCATCGATAGTTCTTGAAAATGCATCATAGTTTTTACCAAATGCTTTTACCCATGACTTGATAATCTTTTGTTCTTTTTCAAGATCAAAAAATAGTTTTTGATTATCAAGTTCCAAAGCCTCAATCTTTAAAACTGACTCCTTGAGAGCCAACTGGACACTTTGTAAATCATTCAGTTGTGGTTTAACATTGTTCAGTTCAATTAAGATAGTGTCAAGATATCTTTCACTATCAGCTCTTACAGTTTCCACAAAAGCTAAATCACCACTTAATGATTCAGCCAGGTCCAGTTTCAGTTCAGGGTCAACTTGGTTGTCATAATCACAAACCTTTTTCAAGATGATGTCCACCCATCTTCCAGTGATGACATCTTCTTTTGCCACGTGCTGCTGCTGTTGATCTTCCAAGGCCATGAAACACATGTCCCTTTCCTCTTCTTCATCAGCTGATGAGTCATCAGAGTACTCCCATTTCCCTCAGTTTGTGCCATTAAGCACTGATCCTTTTCCTCTTCCATGGACAGGAGGGCAATCTGGGCCTTAAGCTTCTTGTATTTAGCTTTGTAGCTATCATCAGGCCGATTGAAATTAGGGACAGGGGGGCCAGTTTGGTTGTTCAACTGACTAGATCTGCATTCCTTCATAAAGTGACCTTTCTTACCACACTTATAGCATGTAAGATTGGTCTTATCCAGAGAGCTAGAGCTGGAAGCATTGTTTGGGCCATTAAATCTTTTAGATTTATGCTTAAACCTGTTAAAGGTTTTAGCAATCATGGCGACCAGATCATCATCGTCAGTTTCATCACAACCATCACTGATTTCAGTGGTCAGGCCAGAGTTCAAGAAACTGTTTAACATCTCCTTCATTGAGTGTGCCTGGACACTCTCTGCAGACATTAAGGCAGCACAAGGTCGCTCAGGTACACTAGCAACCTTGGAACTCTGGGCATGGTTCATGGCATCTTGCTCAGCCACCAGTCTTGCAACATTATTATCTTCAGTGAATCTGAAGGCTCCATAGAGCGATGCAAGAGTATGGCTGTGCAAGGTTTTACCTTGTCTCAAGACAAGAACCATGTTTTCCCATTTGGAAGGAAGAATATCACAAAACTTCTCAAGAAGAATATCCTTATCCTTCTCTACACCCAAGCCTCTCAGCTGATTAATGAGGCTAGAAAATCTGGTGTATGTACCAGTTAGACTTTCATTGGGTAAGGCAAAGAAGGATTCATACTTCTTGTTCAAGGCAACTTTCCTGGTGACAATAGTGTCATCACTTCCTTCAAACTGAATAACTAATTCATCCCACATTGACTTTGCACTGGGGAACAACACAAGTGTTGGAATTAGATCTTCAGGGACAGCTCCAAGGATCATGTTCTTGAGTCTGGTGTCCAGATCAACAAGTCTACGATCCTCATCAGACCAATGGTCTTCGAGCTTTTCTCTTGAACCTCTTCTTCCAGTTGGATCTAGAAGAGGACTTACCCCAAGAGACATGGGTATATATGGTCCATCCTTAAAGATTTTCAACATATACCTCTCTATCCCACCGAAATGCAAAAGCATTCTGTCCTCCCATGTACCAAATGTCTCACTGTTTCCATCAAATTTTGGAACAGGAGTGTTGGAATAATGTACATGGACGTGATTTGGGGCAGTAGGAGGAGGAGGGTTTGTATTAACATTTTGAAAAGGTTGGGCATTAGTATTCAAGGGGGTTTCACCTGAACCAGAACCATCTCTACCTTCAGTAGTGTTCATCTTAGCAGATCTAGGCAAGTTTATTAGCCTTCTGCTCTGATACCACTTGTAAGTCCCAAATCAATAGATGGTACTACTGAAGACACCTTTATGTCGATGGTGGAGTTACTTTGCAATATATGCACTGAACTGGAGACGACCAGTTGCAGTGTGTATATACCAAGTTCTAGATAGATTACTTATTTAAAAGAAAATAAGTAAAGAACAATGCAATAATACAAAATACTTGTAAGATAAATTGATGAGACAATATGTAATTTTCAAGTGTAATTTATTTATTGATGTTAAATAAATTACAAGGTTGTTGCGGAACCAAGATAATACAAGAATGTAAATATCCTAACAACCTATGAACTACAATTGATCTACACTCAGAATTTCTCTAAACAATCGAAACACTTAAAGTTGTGAAATGTTCCTTTTTACGATTGAGAGAATATTGCACAAGTTCACCAAGAATATTGCAGGTATGCAAAGTGTGAAGTGTTTTCACTATGTGATTTCACTTGAATATTCTTGTTGTGCAATGACTTGTATTTATAGGCAAAGTTAACATTGGGATGTTAACTTTGGCCGTACAAATGTGGTTGAGAGCATTTAAGGAATAACATTTAATTCCTTAAAAAGCAGTATAAAGTTGCAGAATAAAGCAACTTTATTCAACCAGCTTTATGTACCTTTTATATTTAAATAATAAGATAAATCTTATTATCCGGGTAAAAGGACATAAAGCACAAAAGTCAATTCCTCGTAATCAGTGTAAAGCTTTGTAAGAGCTTTCCACTGATGGTCTCCAGTTTGTAACTGACTAGAATGTCAACTGGGCTTCGCTGCCATTGCCATTCTCTATCTTCCATTTGTTGTCTTCGACTTCAACTGGAATGATTCTTCAACTGGTCAGTTCTCAAATGGAGGAAGTCTTCAGTTGCGTTGACTGTACGGTGCAACTGGACTTCAATATATTTCTGGACAAATCTTCTGGGTCTCCAGTTCACTGGACAGTTTCACTGGGTCTCCAGGTGCAACTGGAGACTGGCCAGTTTACCAGTAAACTGGTCCTAACATAGTTACTCTAAATCTGCTTTACAATTATCAATATGTGATCAATTGTAAACATGCATAACTTTATGCCATAATTCGTAGACAAGAATATTTAATAAAGAAGATTTACGTTATCAAATAATTCATCATTATTAAACGTTTACGAATCAAATAAATACTGCTTTTGGGTCCGGGATGTCATTCGCTTAATGGGTGTACACTCCGTACCTCCAAACCCATTTCCAAGTGTAATAACCATATCCCTCAATTACACTAAATTTCTAACATATACATATATTCCTTTCTATGTCAAATCTTTTTCTGGAACTCGTTGGAACGCAAGCCCAGTTGGCCTAGCATCAATATAAATACTAATAACACCAATTATTTGAAGCATTAGTAATTTTTCTTCAAACCCACCATTGTTGATCAAGAATTTCAAACTACAAATTATTTCCACTCATTTCACTAAAATATTATATCAAAATCAGGAAATCTTGAAACTTACCTAGAAAGAGAGCATGGTATTGGTTATCTATGTCGTCTTTGTCACCTTCTACCACCACCACCACCATCACATCTGCCATGATCCCGATGGCTCTTGTTTCGGGTCTGTGTATTCTTTGTAGATACAACAGGTATGCATATTCTTTGTGGATCTATAGTTTGAAGATGACACAAATCGTCCACTAATGTTTCGGATCACATAAATCAATTTCTTTCAACCATTTTTTTTTGTGGATAACCCCCATAATTAATTTCATATTTGTTCCAGGAGAAAAAGAAAAAGAAACCTTGCATTATTCCTTGTAATTAATTCCTTTTCTTTTTGAGAAGACTTTGTGTGGTGATGGTGATGAACAGGAACCGGTGATTGTGCATTGGTGGTTGTAGGTTAGTGGTGAACTTGTGGTGGTGGTTGTTGAGATAGAAAGAGAAGGAGTGTGTTATTTTGTTTGATATTTATGAATTAAAATATATCTTTTGTTAATTATTTTTTTATCACATATAGTCTCTGTGGTTAGTAATAGACGATTATACCCTCACATGATTTGCATGTAAAGGGTTTAAACGACCAAAACTAACGGATGTTAGTGTCAGAGACTGCTAGCAACGAAAATGAAAAATCAAGGGACCATTTGCAATGAAAAAAAGCACAGGGGGCAAAATGCGAATATGACAAACCAAAGGGACCATTTGTGACATTTTCTCTATAGTAAATTAAAAACAAAATTAATTATCCTAAAAGTGTTCTTATGTTGGGGGCTTGATTCATAAACAAAAATATAAGTGAAAAATGAAGAAAGGGGGATGACTTTAGGCTTGCATGTTTGATTAATAAGTTGTCCTTCATCTAATATAGGTATATCATTTTTCTTTATCAATTTTGAAATTAGGGTTCTTGTAATGGTTAAATTGGGGATTTTTATTGGGGTGATTATATTCTGAATATATGATATAATTACCATGTAAAAATGTATTTATATCAATCTTGTGAGTTGCTCAGATAGCGCCTTAATCTCTCCAATAACCCCTGAATCGTTACTAGCTTCAGCCTTAGCAACTCTCCCTTGGTTAGTGCCCTTCTTCATCTTTCTTTCATTCTTCAAGAACCTTTCATCATCCATAGTTGAGTTATCCTTTGCCATGTCTTCCAAGATCTGATAACCTTCATTGGGTGTAATGTTATTGAAACTACCCCCAAAAGCATATCCCAATTCTCGTTTAGACTTCTTATCTAACCCATCAAAGAAAAGCTCCACATATTGTTCCCTAGTCAAATTGTGACCTGGACAATTTCTCAACATTTCCTTGAAACGAACCCAAGCATCTACAACATCTTCTCCATCATCTTGTTCAAAAGATCTAATCATATTCTCCAACCTTCTTTGAGTTCTGAGTGAATAAAACTCACCAATGAAAGCCTCCTTAAGTTGGTCCCAAGTAGTGATTGAATTCTCTGGAAGATCATTGAACCAATCAAGTGCTTCTCCGGTGATTGAGATGGGAAATGTCTCAAGTTTCACGGCATTCATTTGATTTTGACCATATTGATAAAGCCGAGCCAACTTTTCAAACCTATCCAAGTGTTGGTAAGGATCCCATTTCCTCTTTCCATCAAATTGTTGCTCTTCTATACTCTTGAGATGATTTCCTTTCAAATTGAAAGTGTGATCAATGGCCGGAGGTCTAATGGCAGAGCCACGGCTGGTTGGAATAGTTCGAACCCTCTCGCCATAGCGAGTGTCATTTGGACCCCTTGGTTGTTCGTCACCCATCTCCTCTTGCTTAACTTCTAAATTGAAGAATTCGTCTAAATAAAACCCTTCCTCGTCCGAATCAGGAGTGGGTTTAGCTATAGGTGAAAATGGTGTTGGTATTGGTGTTGTGGGTTCAGTGAAGTTAAACTGACGCCCTCTTGGTCTTCTCGGAGTAGACAAAGGACTATTCAAAGGGAGACCCGAAGAACGCAAGTTCATCAACTAAAACAATACCTGCAAACACACAACTAACACAAACACGTCAAATGCACCGGCGATAAGAAAAGAAAACTAAACTAATAAAACAAGTAACTTCCTCACGCGTGAGAAAGGATCAAACCACTAAATTAACAACTAAATCGGCACACAATCCCTGGCAGCGGCGCCAAAAACTTGATGTGTGAAATCGAGTTTGTAAAATTTATAAACAAGTACCCACTAAAAACCGACTACTACACACTTTCAGGCAGTGGACCTGATCACATATAGTATAGTAAGTAGTAAGTCCGAGATCGTTCACGGGGATTGGTTTTGAAATAATTGTTTGCTAAAGTAGTTTTATAAAAAGGGTGGAACCGTAGCCGAGTTGCTACCTAACTTTGACAATTTGAAATTAAAGAAATTGAAATGACAAGACAATTAAAAGTAAAGAAAGTTCAGACAATATAAATAAAGATCATCCACTTCGAATCCACTTGACTTCAGCTATGATTGCACACGTTAAAGAACAAATTCTTTAGAATTGACAAGATAATCGTGAAAGGATAAAAATGCTCGCGTGGTACCACCAACCGCTCGCAAATCACCCAAACACCTAAGTTGCTAGTTTAATTACCCAAGCCGGTACCACCAATGCCTAGAAAATCTCCCCAACAATTAGTTTGCTTGATTATCCAATTACCAATTATGCCTATGTGAATGAAAACGTGGTACCACCAACCGTTTCTAAACATGTTTACCGATTAATTCCTATTATAGATTTGACATTCACCGTCATACCATGAACCGGTGACAACCGACCATAGACAATCAAATTGCAACGATAAACATATTCACCTAGTACCACTAACGATGAACACATAAACCATCAACATCAAAAGAATAAATCACAAGGAATTAATTGATAAAGATCACGACACAACGATAATTGAATCAACTCTTGAATTAAAATATTGCAATCATATCATTCGTCAAGTTTCATCAAAGTGGATGATTAGAAATCTAGCCACTCATGCTAAATTGAAATTCATAAAAGAAATTGAAAGAGAACATATTGTACCAATGATTGTTGAATTTAAATTGCAAGACAGAAAATTAGATACGATCTAGATGGGTGTTCTTGAATCTTCAATGAATCCAATGATGAAATCTGAGATGATCCTTGAAAGAATTCGTGGTAGAACAGCTCCTAGAAAGAAAATTTGATAACTTGGGAAATAGGGTTTATTTTCTATTTATACCTCCCCAAAATCTGATGCAAAAAGGCTGAAACCCTGATTTCCCCGTGCACTCACTGCGGCGCAGTGAGGATGGTGCACTCCCACTGCGGCGCAGTGGAACATCCCTGGAATTCTGTTCTTATGGTGACTGCGGCGCAGTGGGGTGTAAATACTCCCACTGCGGCGCAATGGTAATCCTCTGGAAATTATTTCTTTTTCTTGACCTTTGACTGCGGCGCAGTGGGGCTGGTGCACTCCCACTGCAGCGCATTGATAATCCTCTGGAAAGTATTGCTTTTTCTTGACAATGACTGCGGCGCAGTGGGGCTTAAGTCTTCCCACTGCGGCACAGTGTATACTTGCTGAAATCTTTGGTTCTTCTTCATTAACAGCTCTCGAACACTCGGATCAACATCTTGGCCTAAAATCGTCAGAAAATGCACCAAATGGACGCACAACCTGCTAAGAACCTGAAAGCACTAACAAACACCATAAACGCGCCAAATGCATACAAAATTGACTCAAAACACATACGAAAAGGCCAATAATGATGTGGGCGATCTATATAAATTGGTCACATCAAATCCCCCACACTTGAGCGTTGCTTGTCCTCAAGCAAATCTGGAAATTAAGCAAAAGCATTCCTTGGCACGAAGCTATAAAAACTCATTACGATTATCAAAAAGAAGCCAAACCAAGTATGTCGATGACAAGGACTTTGGTGAAGCAGTTTTAATCTTAAATGAAAATCCGAAATGTTTGACAATATCTGAACAATCCACAAGCCTCAATAACACGACTAAGCAAAAGTGAAACAAATGAGCCTATCAAAATCATCCTACTCCAACGAACTTACTATTGGGGTTGAATATATATGAATAATCACTCATTGCTCGGTCGTGATGCATATCTTACCATAGGCTTGAACTAGGATCATAGCTTCACCGACATGGCGTGAGCACCAAGTACATCATCAAAATATGGCATATAAATCGGTTGTAATGTTAGGCTAAGGGTATTTACAATGGGATTTGGGAAATTTAGGTTAGTGATAACAGGAAATAACAAAAGTTTAAGTTATGTACAAAATAGTCTAATCAAACCCTTACCATTGATTGCCACCAACCCATAAGATGCTATCCCACGAACACACCTCAAACGTAACAAGCAAAACCCGACACCATTGTGGTGTATCAACTTCAAACAACTTAGGAACAACCAAATCTTCCATTCTATTCACGAACCAAATGATACAACAATTCTTAGACATATAAAAATGAGAAATACCCACTAGTAGCCCAAGTTCTTTTTTTTTTCTTCTTATTTCATTTTTTCTCTTTTTTTTTTCTATTTTTCTGTTTTTCACTTTTTTTTTTCTTATTGAACCATTTTTACTCTACTAGTAGGCACCCTCTTACAATGATGAACAATGTCTATAACAATATACTTCCTTTGAACAATCCAATACATTCCCCAATAACTTGACCAATCGACGTATTCCCATAGACCAAGAATATTCCAACTGACAACCCACTGAAGCTCTCCCAAACCGCCCAAACAAACCAATGACAATCAATGGCCCCCCAAAATTAGACTATCGGTATGGCGAGGTAAAGTTTACATATTTAAGTGGATTTATACAAAAGAAAAGACTAAGTTCAAAAAGGGTGTCTAAATGTATCTTGCACTAAAGATGAGTGCAACAAAGGTTTACAAAGAAAGGAAAATCACTGACCAGAGTAGCCAGCTACACAAAACATGTATGTACATGTATAAAAGTATGTATACTAAAGGTAAAAATATACATAAGCAAGGGGCGAATAGAAAGAAAATACGGGTCAAACCTAGTATGCCAATTCGTCATCCAATGTACTTATATCACAAAAGTGATCTCACTGCGGTCTCGTAACGATCACCAGGCCAAGTTCTAGCTCAACACATCACCGGCACACTCATATCAAAGAAAGGAACCCGGAAATGGAATAGATTAACCTCAAATTTGCACATCTTAGTGCAGAGTTCGAAATGGAACCCTTACTCCCGAATAAATCCAAGAGCCTAAGAGAGGGACAAATTTACAAGGCAATCACACCAAAACCGTAAACACCTAGCACAACTATAAATGAATGATGAATCTCACAACTTTTAGGTGTTTGGGATATTTGAGCATGCAAGTAATGTTATCAATCCACAAGGATTAGCTCAATAACCGTTCAGAACACATTTCGCCGATTAAATTTGTACCAAGGAAAAATTTTGTAGTAAAATTGCTCATTAAGTTATTATGAATTAAGTGACAAAAGCAATTTACCACAAGGACAAGCTCAACACAAGTTTCAAATCATATCGTCTTCCGTCATCCTACCAAATCGAAACAACCATTCTCAAACATGCACATCATAGTTCAGAGTTCAAAACAGAACCCTTACTCTTGGATAAAATCCAAAAGCCTACGAGAGGGACACATCTACAAGAACGGTTAAATCTCAATGGCAAAACAACAAAAGAGATATATCCGGTTGCTTAAACCTATTTGCTACCCCCCACACTGAAGATGGACAATGCCCTCAGTGTCCAACACTCGGTCAAAACTAAGGTAAATAGGGGTAAGCAGAATAGACAGAAAGAATGAGAACACATACCGGATCATGGACACATTCCGTTTCAAAACAAGTAAGTCGACCCCGCCCCACAAATTGCTCTTACTAAAAAGGAAGTCCAATTTGCTTGACGGGAGAAACAGACTAGTCCAAAACGGAATGTGCGAGAGCTGTGTGCGAAACAATGTTAGTAAAGATGCCAATTAAAAATGTTGCGCTGAACTTACTGCCAGCATATGCACGTGACATCATAGTGAGCTACTAACACGATCACACAATCAAACAAATCGATGCCACAGAATGTAGGTGAGAATGAGAATCCAATGAGTCCTCCCCCATACTTGGGTTGTACAATAGGTATGGCCATCCATTCGGATCAAACCTGCTCAATTACACATCACAAGAACACATCCAAAATATCCATACAAAGTGCAAACTAAAAAGAGTATCATGAAGAAAATAAAAGAAACAAAGGAAAGTACAAATGTTTCATCACCCCGTAGGGTGGATACCAGACAATGATAACTAAAGTAACGACATGAAAATACCAACATAACCAATCATCACATGATTCCATCCCACGGTACCAGATGGGAATCATATCCACTACTGCTGCTGACCATGGTAGCCATAGGGTAGTCCAGGTGTTCCAAAAATACTTGTCACCCAATCGGACGCCTCTTCCTGAGCTGCACCCGAACCACCTGCATCTCCTCCCGACTGACCAGCATCAAATCCTGAATGAGCACCTGCATCAAAATCAAAAGATGAAGAACATCTCAATGTCATTATCAACATCAACATCAACTCATCATCAATATCAACATCAACATCATCATCACATCAATATACATGCAACATCAACATCAACATCAACATCAACATCAACATCAACATCAACATCAACATCAACATCAACATCAACATCAACATCAACATCAACATCAACATCAACATCAACATCAACATCAACATCAACATCAACATCAACATCAACTTATATCTGATAGGTACACATATGCTTTTCAATTATCAACTCAAATTTTGCAACTTTCATGGGAATGAACCACCATCAACATCAACATCAACATCAACATCAACATCAACATCAACATCAACATCAACATCAACATCAACATCAACATCAACATCAACATCAACATCAACATCAACATCAACATCAACATCAACATCAACATCAACATCAACTCAAATTTTGCAACTTTCATGGGAATGAACCACCATCAACATCAACATCAACATCAACATCAACATCAACATACATACTATAGGGTAGATACAGAAAAAATGACAAAAAGGTGCAAAAACACTAATTTTCATTAATATCAACATCAACATCAACATCAACATCAACATCAACATCAACATCAACATCAACATCAACATCAACATCAACATCAACATCAACATCAACATCAACATCAACATCAACCTCCTGTACTGGAGGTGGTCCTTCAACTTCACCTTCATCAGCCAACAACTGCTCTTGCTCATTTGCTTTCTTCTTCTTCAAAATCCTTGCCCTCCAAAGCTCATTATACTGAAAACTCTCCTGATGCACTGGTAATGAAAGATAGGTCTGGCAATCATCTGAAGCAAAGACTCCCATCCTCTTATAAATAACCGTGATGAAATGTCCCAAAACCAAATTCGAATCAGAATGGTTACACATACGGTCAAGCAGTACAAGAGGAGGCAAAGCAAACCTTGATGGAGCACCCTCAGAAAATAGCTTAAGTAACCACAAATCATTTTGGTAAGCCTTTTCCCAATGAGTAGATCGCTGCACCAAGAATGTCACAATCATGCGGTGGAGTAACCTCAAACGTACATTCTTTATCTTTGACACACCACTAGTGTATGTCCAAGTTTCTCCTCCCGTGATCCTTGTGTAATACTCCAAAATAGACTCTCCATTACCCAAATCGGATCCTGTTCTATAGCCCTTCTTCAAAATAGCCTTAAGTTCCGCACTCTGTAGCTCCTCTCTTGAATACATTCCACAATAATAACCAAACTCAGCAATCGACAGCTTCCTCTGCTGTCCCCCACAATAAAACGAGACTATCCTTTCCTCAAAAATATCTTTGACTTTCCCTAACTCCTTCTTCAGCTTCAAGGTCGAATAAAACTCCAAACACAACTCACGGTAGGCGGGCTCACGGTTAGCAAAAACCCGCCGCCAAATATCACAATTCACGTCATGCCCTCTTGACTCCCCTCCAATTCTCAAACTCATAGAAAACCATCTTCGTATGTCCTCCTGCACTCCATAAACTTGAGCTTGAATAGGATGTAAATATCTCGCGGGACAGACCGCATGCTTAGCAAGCTTATACAACTTGTTCTTGTACATGTTCTTATGAGGCTGCCTAACACCTCCGAATGAGAGCCAAGCATGTCTCTCGTTCAGTTCACCTTCAATGAATGTAAGCGGCACCTCCATCTGTTTCTTAGAAGTTTGACTCGGAACATCAACGACCTCACTAGATTGCCCCTCAACCATTTTTCGTTTTCCTGCGGCCTTATCAGTTGCTCCCTACATTCACAAACATGAAAGCGACCAATCGTGAGTAATTAGAATGCAAAGTTAGGAACCATATTAAACAAACGAAAATCTTGGCAGGAAAAGGCCCCCACTGCGGTGCAGTGGGCATGAGTAACCCTCACTGCGGCGCAGTGGGGTTAATAAGACAAGTCGGGCAGAGGATCCTCACTGCGGCGCAGTGAGGCAATGAACCCCCTCACTGCGGCGCAGTGAGGCATAAAATCTGGGTAACTAGTTAGGGTTCATCACGACTTGGCACAAAAAAAGGGGGACAATCAAACAAGCAAATTCAGGGAATAATGAAACAATAATCTCCAATCGTTTTTCAAAACTACAATAACCAACATATACATTCCCCACACTTGTTCATAACAAATCCCCAATTTTTCCAAAACCCTAATTTCAAAATTAAAATCAATATTGGATGAACAAGATGAAAGATTTAACACCCAATTAGCTTCTATTGCCCACAAACATCAAAACCCCTAAATTAATTCGAACATATAAACCCTAGAAATTAAAAAATTCAAAATAAAAGAAAAATACAAAGAAACAAAAGAGAAAAACTTACACTTCTCCCCATAATGCAATGTATGAAGATAAAAATCTGGAAGAGTGATTAAAGATGGAAGAAAATGGAGGATCTTGATGGTGGTAGTAGGTTTTTCTTTGGAGGGGAGAAAGAAAGAAAGAAGTAAAAGAGTGAAAATGAAAAATAAAAGAAAATCCCATATGTACCTGGCTTGTGCTTGACCTACCCGGCCTCCCACTGCGGTGCAGTGGGAAGTATTCCAAAAGTGGGCAGAGGCTTTTTCCTGCGGCGCATCCAGAATATCCCACCCCCACTGCGGCGCAGTGGGGATTTTCTGAAAATTTTCCTTCAAAAATATTATGTCAAAAACTCAAATCACACTTACCCGGAACCGCATCACATCGAGACCACTCCTGCACTTACTAATAAAACAAGATTAAAACTAACTAATTCAAAGAAAAGTAAAACGCGATAAAATAAACACGGGTTGCCTCCCGAGAAGCGCTTAAGTTATTAACGAGTCTTGAGCTTGACTCGACCAACTTTCAAGTTTCAAATTCAAACACGGGAATCTCCTCAATTACCCCCTCGACCTGCTCTTCTTCCAAATATAGCTTATGTCGATGACCATTGACAATGAACGATCCTTCACCATTTCGCTTAAACAACTCAACATAACCCGATGGGTATACGTGCTTAATCTCAAACGGTCCAATCCACCTAGAAGTTAGTTTAGGTTGCTTAATCTTAAATTAGACAAGAATAACAACACTTTAGCCCCAACCTTAAACTTCTTTCTATGAATCCTCTTATCATGCCAAATCTTGGTCCTCTCCTTATATAGCCTCGAATTCTCATAAGCACCTAGCCTAAGCTCATCAAGCTCATGGAGTTGCAACATTCTAAGTTCACGCGCTTCCATCAAGTCCAAATTCAAATTCCTTAAAGCCCAATATGCTTTATGCTCTATCTCAATAGGAAGATGGCAAGTTTTGCCATAGAGCAACCGGTATGGCGTGGTGCCAATCGGCGTCTTATAAGCCGTCCTAAACGCCCACAAGGCGTCATCTAACTTCTTTGACCACACCTTGGGGTTATCTCCAACAGTTTTCTCCAAAATCCTCTTCAAGGCCCTATTTGTGTTTTCTACTTGACCACTAGTCTGTGGATGGTACGAGGTAGAAAAATAGTGGACAACACCGTACCTCTTCATCACTTTGGCTAACTGATGGTTTGCAAAATGGGTTCCTCGGTCACTAATCAAAGCTCTAGGGCAACCAAAACGACAGAACAACTGTTTCAAGAAATCAATGACTACACGCGCATCGTTCTTGGGCAAAGCCTTGGCTTCGGCCCATTTAGACACGTAGTCAACGGCGACAAGAATGTACTGAAACTTATTAGACGGTGGGAAAGGTCCCATAAAGTCTATACCCCAGATATCAAAAACCTCACATACCTGAATACTATGTCGAGGCATCTCATCCCGTTTAGTGATGTTCCCCTGTCGCTGACAGATGTCACAAGTCTCAACCAAAGTCTGGGCCTCCTTGAAAATTGTTGGCCAATAGAAACCTGCATCAAAAACTTTCTTACCCGTCACTGAAGGACCATAATGACCCCCAGTTGGCCCGTAGTGACACGCATCCAAAATCTCTCTTGTCTCACTTCCAGCAACACATCTCCTAACCATACCATCTGCACAAACACGAAACAAGTATGGATTGTCCCAAAAATAATACTTAACATCCGATATGAGCTTCTTCTTCTGCTGGGACGTGAAATCATTAGGTATCTCACCTGCGACCAAATAATTAGCTATATCTGCGAACCAAGGAGCTTCATCAGAGTTAGAGATAAACATTAAAGACTCATCGGGGAAGTGATCATTGATCTCCCCATCACGAAGTTCCTCCCGATGAGGATCTTCCAAATGACTCAAATGGTCGGCAGCCAAATTTTCAGCCCCTTTCTTATCCTTTATCTCAATGTCAAATTCTTGCAACAAAAGAATCCAACGGATAAGCCTGGGTTTAGCATCCTGTTTCGAGAACAGGTACTTAAGGGCTGAATGGTCAGTGAAAACTATGGTCTTACTCAAAACAAGATATGATCTAAACTTATCAAATGCAAAGACCACTGCAAGCAACTCCTTTCTGTAGTGGTGTAATTTTGCTGGGCGGGGTTCAAAGTTTTACTAGCAAAGTAAATGGGTTTGAAATGTTTCTCAACCCTTTGCCCTAGCACAGCTCCAACAACATAGTCGCTTGCATCACACATCAACTCGAAAGGCAATTCCCAATCTGGAGCTACCATGATAGGAGAATCAGTCAACTTCTCCTATTTCTCCAGATCCTAAATTAGCGATCTCTTCCTCTCCAATATCTGTCTCCATGAATTCCTGAAATTCTTGATCTAATGCATCATCAATGACATCAATCCTGAAACAAGTCTCATCATTAGAATAAGAATGCTTGATAGACTTTTCAACATTAAACACAATCCTATCAGTTCTTACGCCTAAGGAAATCTCCTTATCCTTCACACGGATGATAGCATCCGCGGTATTAAGGAATGGGCGTCCAAGAATAAGAGGGACCTTCGTATCTTCCTCCATCTCGAGGATAACGAAGTCAACTAGAAAAACAATATGGCCAACTCTGACGCTAATGTTTTCAGCAATCCCGATGGGATACTGAAATGAATGGTCAGCAAGTCTTATACTCATGCGAGTAGGGCGAAGGACTCCCAAGGACAACTTGGCATAAACCGAGTAAGGCATCAAATTGATGCTAGCCCCTAAATCAGCTAAGGCTTTACAAATAATAGTTCTAATAGAGCAAGTGATAAGGAAACTCCCTGGGTCTTCAAGCTTTGGTGGAATGCGGTTCTGCAAGATAGCAGAACACTCGGCATTAAGAAAAGTAGCCTTTGCCTCTTCAAACTTCCCTTTGTCTGTCACAAGCTCCTTAATGAACTTGGCATAATTGGGCATCCCCTGAATAAGATCAACTAATGGAACATTAATATGAACATTTTTGATCATGTCCACAAACTTGTTATAATGCTCCTTCAGCTTTGCTTTCCTGAACCTCTGTGGAAATGGTATCTTTGGCTTGTATGGTTTAACCTCTGGAACCACAACCGGTTTTGGTGGAGTGACCGGAGTCTTCACGGTCGGATCTTCCTCCATCTCTATCTCTTCATCAACATCAGCATCATCACTCCCGTTATCCTGCACATCTGAAACAACAACATTAGGCATAAGAGGTGGGTCATAAGACCTACCAGTACGAGTGGTGATGGCTTTGGCTTACTCATTACGGACTGGAGGTGGAGTGTATTTCTGTCCCTGATTTAACTGAGGTCTAGGATTCTGCTGTGTGTTGCTAGGAAGAGCCCCCGTAGGCCTAGCAAGAGCTACCATCCTACTTTCGAGATCCTTGAAGTTAGCACCCTGATTTTTTATGTTGATCTCCACCTTCCCGTTTATCTGATCCAACCTCTCACTCAAAGCCTTAGTATCATCCCTGATCATTTGAATGCTAGTGTTTGTTTCAACTTGATTACTAGCCAACTGCTTCATCATCTCCCTCAACTCGGCATTAGGATCGGCGTTAGAAGAAGAAGAACCTGATCCTTGTCCTTGCTGAGTCTGCTGTTGTGGCTGATTTTGATAATTATCTCTTTGCCACCTGTTACCTGAAAAACGAGGAGCATTAGCCTGAAAAGAAGAGTTATAAGAAGAATTACCTGAAGGCCGGTTTTGGAAACCGGTGTTGCGGTGGAAGTTCCCTTGGGGTTGATTCTGAACATAGTTCACATCTTCGGGTGCCCGATTTGGACACTCATCAGAATAGTGCATATCACCACAATGATCACACCCATCGGCTAAGACCTTAACATCCCTCTCAAGTGCTCCAAACTTAGTCTCTTGAGCAGTAAAGCTCCTATCCATGCGCTCAGATAGCGCCTTAATCTCTCCAATAACCGCCGAATCGTTACTAGCTTCAGCCTTAGCAACTCTCCCTTGGTTAGTGCCCTTCTTCATCTTTCTTTCATTCTTCAAGAACCTTTCATCATCCATAGTTGAGTTATCCTTTGCCATGTCTTCCAAGATCTGATAACCTTCATTGGGTGTAATGTTATTGAAACTACCCCCAAAAGCATATCCCAATTCTCGTTTAGACTTCTTATCTAACCCATCAAAGAAAAGCTCCACATATTGTTCCCTAGTCAAATTGTGACCTGGACAATTTCTCAACATTTCCTTGAAACGAACCCAAGCATCTACAACATCTTCTCCATCATCTTGTTCAAAAGATCTAATCATATTCTCCAACCTTCTTTGAGTTCTGAGTGAATAAAACTCACCAATGAAAGCCTCCTTAAGTTGGTCCCAAGTAGTGATTGAATTCTCTGGAAGATCATTGAACCAATCAAGTGCTTCTCCGGTGATTGAGATGAAAATGTCTCAAGTTTCACGGCATTCATTTGATTTTGACCATATTGATAAAGCCGAGCCAACTTTTCAAACCTATCCAAGTGTTGGTAAGGATCCCATTTCCTCTTTCCATCAAATTGTTGCTCTTCTATACTCTTGAGATGATTTCCTTTCAAATTGAAAGTGTGATCAATGGCCGGAGGTCTAATGGCAGAGCCACGGCTGGTTGGAATAGTTCGAACCCTCTCGCCATAGCGAGTGACATTTGGACCCCTTGGTTGTTCGTCACCCATCTTCTCTTGCTTAACTTCTAAATTGAAGAATTCGTCTAAATAAAACCCTTCCTCGTCCGAATCAGGAGTGGGTTTAGCTATAGGTGAAAATGGTGTTGGTATTGGTGTTGTGGGTTCAGTGAAGTTAAACTGACGCCCTCTTGGTCTTCTCGGAGTAGACAAAGGACTATTCAAAGGGAGACCCGAAGAACGCAAGTTCATCAACTAAAACAATACCTGCAAACACACAACTAACACAAACACGTCAAATGCACCGGCGATAAGAAAAGAAAACTAAACTAATAAAACAAGTAACTTCCTCACGCGTGAGAAAGGATCAAACCACTAAATTAACAACTAAATCGGCACACAATCCCCGGCAGCGGCACCAAAAACTTGATGTGTGAAATCGAGTTTGTAAAATTTATAAACAAGTACCCACTAAAAACCGACTACTACACACTTTCAGGCAGTGGACCTGATCACATATAGTATAGTAAGTAGTAAGTCCGAGATCGTTCGCGGGGATTGGTTTTGAAATAATTGTTTGCTAAAGTAGTTTTATAAAAAGGGTGGAACCGTAGCCGAGTTGCTACCTAACTTTGACAATTTGAAATTAAAGAAATTGAAATGACAAGACAATTAAAAGTAAAGAAAGTTCAGACAATATAAATAAAGATCATCCACTTCGAATCCACTTGACTTCAGCTATGATTGCACACGTTAAAGAACAAATTCTTTAGAATTGACAAGATAATCGTGAAATGATAAAAATGCTCGCGTGATACCACCAACCGCTCGTAAATCACCCAAAAACCTAAGTTGCTAGTTTAATTACCCACGCCGGTACCACCAATGCCTAGAAAATCTCCCCAACAATTAGTTTGCTTGATTATCCAATTACCAATTATGCCTATGTGAATGAAAACGTGGTACCACCAACCGTTTCTAAACACATTTACCGATTAATTCCTATTATAGATTGACATTCACCGTCATACCATGAACCGGTGACAACCGACCATAGACAATCGAATTGCAACGATAAACATATTCACCTAGTACCACTAACGATGAACACATAAACCATCAACATCAAAAGAATAAATCACAAGGAATTAATTGATAAAGATCACGACACAACGATAATTGAATCAACTCTTGAATTAAAATATTACAATCATATCATTCGTCAAGTTTCATCAAAGTGGATGATTAGAAATCTAGCCACTCATGCTAAATTGAAATTCATAAAAGAAATTGAAAGAGAACATATTGTACCAATGATTGTTGAATTTAAATTGCAAGACAGAAAATTAGATACGATCTAGATGGATGTTCTTGAATCTTCAATGAATCCAATGATGAAATCTGAGATGATCCTTGAAAGAATTCGTGGTAGAACAACTCCTAGAAAGAAAATTTGATTACTTTGGGAAATAGGGTTTATTTTTCTTTTTATACCTCCCCAAAACCTGATGCAAAAAGGCTGAAACCCTGATTTCCCTGTGCACTCACTGCGGCGTAGTGAGGATGGTGCACTCCCACTGCGGCGCAGTGGAACATCCCTGGAATTATGTTCTTATGGTGACTGCGGCGCAGTGGGGTGTGAATACTCCCACTGCCGCGCAATGGTAATCCTCTGGAAATTATTTCTTTTTCTTGACCTTTGACTGCGGCGCAGTGGGGCTGGTGCACTCCCACTGCAGCGCATTGATAATCCTCTGGAAAGTATTGGCTTGGCATCCATTGACTGCGGCGCAGTGGGGCTTAAGTCTTCCCACTGCGGCGCAGTGTATACTTGCTGAAATCTTTGGTTCTTTTTCATTAACAGCTCTCGAACACTCGGATCAACATCTTAGCCTAAAATCGTCAGAAAATGCACCAAATGGACGCACAACCTGTTAAGAACCTGGAAGCACTAACAAACACCATAAACGCGCCAAATGCATACAAAATTGACTCAAAACACATACGAAAAAGGCCAATAATGATGTGGGCGATCTATATAAATTGGTCACATCAGTGGTCGAAATCATTTGCAAAACAAAGGGCTTTGAAAGCTCGAAATCTCAGCCATTTTTCAAAAATCATAAGTAATTCATCATAGCACTTCAAGAGTCAAGCCATACATATATAGAAACCTCTATGTGTCCACAAAATTCTCCCAGAACTAAGTTTTCTTTGGTTTGGCTTCAAAAGGGGGCAAAAATACTGATTTCTGAAAGTGGTCAGATTCAGGACGAAATTAGTATGTCTATATTCAAAAATTCATAGAAAAATCAAGAAAAATCGTACTGAGGTGATTCCAACGGCTAAAGTTAGAGAAAAGAGGTATATATAAGGTGGTGAAACAGGTTTTCAATTGGTTGAGTAAAGCTTGGAGAAAACCATTGATTTCTAAAGACGCGCAGTGCTGAGTTCATTTAAAGAATTGTGACTTTTGATGCTTTTATCGTATCTTTAGGTATGGAGTTCATGGTGAGAAGTATTTTCTGTATTTGGATGTCATATTAGCTTCTTATGATGATATTTTTATGGCTATAGGTGGTCCGAATCTTGTAGCTTGCTCGGTATTCACGTTGGTGAGTTGTTGTGCATCCTGTAAGGTAAGATAACTACCTTTTGACACGAGGGACACAACGAGAACTTAGTTTTTGTATTAAACGATTGTTAAAACCCCTTCATACGCTTGTTGAGTTGTGGGAATTTATGGGAGGGCTCATGGTTGATAATTATGCATGTTATACGTTAGTTAATTGTGTTTAATGATGTTATGCATGCTACGATTGTTTTGGTCAAAAATTACCTAAGATAATCTACGTTGAAGAATTAGATCAATAATGTAACCAAACTTTCGTTCGTGAGGTTAAGGGCTTGTAAAATATGTTTGAGATTCAAAGATGCGTTTGATAGAAAGGATTTGTGAAAAGATTATGTCGACTAAACAAGGATTAAAGGTCAAATGCGATAATAAACATAATAATAAGTACCGAGATAATGTAAAGAATAATAAGTAACGTCAATTATAGTATAGATCTAGTAATAAACAAGATAAAAGTAAAAAGTAAAGAACAAGAACACCGAGATTTGTTGACGAGGAAAAGCCCTTAATCCTTTGAGGATTGCCGGCATAAAAACCCCGGGAGGAAACAATCGTCCCTGCCTTTGTTCTTTTATTTATGATTGTTAAAATGTTTACAAGGGTGAAATTCGGTTGATCGATGTGACTAAGTGTGAGAATGAAGATAAAAGAATTGAGAGCAGTGTGTGTGTGAGTACAAGTGAGTAATGAGCAGGAAAAATAAGATGAGATTAGATGCCTAAATCGATCAGCCTCCTTCATTTATATAGACCTAGGACCTAACTAACTATCCGAAGTTGTAGGGATCTTCCAGGTCTTCGTTGATTGAACGTTGGAGCGTATCTTTGCTTAGTCAAGTGAACGTTGAAGTATCTTCCTCGTGCTGAATTTAACTTGAAGTCCGATTATGTTGGGAGAACGGTCTTCTTTGCGTGTTGATGGTAATTCCCATGTGTGAAATCCTTTATTTTCCGTTGGAGATATTTTCCTTGGTTTGATATTGAATATTCTGGAATCTGTATACTTAACTCAAGTGCAAATGATAATAACAATTGAATCATATCGTTAGCAAAATATTAATAAGTTATCAGAATATCCACCTATGTCAGGATCCTGATACGTCAAGATCTTAAGCTTTGCACTCGAAATTTCACCCATAACAATTGTCCCCAAAGTTATTTTAATAAAATCAATTTTGTTGAAATAACTTTGAATCTTCTGGAAGAAGCTTTTGACCGAAGTCAATCAGTTAATTTTGAAACCCTCTTTAAGATAAGACGCGTGGAACTCGGATAGCCAAGAGTTTTGATTTGATAGGTAACAATTTGACGGTTCATTTCCTACTCTTTTACCCCTCTATTCAAGCCGACAATTTTTTATTTTGAAAATCACAAACAGCTTTTCTTCTATGCTAAAGAAATTTCAAATAATATTCTCGGTTTATATTAATTCTCACAACATCACAATGTCAGAGGTTACAAGTGGTGAATCTCATCTTCAAGTTCAAGATCCTCCGAGAGTTGACTGGGGGGTTAACAAATCTGAAAAGCGACTTCTTTAGGTATAACAAACCATTTCGAATTTATTCATCCTTTTTCAAAGTCTAATTTTATCTTTTTCTATAGTGCTTTTCCCAGATGCGATACGCACATATGGAAGTCGCAAGAGTTAAAGATGAGGAAATAAGGAGCCAGAATCAGTATACTCAATGGCTTCTGGAATCAAGAAAAGTCCAGTTGTCAAGAATAAAAGAGTTGGAAGAAGAGTTGGCCAAGACCAAGGAAGAGCTTCAGACAGCAAAAGTGGATTTAGTCTACTTAAGGGTCGCCAAGAAATTGAAACCTGACTCTTCTTCATAAAATGATTTCATGGGTGATGAAGGATATGATGAAAAGGCCAGAACCCATATTTTAGACTCTTTTGTTTAGGAAAATGAATAGATGGGGGTAGTGTAATGTGGAACAACAAATGCTTAGGAGGGAAGAGATTGATCTGGTATGATCAATCATAGAAAG
>CM067173.1:25465025-25508523 GCA_034093135.1 Erigeron breviscapus | reverse complement strand
TAGCATGCATGATAGGGAATTTTGTGTGCAACGTGAACTGTATGATGCATGAAAATTGTTTAAACGGAGTTCGTAGGGTACTTATGATTTGATGACTTGATTGTTATGTGACAACTTGATGAACGTATATGATAGTGTCGGGATACACCGTGAATTGTGGAATAATTGTGATAAACGTTGATGTGTGTGGAATCTTGGATGCATTTATTATTTGTCCCCCAGCAAAATGAAATGATGGCATTAATGGAGTATAACATTCGATAATCCTAGAGGCGCCTGATCAACAAATCTATGGTTATCCAATGTTATATAAAGTTAATGATCTCATGGATTGCGCCTCGTGGATAAAGTATAGTAGCTAACCCGGTATGTTTAATGAGTGTTGGTTAGGTGGAGGGTTAGCCGCTGGTACACCCTGTATACATACCCGGTCAACACTTAGAGAACATAACGGAACCGAGTTTTGGACATCCATTCATTGATATATTATGTAGAATTCGAGCTTTTGTGTGTGTGTTAGTGTGTGTTAATGGCGGTTTTAGAGAGAGAAAGTAGAGAGAGAGTAGAGAGAGAATCAGTGAAAGTTTGGATAGTATTATGGGTTCAAAAGTTACAAATTACATAAGGGTGGGGGTTTATATACATAAGAGCTATTTACACTATGCCCCCTTCCATATTAACAAGTTTACATTCTAAGTACAAAATGACATAAGGTATACAAATCAACTACTACATTTATATTTCTAACACAAGAAAGTATTTATAAAGGTCGTATGTGATTCACAAAGTATGGACGGCCGACAAAAGCAAGAGTTTGAAAGTGAGGATTTTCCGATTGTTTTTTAAAATTTGACAACCATCGTAGGCTGGACGCTTCGTCCCCCCCCCTTTTGCAAAAATTGGTTACAAGTCAAACGATCGTACAACTACAAAAATAGCATCATAATTTTCTCCGACTCACATTCTATCGGACCATAGATTATTTCGATTTTACAGGCGTGTGGATGGTGCTGTACAACCGATGCATCGCTCCCAGCATGAGTACAGAAAATCGATATGGGCGTTGGATTTAAGGGTTGTCATTTAGCGCGAGCGCGCTCGCGTCTTCACGCGTGAGACCTTTCACTTGTATGACATCTCCTCCGCACAGACGACACTATATATATCATCACAACGTGCGAGCATCACGCTTTGGATTACTCTGTGTTTTCGCTCAGAATGCATGTTGTTTTGGGTCTTCTTGGAGGAAATGGTGTGATGTAAGCTCGCTTGTCAAGCTGGGGCTCTCAAACGCATGCGACGTTGCCCGTTCGACAACGGTCCTGAAAGTCTGGCCAAACTGTCCGTCAACGGGGAACAGTACAATCGCATCGGATATTTTAGCGCAATCGGTTTCGAAGAGCGGGTGGAGATCGCTGCCGCAAATGCTGACGAATGGCTCTTACTACGACTCCCACTACAAGGTACTGGGCGCCGGATCACGGATATGCCGTCCGGAATTCTTCTAGTAGTAACACATTCTACGGTTGCAAAAAATAAAAAAAAAATAAAGTCCGAAGCTCTCGAGAGATCGGCACTACTAGAAAGGGAAAATACGGAGCTACGAGTTGCGAGAGCCCGCAAAAGTCGCGACCCCACCCCCCGTTATGCAAGCACCGCTCGACTGGCTAGGGCGCCGATGACACGGGAGAAGGGTGAAGCTAGACAAGAGCCTGTGATGTTCTTTTTTTCCCATAACTGTTTTCTCCCCCCGAACACGCCGATGCGCGTCCATATCTGTAGCAAATATCGAAGAGCCCGAGACGAGATCAGAAGGAAACACTTGCTACGCACTCAGAACATGCATGGTACAGTCAATGCCGAAACCGGTGAACATTGGCACGCCCGGCCATGTATGTCGTACAGACAATGCTATTTCATCGATAGAAAGCAGTAATCGACCGGTTATTTCGTCCGTCGATTATCAGGACTGAGAGCGTGCGCGGTACCGAGGAGCAGCGCACGAAGATAAGGGCAAGAAAACGAAACGAGGCACTAGTCCGCCCAAACGTCAGCAGATTCTTAGATCAGTAGGGATCTTGCGTCTGCGACATGCAAGAAGAAGCTGATATAGCTAGTACTGAGCTCCGTGGTGGCTTGAAACAGTCATCATCGCTCTATGCGTCACAACGCAATAATGGGCCGCCGCATCATAGTAGAACGCAATTTGCGGGCATATGAAGTCGAGCATATCGTTTTTTTGCGATGCGGGCGAAGAATAGCAAAGAAAAGAAAGAAACGCTTAGAGATGGTGTCTGATCGGTTGAAGTTTGGTCTGAAGAGTGGATGAATGGACTGCCGACACTCGGGTATGTCATTAGACAGGTGGTGCGCGAGCCCGCAATAGGCATCCCGAACCGGAGCCCCTCAGCCGATTTAAGCAAGACTCCCAGAATGATATGACAGTCAGATAAACGGTAATCACCGCCAAGCGGTTACATAACCCGATTCATCTGCTATAACTCCGGGTCTGGGAGACGCTGCGAAGCTCGAAGTATCAAAAAAACGGGCTCGGATAGCGCCTGACACGATGACGACCGGCTAAGGGCGGATTGTCGAACGAAGATGGATGGTATCGAGGTCGCACGGCGGACTCGAAAGTCCACGTGCGTCAAACGCCACAAGAGCAGCACAATCGCATATAAAGGGCCGAGATCCCGCTCGTGAGGTTCAGGAGATCGTCGAACAGTGGTGACAGAGGCCGGAACATACTATGGCGCGAGGTACTCTGGCAGGTAGACCACGGAGCGCTTCGAAATCCCGTTAATGCGCTTGAGGACGGACGTCACGTAAACACGTAGGGATAATCATTCTTGAAAAACGCACGTAACGGGCTCGAGGACACACGAACGTGGATTCTAGGACAGATGGAAGCGCACGTGGGACGGTAAGAGATTCTGAGGAGAGGACGCTGGCTCGCGCCGTGCAAACACGCAGGTTATCTGCGCCGGGTAGATATTTCAGAGAGTTCCTCTTGCTTGCGTGCACTGGACAGGTGGACAGCCGGCGCGGGGCACAGAGTCACGTCTGACGGTTCAAGAACGGACTACATGAGGGACCGCTAATAATTCGCGATTCACGGGCCAAATTGCTTGTGGTAACCGCGCATATCACAAGAGTTGCGTCGCATACGATAAAACCGAAGGTCGTTCGCGTTTTCTCGCTTGGCGTGTCGGACAACTCTATGGGTATATCTAGCGTACGCCGCCCGCCTGAGGAGCTGCTCGCCGGGGTGGTTGAACGGGCAAATGGACGGCGAGTACGTCTGGTCGGGCGAACACGGCCCGTGGGAGACGGAACAACTCACGAGTGATCATGAAGCGCGAGACCCCGTCGACATATCGGCGTGGAGCTCAAGACACACAGCTATCGGCAAGTTGCAATTGCGATCGGCAGGAAAGTAATCGGGGAGCATTTCGTCACGAACGGATAATCAGGGAGATGTTGAAACAAACTTCGAGCGCCGGAGGAAAGAGACAGACGGACTCCTCGAGATGCAAGTGGTAGAGGTGGAGAGGTGGGAGCGAAGCGCTTACGGGTGTCGATGGACATCATCAAGAATTTGAAGCAGCCGCTCGATAGACACATTCAGCCGCTATGTCAGCAATGGCACCGATTTTGGGCGTTGGAGAGCTGTCGAGCGGACGGTAGGCGCGAAACGCAAGCGGCAAACGAGAACGAGAATCGAGAGCATCGTCGAAAGGCCCGACCGACGGGCCTATGCATCAAAACGGGCTCAAGCACTCTTGGGAAGGCGTGGCTCGAGAGGCGAGGAGGGACAGGATCGACATCGAGCAAGCAATGCAGAAGGCTCTCGGCAAAAATTGAGGTTCTCATTCCGTTCGGATACGCAGAGAAAGCGTGGAAACGATTGTCGGGGCGGACGCCGGACGCTGGTGGTGTAATGCCGACTGGTGGTGGAAAGTCTGCTCTTCACTGGCCCCCGCGTGTTCGAACAACAACCGGGGTGACGATCGTGGTGGCCCGTTCCGTGCGCCATCAACGACTTGGTCAGACAAGGCGAAGAAGGCCGGCATCGATTGCGTGGAGTGGCGACCAGGCGAAGTCAACCCGGCGACGTCGTGTTCGTGAGCGCCAGATTCTCGTTGATGGGACGAATCTCTGGGGCTACGCACAGGCACATTGTTCGAACAAGCGGCCGGCTTCGGCAATTTTTCACGACGAGTTTGTCATAGGATCTTCAAGGAAAATCATTTGCGGGCAAAGCTAGCGTCTGAGCTGTCTGCGGGGGAGTGAATTGTCGATGGTGTTGCTGACGGCGACACTGCCGACCGCTGATGCAGTTCGAACTCGAGCGTGCATGTTACGATCGAGTTTGCCCTATAGTACGTGCTGATACGACCGAGGCTACGAACACGAATATGCGGTCGAAGATGCAAGCCGGGCAAGCTAGAGCGCAGAGTGATGGAGATATGTCACAGCTGGACGAAAGCGAGCCCGGAACAGCAAGGGCGTGGTTTATTGCCCAGTCGCACACAGTGTGAAACCTGATTCACGAGATTCGGTGCGATATTATCATGCAAAGCGACGGACGAAGAGGAGAGGGGGGCGGTGTTGTGGGGGGGGTGGGGTCTTTTTTAGGATTGCCGGACTGGGCGGAAGCGGCGGTTTTGATCGTTCGCTACATCGGCGCTGGGGACGGGCGTCGACTTCCCGGGCATCACGCTGGTTCTTCACGTGGGACATTCCGTGGGGCATGATCGATTTCGACAGGAACCGGACGGGGGCAGACAGGGGGAGACGTCGACTCGGTAATCGTATGGAGGAAGGGGTGTGGATCGATCGATGCGATTAACAAGATGCAAAGGCCCGGAACGAACAAGCTATGCTGGAGTTCGTCCGGACTCGCAGCTGCAGAAGGAAGATTCAACGGTGTTTTCTGGACGGTCTGGAGCACGACTGCGGGTCAGATGAGCGCGGACTGGCCCGCTGTGACAATGCGGCGACGGCGGATCCGCTATCGAGCGAAAGCAGCGGCAGACTAGCGATGCAGGGCGACGGTGGAGCATGTTCTCAGCGCGCTCGATCGAAGACTGTCCGTGTGTTGGGCCGAAGGTCGAGTGAGGTTGCAAATGTCAAAGTGCGGACAATTCGCAGAAGGTCAAAACGCAGGAAGTGGCAGGTAGCATATTGCGATCGATGAGGGGCGGTGCTATTCCGAGACGCTCGAGGTACGCTTCGATAAAGACACGCCACAGCTGTTTCCGTTGCGGACTCAGTCAAAAATCTGCAAACACTGGGGACCAGTGACAGGCGCGGATGTTCAATGGCCGGACGTGCCGGCCCGATTGCGCAAACTATCGTCGGACGAGAAAAGGCGCCGAAATTTCTAGAACGCTGGGAAGTTTTGAGGAAGAAGCAAACCGATGGACATGATCAGGAATATGGCACGTGCTCGGACGTCGGGACCCGAGGCGAGTGCTAGGGGAGGTGGTAAGCAACAGGCTTCGATCTTCTCGTCGAGTTCATCTCACAGACAGAACAGGGAGATGGTAGAAGCGGACACGGGCGAGACGCGGGATACAGACGGCAGACGGGCGAAGATGAAGTGATAGTGACGCCCGAACCGGGAGGGAATCATGGAGGGGCCCGTCAAAGCGGGCACAAAGGCAAACGGCAATTTACGCTCTCACGATTTCAGTGAATTCGTCCGGGAGGGAGCGGGGGTGATCGTGTGTCGCGCACGAGGGCTGTGCCGAACTGATCACGCCATGGCAGAACTGTCAAGCGACACAGATCTACAGAAGCAGCACACGAGGGGGTGAGGCCCGTCGCAGTCTGCAAGCACCGACTCCGGACGGAATGGAGTTCGATGCTGGGCAAAAGGGCAGGAGTTGTCGTTGCTTGCGTGAAGAAAGCGAGGTGCGAGGCTCGGGCAGTGGGTCGTTTGCTGAGCGTTGGTGCATTGCTCTAGTAGGGGGAGAGGAAGGCGCAGTGGGAACAGGGGCAGGATGCGTTATACAGGCGTTGAAAGAAGGTAAGAGCGCACAGGCTGCGCTGGAGACAATTTTAACTCTCGAAACAGGGGCACGATCGAGGGAGAGAATATGACGGGGTAGACGCATTGCTAGTCAAGTGGGCATGTAACTTGATCGATGATGAAGCGTTCACCGCTAACTGTGTTGTTGACATGCAGCTGTTGAGAGGGCTTAGAACCCGCTAACCGTCGCTTGATGAAGGTGCGAGTGAGAGTTAGAACCCGCTACTCGTTGTGATGAGGGGTTGAGACGAGTAGACCCGCCCTTAAACCGTAGTGGATGCAGACGTGGAGAGAGTTAGACCCGCCAACCGATGATTGATGAGGCCTCAGGTGCCCTGGCAGAGAGTAGAACCCAGATAACCGATGCTTGATAGAGATGCAATGCAAGTGAAGCGCCGAACCGTGTTTTGTGGGATATGGAATGCAGGATCTTAGGTGTTTGGTGTCCCGAGCAGAAAAGGTAGTGGGAAGCGAGAAGAGAAGGGAAGCTTTGCACGGCGCTTAGGTGGTTAGGGGTGAGAAAGCGGAAAGATCACTTTCGAGCGCTTCGGAAACGAAAAATGGCGAGGTGCTTAGGTCAGGGAAAAGAAATGCATATCGCTCGGTAAGGGGAAAACGAGGTGAAAGTGAAAGCGATGTGTGGTGACGTTAGCATGCATCGGGTTCGGTTCCCGGCGTGCATTGATGGTTAGAAGCAGTGGGGAAGGAAAAACAAAAGCGGGTAGATGGAGGGAGATTGGATTGAGAGGATAACAAGAAACAAAAACAGCAAGCTGGAGAACAGCAAGAGGGGCAAAGAAGAACAAACAAAGACGATGCAAGGAGAGGGAAAGGAAAGCGAAAGGCGGACAAATGGTGGGCGAGGAGAGTGAGATGTGAGCTGGGAAAAGGGGATAGAGCGGACGGGTGAAGATGATGGAGCAATGGGACAATTGCTTGAGGCCAAGGCAATAGGGATGTTCGGTCGATTGAAAGAGGGCAGCAGTTGCATGAAGAGAAGAAAAGATAAGGGGAGAGGTTGTTCAAGCTTCGCGAGAGAGATAGGGCGGCGGTGGGCGGACAAGGGGAAGTACGGTGGAGAGAAGCTTTAGAGGATGCAGTCAGGGGAAAAGAGAGAAGCGATAAGAAGCGGAAAGGCCAAAAGGCCGGCGGAACAATTTACGGGAGGAGGAGGAGGAAAGAGAAGAAGAGAGATGGGGAACGAGTAATGACGGAGAAGTATTAGGATCAGGAGAGGAGAAACACGAAAGAAGTGAAGCTTGACGGGGGCTTAGGTCGGGGAAAGAAAAGAAAGAAAGAAAGAAAGAGACGAGGAAAAACAGAAAAGGAAAGGGTTGACAAGTTAAGGTTTGTAGGACTAGGTGAGGTGAAATAACGCGAGGCTATAAGGGAATGAAGTAGTCAGTAAAGTAGGCTTTATCGGTATAAGGTAGGAAGATAAAGCTGAGCTTTTTACTAGCGCTTAGTTAGGGAAACGGATAAGTAACCAGTAATACCTAAGGGCGCTAGGTTAGGGAAATAAAGCTAAGCTTTTATTGTACTTAGGTTAGGGAAGGGGCAAGGCTTGGTAATGAAATAAAAGAAAGAAAGAAAATGAAACAAGCCAACCAAGTTTATCGGCGCTTATTAGGTTAGGGATAGTAGAAAGGGAGGAGCGCTTAGGGTTTAGCTAGTAAAGGATAGTATAACGGGGATAAATAAAGGAGTAGATAAACGGCTAAGTTAAAGGGGAGAAGGAAATAAGGAAAAATAAGGGATTAAAATAGAAATTAAGTTAAATTTAAGGATGAAATATTAGTGAGATTTTAAATAGAATAGAATAGAAAAATGTAAATAAGATAAAAGGGGAGAGTCAGGTATATAGGTAAAGGGAACTTACCATGTAATTAGGGATTAAATCAAGACGGTATATATATTTAAAGGGGGTGCGTGGGGGTGGGTAATGATATTAAGAGGATAGAAAGAAGGAGATAAGGGTAGGTAAAAGTAAGGTATAAATAAAAGGTAGAGAGGGTTAGGGTATTATAGAAAATTAGGGAGTAAAGGGTTAGAAAGGGTTAAAGATAGAATATAGAGAGGGGAGTAATGTAAGTTAAGATTTTAAGTAAATATAAATATTAAAATAATAGGGGGGAGAAAAGTAGAAAAGTAGGGAAAGTAGTTAAAATAGGAAATAAACTATGGTAGTAAAATAGGAAATAAACTTAGGTAGTAAAAAGGAATAAAATAGAAGTTAAAATAGGTAGTAAAATAGGAAATACAAATAGCAAGTAAACTATAAGGTTAAATAGAAGTAAAATTAAGGTAAAATAGAAGTAAAAATATAAGGTAAAATAGAAAGTTAAAATAGGAAAGTAAAATAGGAAAGTAAAATAGGAAAGTAAAAGAGAAAGTAAAATATAAGGTAAAATAGATAGGGAGGGAAATATGGGTATAAGATAAGAAAGAAGAGGAAAGTAGTGGGTTTAGGGTAGGTTTTAAAGGATTAGGAGAGATAAGTAAGGAGGAGGGATAGATTAGAAAAAGAAGAAGAAGAAGGGTAGGTAGAAAAAGTAATAGAGTAAGAAGAAGGGATTAGATAGATAGGATAGTAGAAGAGGAATTAAAAAGATAGATAGGGATAAGGGATAGGGTATAAGGGATAGGGAGTAAGGGAAGAGAATAAGAGATGGTAATAGTTAGAGAGGGTAAGGGTATCTAGAGTTAGGCTAAAGGATAATAAGGAGTATATATAATAGTAGAGTTAAGGAAGTAAAGTTAGGGATAATCACGGATGAAAATCTACATAGGGGTTAGACGATGTTCTTGCCATATCAAATCAGAATTGTAATCACTGTGCTGAGTAAGGTCCCAATTGCTAACATTCTGTCTCTTCAGAATGTCGAAATCACGTTGTGGTTATGTATGTCGCGTCGGAAGTCGTCACTTTCTGGTGGCTTGGATAGCGGATTGCAAGAAAGTGACAAATTTCTGAAGAACACAGTAAAGCGCGCCAAGAGCGTGACAATTCCCGGCCGAATGCGGAAGTGCAGAGCACCCAGGCCTTGGAGGAGTGATAGCATCGCACAACCATGTGTATAGCGGAACTTGTCTGATCTAATATGCATGCGGAAACGTGTCGTCCAATATCTGGAAGCGAAGAGCGGAAATGCAGACGTCAACCACCGCCGTAAACTCGAGCGAGAAAAGACAAACGGCGCCGCGAGCGCGTCTCAGACAGTCGGTGCAAGCAGAAAGTAAAAAGGGAACAAAGAGCAGTTGGAACAAGGCGAGCAGATCATTCAGATCACCACGTCTGCAGAAAATGAGCAGCCACGACGTTTACCAACTTGAGTCTCCGAGTTCAAGATTGACGCCGCTTCCACAAGATCTTGATTGAAGCCGAGTTGCAGCGAAAAGCAACTGATCAGAAGAACACCACGAAGTCTATCAAGAACCGAAAGAGCTCAGAATAATGTTGGAGAGGAAGAACGACCAAGATACGTCCAGGATCTTCAAGCAGTTTGCCAGATACCATCCCGTGAACAAGAACAACGTGGGGGCACCACAGGGTCAGGGCCCCGCTTGCACGATACTTCCCTCAATCCCAGAGAGGAGGTGGAACGGAAAACTTGGCGACACGACGTGTGAGTAGCCTACTCGCGATGATTGGCTACAAGACCTGTTGCGGACCAGTACCATAGAAGCAGAACTGATTCTAATGATGTTGAACATCCGCAGAAGCCTGGCCGGTTTCGCAAGCCAGCAAGAATATATACACAATCGGGCAAGGCAAGAAAATAGAGAAGGGAACCTTGATGGAAAGCGGGGAACGGGAATGGCAACGCGAACATTACTTGGAATGCCGCGTCCAAACCCTGACGAAGAGACAAGGCAACCGTGGCTTTGAAGCGAGGGATCTTCTTGGCCTAGAGCAGCTCCCCTGGACCCGAGAAAACCGTAGAGTGACAGGAATATCACATAAGCTTCGCCTCGCGCATGAATCGTTTGACACATGGAAGAGGCGCCGTCCATAGCACCGCCCCACGACTTTGTAGTGCAAAAGTTATATTATGAGCTTGTGCAAGGCTCTTTATGGCTGGTACGAAGAAGATCATTCATTAAAGGACAGGCAGGCACCATTACAGCGACGCAGGCGGAAAAACCACCACGGCCTCGAAGAAATCTTTAACGACAATAGCTTCCAGTCCGTTCTAGGTCTTCAAGGAAATGATTACACCCGAGCGTCTGGCCGTCGTGAAAGGATGGCCCACACCGGAAGCGTGGAGGTTCAGTTTCTGCGGGCATCCCAAAGCACGGTCGCCAGCGATATCCGAACAATGTATGCTTGCACAAACAAAGAGGAAACTCGAGCTGTTGACGCCGGACGTCGCTTTCGACATCGACAGCTTTCTGGGCTTGCGAAGTCGCTTGCTTTTGCGAGAAAGGACTGTGGGTCACAGATAGCGCCACAGGACAAAAAACAGAAAATCAACTCGAACGTTCATATCAACGACCCGCATGTTGCGCCCCCAGACGAAAGATCCTACACGGCCGGATCATTCGAGGCTTGCCCATGTTTACAGCGTATTCCCCACCTATGTTGGTCGCGTGGAAGGTGCCACGACATACCGTTTCGTCTTATTTCGCATGTTCCAGTGCTTGGGGATAAATTCAAATCTCTCATGGAAGCACCAACTCACCGAGGGCTGATCAGATTATCTTCCAGCTCTGCACAAGTTCTATAAAGACTCATTACATGCCAGCAATGTCCCGGCACGCTCCGAAGACGGCAATCTGGAAACTCAAAGGCACATTCCGTCGAGACTCGACCGGTGCTAGGGTCAGAGTTACAATTTCGGAAGCGTGACATCGGCTACATCTCCAGCCCGAATATTTGCGTGATGTTTGGGATGAGGTCTTGACGAGAGAAAAAACAAAAAGGAAATAGCAGAGTGCCAGGTCTTGCCGATTTCAGAGAACCCCAGATTTTCTTTCTCGTACAAAGGGACGAAAATGCAGTTCAAAACCAGCGATACACGACCTGATTTAGGCGAAGCATGCAAAATTTCCAATCGTTCCTTGAAGACTGCCTCGATCTCGATTTTGGCGAGACGGACCGGTTAACGTCGATATTGGCAAAGAGATATGTCCGACAAACCAGTCTGATCGGTGAGCAAAGAGGCGGCATCTTGACGCGAGCCACAAGTATACGAATGGAAGCGATGTTGCCTGGGAAGTACATGAAGTGGATGTACGACGATAGGCCCCCAAAATGGGGGCAGGACAGACGGTACTACACGACCAGAACATGCTCCATGACACTGGATCACTCACGAAGAGTGAAAAGTCCCAAGAGGGCAAAAAATCGGGGGAGGCCTGATCTATAGCCATTCTACAAACTCGGTGAAGGAGATTTATGATGCCACCAAGTGCTTCCCATTCGCGCATGACGCTATGGAAGAGGCGTGCGCTAGACCCCTCACATCCGCAACGCAGACGGAAACCTACTTGGAGGCGGTCGCCGAGATGACAAAAGACAGTCGAGGTGGGATATTGGCAAGAAGCAAAAGAACGCCCACGCATTGCGGGATTGCACGACGGAAATCGACGGGATTCGGGAGGAGCAACAGTGTGACATGGGATTGTTTTCCAAAGCTTGAAAGACCGGCTCCACTCTCGAAGATACACACAATCGGTAGAGTTCGGGACGGGAAGGCCCCTCCTAGCATGGGCCTATAAGACGGAGGTGTTTGTCGACTTCTATGGCGGCAGCGTGGACAAGTTTTCCACAGGCTTCGAGATCGTCAAAGCCCGTGTCGGAAGGAACTTCACGACTGGGAGCAAACGAAGGTAATGGCGATGTGTCTTACGTTGCCTGAGGTATGTCTGCGGTGGTCATCTGCTAGAGCAAGAAAGTGCGCTCTGGACAGCAAGCGGGAAAAGATGGTCGGAGAACCGCCACGCCTGCGGGTGTGTATGGGCTTGGTTTCAAAAAAACTCTTGCGGTGTACAAGTACTGATGGTTAGAGCCACGGAAGACTGGAATGTGCTCCAATTCAAGTTCGGGTTGCACCAGATGATGTGCTATTCGGAATAAAACGGCAGGGTCAGTATATGGCGTCTGGCAGGCAGGCGAGCAGGTCTTTGACGCCTCAGTCGGCAGCTGGTTGGCGCTGGGACTGGATTGGAAACGTATAAGACAACGAACGGTGGCGATCGTCTCGTTCTGGATGGCTACACAATTTTTGGTGCAGTTTCGCCTGGATGTGTTCAGCGTGTGAAAGCAGAAGTCAGGCCAGAAGAACAAGGAGGCGATACAGGGAAGAGGGGTCTGAGCTAGAGTACCGGATGAGATTATTGAGGCGAAGGCTGCTATCTGATGTCAGGTAACAAAAAAGGTTCAAGCAAGTTCCTGATCTTGGGCACTTCCCTTCGATTTTTGACGATGCGGCGGTGAGGGCTCACTGGGAAGACCGGCCGTCAGGGTGGCTGTACGACGAGCAGACCGGAATCAGGTTACGAACAAGGGATAAAAGAGGGTGTGCCAGGGTCGATTTTGGAGTGGCTGTAAAGTACCAACGGGTGCTGCCATATCCTTGCAGTCAGCGCTCCTAAAGACCACAAAGTCAGGCAAGAGAATGTGGTACTCAATCAGCAATGCACAGGCGGGGAAAGGGAAGGGCAATGGGGTGGGAAGGAAAGGATGGCAAGAGGTAGACAGAGAGTTTCCAGAATGGACAAGATGGAGCAGGAAGAATGGCAGCCATGGATAGAAAGGGGAGGTGGGTAGTACCATGCAAGAAATTATACGGGAGATGCATCACTATCAATATCTGCATCTCGCCATCGAGACAGCAGCGACGCTTGCATTTGATCCGCTGATGTTCGAACCGGTTTTCGAAAAACGTTGGGAGCTACTTCACTGGCTCAGAATTAATTAAACTGCGACGCGAAAAAGATAGAGTTACCTGGGCGGTTTCCGAGTAGCAGCCAGAGACGTTGCTAGAATTCACTCAACGAGATAGTATTCGTCTGCTGTTCCGATGTTTCAGGTCTATCAATCGCGGAATTAGCTTTACAATGGATCTTGTGCTATTGGTGATGATCTGGACCCTAAGCCTCTTGGACGTGTTGTGCTGTCCCCCTGTCCGGTTAAGACATACTTCCACCGCCCATGTGAAGAAGACCCGACCGGCACCCCGCCGCCGTGTCCGTTTGTGCCAGCCAGGACTACGAGGGGCTGTGGGCTTTGCGAGTGACGCCAGCGCCACGTGTATCTGTCTGATAAGACGGTTGGCAGCAGCGAGGCTTCAATCCGTCAAGGCCGTCGCATCTGACAGGCCAGGCTGTTTCTTGCAGTCTTTTACGACTTGCTCTGGATAGTATCGTACAGGATCCAGAGGCTCACTTCGCATTTGTAAGGGACTAATAGGGTGTTTGCTGCAAAAGTACACCATCCGAAGTTCGAGGCGCCCTCAGTACGCAAGCCAAAGACCTTCGTATAACGCAGGTAGGATTCTCATGATCGGCGGAGCTTCCACGGAATATAGGGACTCTTATCAGAGAAGAAAGCATGAAGTATCTCGTGTACGTGTCACTGACGCGAGCCTGCGATTCAGCGCGAACCGGACTGATCTGGATTACCTGAAATTACGCAAAAAGCCGTCAGGCAGGACGGCTTAAGTCGAGACTCTCATTATACTGACATACCATAGAAACGGGGCAAACGGCGAATAGAGAAGCTAAGGCGTCAGCTTTCTAATCGAGGTCGAGGTTTCAGGATATGTATCGCGAAACGCGAATGTGAAATCAGGGCCTTAGCCTCCCACAACGCCCCAGAGACCATAGAGGGTAAAGGGTTGGCGAGCCATACCTAAGCTCTGACGCGATGCCGTGTTGACAAGATGTGAGCTAAAGAGCCACCAACATCATCGCGGGAGTAGGCGGGTGTTTTGCAGTGCTGAGGATATCAGATTATACGTCGGGGCCCAAGACAGCAGAAGGGCGGGGTCGATCCGTTCGTTGAGGGCAAGCCTGGAATTTCGTTCCAATGAGCAGGCGGCTTCCTCTGTTTGGCGCGGACGACCGCTGGACGTGTTCGCCTTGTCATTCCATCAATTCCCAAGAGTCGCAGGACGCGCCCCGACGGAACATGTGCGAGGAGCATACTAGCCCTAATTGCAGGCGCATTCAACAGCACGCATGTATTCTTTGGATGCGAAAGGACCGAACGAAACGGATGTAGACTTTTGGCTGGGGCGTGTCGCGTCGCCTTGCAGTGCTTCATCGTACTCTAGCTTACAGGTCGCATATCGGAGGCGACATTAGTGGTACGGTCTGTGCTCCATGAAAGCCAATCTTGAGGCCGTTGTCGGTTTTGTGACACGCATGCGCGTTGCGCTTGAGTTGTGTGCTCCGTCCATGGACTAACGATCTCGATGATAGGTCATAATCAAGCCACGGAACCGGTGGCAGATAGAGACCACGCAGCAGAAGCACCAAAAGAACGAAGGAGCCCGAAGCCACCGATTTGGCGCAGCCAAGTCTCGAATCACGGCGCGGTCAGGTCGAGCGCAAGAGATGCCGTGGTCAATGGCTTGTGGCGCGAGGAGAAGGCCTCCTTGCGACATCAAAGTGGGGGCGACGATTGTCTGCCGTAGCAAAGGGATCTCGAGCCTTGCTTGGGCACGGGAACAGTCCGAGGGAGCTCGGTCCCAGGGCTACAGGCTGAAGCGCAAGGCCAGCCTCATCCGATGCGAAAAAAAGGGCTACGATCACTGAGGTCCACGGTATCGGCCCCTCGCGAGTGTTGGAGGGCAATCGGGCAGGTACTGAAGAGGACGCATCCAGAGCTGCGTGTCGGGCGGCGGTTGGGCATCCGTGATGCAACAAAATTGACCGACGCCTTCGACACAGTTGGGCCGAATAGTTCATCGACGCCGAATGGGAGTTGAAAGCGGCTCTGGACAAGAGGGATGCGAGGTAATCTTGTGGTTGGCGGGCGAGTCGGAGAGGGAAAGTTTAAGTAACGGAAGTGGAGAGCAGAAACACTACGTAAACGAGAGCAACCGGGCACACAGAACACAACAGAGACAGTCGCGCACGGATATTCGGGCAAAACATGAGTTCTACCGGGGACGATTGAGTGGACAATCGTTTTGCGATCGGGATGATTAAGCACGGGAAACGTGGTCTAGCGTATACTAAGGCCATCGCTCAGGCAGTACGAGTCGGTTAAACTTTAGGCATTCATATACGTCGTGTCCCATGCAAGCCAAACAGTTGTGATGGGTCTCAATAAAGCTATCCGCGCCAGGCCGCAGCGTCTTATGATATGGATCAGTACCCATGAAACACTAAGACCCGTACGCGGCCTATGATCGCTGAAAGAGTCGTCCAAGATTTAGAAAAAGCCCCCGCTGCCGGTAAACGGCAGTCGAGCTTCGGGCGCAGGTTTCCGTGCTGGAAGCCCGGTAGTTGCAACGCTTTGCTTGTAGGGACTTTGAGCACAAGCATTACAAGGACCATTTATATTCCATTCATTTCGTCAACCTCAGATGTAAAATCTATCGGTTTGTCCAACGAGACTAAACTTCTCTGCAAATTGAATACAGATTCGGAAACGAAATGCAAGGATCTGCTTATCGCAGATCGGTTGTAGTGGGGAAGAATTAACAACAGACCGTGGCTTCACGGTGAGAGGTTAAACAATCTCGACCATACTGGGTAAAACAGCACATGTATCGGATAGGATATTCGGAGAGTAGGACGAATAATATAGAGGTAGCGGTGGTGGTGTGGGTTTCATTCCGTAGGCGTCAGCGCACATCGGTGACAAGGGCAAGAGATGATATGATGTGGGGACTGGTTGTTTTATGCAGGCATCCCGTAGTGAGGCGGCTACAGGCTGCCTGAGGGGTTTCGAGTGTAAAAGGGCTGGGTTGTGAAAATAAATGAAACGCAGGACGCTTACGTCAAGGCAAAAGATGCGAGACTGCTGGAGTCAAGAGAGAAATGTGAAGAGATCATTTAGGGCCAGGAAAAAAGTGCGAAGCGGCTTTTGTTGGGGAAGAAGTGGATGAGGTGGGAGCAGCATTATGTGAATTAAGTGGTGATACTACATCGAAGTTGGTATTACAGCGGCGGTCGCCTTCAGGAACGGCGCCGATGAAGGGGCAGACAGCCGTTAAGGCGAACAGCAAAAAGACGATGGAAGGCGCGGAAGGGGAATCGACAGATTCAAAATTTTCTGTCAGACGCCACAATCCGTTTAGGTTCTACGGAGCGCTATCTAGGACATTTAAAGAGCATGAGAAAAGAGGTAGCAAAAGCAAGTTCTATACTTAAGTCCAATGAGGAGGCAAGATACAGAAGATAGCGTTAAGGCATCGTCGAGTAGGAGAAACACTAGATGTGGTCCGTTAAGGCATACGGGACGCCCGCTAATATAGCGGTTAAGAGCGAGGGACGATTGGAAGAGTGGACGACATAGCGGGTCGGGATTCATTAGGCAACGGGCACACATCTCGGTAAGGCTAAGGGCGCGATAGAAGCGAAGAGTGGGGCAGATTGGTGATGAGCGGGAGAAGAAAGAAAGTAAAGGAAACGGATAAATGGCCATCGAAGGTGGAGAAAACAACAAGACGAGAGGAAGACGAAAGGCGGAAATGATATCAAAAGATAAAGGATGCTGGAAGGCGTGATGGATCAGGGTTAGGGTTATGTGGGTTCAATAAAACAAGCGGACAAGCGTTGGTGAGTGAGGAGATAGGGCAAACGGAAAGCGAAGGATTAGAAGATGAGAATTGACGGCGTTAGGGGGGGACTTGGGAAACTGGAGAGTGCAGACGGAAGCATGCATAAGCACTGAAGTAGTCGCGCGGTACGACGTGGCAGCATAAACGATTTCTTAGACGGTAGCGAAGATGAGGAGAGGGAAGGAGGGAGGGGAAAGGAAGCAACGAGGGTAGAGGGTCTATCGGAGCGAACCAAGAAGACGAATAAGCGAGAAAAGACATCAACGCCGTAACAAGAAGACAATAAGCGCACAAGAGCGAGGATAGGGTCAGAGGAAAAAGCGATGGCACAGGCTTCGCATGGATATAAGAGAGATTGAGATTTGACGGGTAGGTAGAAGGTAGAGGAAGAGGTTAGAGGATACGAGACAAGATGCGAGTAGAGCAAGGGAGTGTTCACGAGCAGGAGGGGGTTCGCTGGGCAGTGGGGAGCGAGAGAAGAGAGGTAGAGAAGCTGGCGGCGGCTCGGAGGGAACGTAGAAACGGTGGCGGGATGACGGAGGCAGATCGAGGGGGTGACGGGCAAGAAAAGACAAAGGACATCGAAATAGCAGCAAGGTCAGAGAATTAGACGGGAAAGTGGGGAAGGGCTGAAGAATGCAGCGGAAACCCAAAGACAGGGAGGGGTTCGGCAGGAAATGGAGGAGTTGACAACCCCGGTGTATAGCAAAAAGGCATGGTATTGTGTCCTTTAGTCCCAAGTAGCTCATAATCACGAGGCGCTTTCCGTCTCGCAAGAGCAGGCACGACGCTCGGTGTCGCACAGCAACCTGCAGTGATAGTTTGGATGGTGAGTTATGTTATAGGGAGCCTAAGTTCCAAACATCCAGGACAGATGGACCGTCAGGGCTGGCGAGTTCGACAGGGACTTCGAGCATTCGATGGTATGGCGTGGACTGGTTGTGTGTGATACGAGGAGGGATGATAACAAGACCGTCTCTCGCTTGTGGCATGCGCCATACACCCAGCAACGCACAGGCGTCGTCCTATTTCCAAGTAGTGAGCAGAGCCTGTCCAGCGAGTGTATATACTCCAGCGCCTCCCGCACCCTTCTTCATTACTTTCGCGCTTTCCCCGCACCAACGACAACCGAAAAACGCCGTTTCGCACCTCCGTCCGCCCGCAGCCTGACTTCGCCCCCGAAACCACTCCCAGGCCCCGTGCACGCTCTCCGCACTAGCGGACCGTCGTCCAATTGTTTTGGCTGGGAGAGGAGAGCAAGATTTCAGGAGGCGGTGCAATAACAAGCGTTCGGGTAGCGGGGCTGGCTACAGTCAATATAGGCAGAGGCTAGCACTCAGACGAGAGGAAGGATAGCGGAGAGGATAAATGGTTTACAACGGACAATTATCTATGTAATCAGTTTGCAAGGTACTCTCAGAAAGCCAATCATGTCAAAATCCACTACAACATGTGATATACGGCCCCGAAGTGCCGGCGAGCCATTCGAGGTGATCAGCATCGCCACACCCAACCAGTTCCCCGCCGTACGTTTGCCCAGCAGGGCAAGGGGAAGACTGAAAAAGGTTGGGGGAAACCAGGCCAGCCACTCCGCCACTCTGTACGAGTGTGCAGCCATGCGACCGAAGTGTTGATCTCTGAGGTTGCCGGAAAGGCCAGCTATCGGCGTATGCGAAGCAGGGGCGAGAGAGACGAAAACGTCGAATGGGCCGAGCCGGATGACGGTAGGGGCGGGATCGAAGGAAAGCTGCAATCTTGCCTCAGTCGCGGGGGGGACGTTGAAGGTGGCCGAGCGTTGTGACGTCGGTCTTGCGACCATCCTTGAATAACTTTGCAATTGATGTCGTCGCGGCGGAGGCACCGGTCCACACGTCGTATTGGTGAGGTAACGCATGCTTTGAGAGGATTCTTGGGATCAGATGGGGAAAGTTTTGGGTCTTTAGTTCGCACGGGTTGGGGCACGGAGACTCGAGGCACCTCTTGGGCTAGGGCATGGGAGTCTTAGAACCCACAGGCAGGAGCAGTGGGAGGCTTGGAATTGCACGCAGGGCATGAGCGTACGCATCGACAAGGGTTCGGAGAGGAGGGTGCAGGAGGTGGAGATGGATGTAGTTGAGGTGCGGTGGAGGAGGGGACGAAGTAGTGGAGGTGGTATGGGTGAACCGAATAACGGTGGTGCAACTGGCAGTAACGGGAGGAGGGAGCGACAGCAGGAGTGGTCGATTGGTAGAGTGTTGGGCAGGCTTGGAGATAATGGCTGCGGCAATGCAGAAGTAAAGCCAATAATGGCGAGGTGAGAACAGCAGGGGGAGATATGCATTGCAGGATGGGTTGTGGTGTAGAATTGAAGATCGAAAGATTGGTTATTGGATGGGTGGTAGTAAGATAAGTTGATGATGATAGCCGATAGGTTGAGGACAAGTAGCACAAGCAAGATTTATAAGCCGGTATAGAGGAAAGAGGCAGAAGAGGCGCGACGCCACCATACGTAAATAGCAGAAAAAGAAAAACTAATGGTCTCGGGAGGCGAGGAGAGCAACATAGCCACAGAGGCAGGAAGGCGAAAGAGCGACGGAGAGGCGTAGGGGTAGGTCCAGAATGAAGAGAGGCACGTTAGTGGACAGAGGTAAATAAGTTCTCGGGAGTGGGTGACCAGGAGGATTACATAATTAGAGTGAGGCGTGGAAGCGGAGGAGAGATTGGGTGGGCTGCAGTGAGCCCAAGGCGATAGGGTTTGTGAGATGAGTTTGAAGCGAAAAGGTTAGGCTATGGCTAGCAAACTCGAGGGAGGACAGTGATGGCGGGTTGTGGAAGGGAAAGAGACTTAGTGGATGAGGGAAAGGGTTGCCTTATCGTTGGATAATCACTTCGTTAGTGGTGTTGTCGGTCGTCCGTTCGTGTCATCGGCACCTCGAGCCGCAAAGGCGCAACACGCTCGAGCAGGTCGGGACGTTTGCACGAATGTCATCTGATATCTTTCGGATTTGTATGTGACCGATTCAGTCAAACGTTCCTGCTAGCGCAGCGGAAAGTTGACACCAATTTCAGGACTAGTGGCGAAACAATGGAGGAACTGTCAGAACAACGGTGTCTCAGAAGCAAGGAACAAAAATGGTAGGGATCGACTAGAGGCACGGAGGCGATTATTACGACGTCGCGCCCTACGCGTCCTCGCTAACTATTAAGTGGGTCGAGCCGTTGTCGAGGCAGTGGCGGCCTCTATGTTCGATGGACTAGTGTGGCGTTCAAGGCCTGTCCGGGCGTTGTGGCTGAAGAAGGCGGTACTGGCGATTGCGACAAACGATAGTTAAGAAGGGCGAAGCGGCCTAGAGCGATTATAGGGCTCAGGGTAGGGAGGGCAGTACGATTGGACAATTTTGCGGGCTGGAGGTAGCACGACGGTAAACAGTGGCGGGTATTGTGTTCAGGTTAGACGAAAGGCAGAGGCGTAGAGTCGAGTAGTAGTAGGGGGAGAGGAGAGCGACGGAAGTAGGGTAAAGGGAAAGAAGAAGAGGGTATAGAGAGGGAAAAAGCACGTATTGCTACCCCTAGAAGACAAACAAATCGTGTCGATTGTTTGAATTTGTATGGGAATTAACCCTAAGGGTGGCGCCACTCGACACGATTGGTTTGCCATACTTGACACGATTTGTTGCATTAACATTTTCGAACCAGTCCAAAATGATCGTGTAGAACGCCAAACACAAACTATCTGTCAAGCGATGTTTCAAGCTGCGCAGAAGCCGCGTGGGTAGAAAGCATGAGGGTGCACTTAATCACTGGTCTCCACGTGAAGTAGAAAGGTAAGGGTCCAGCCCGCAATCCGCACGAATGACAACCTCGCAGTCCGCCATGCAATCAGCTCAGCGATGTGACAAGCTGTGCCTGGAGCAACTATACTCACTGCATGAACAGTAATGAAGAGTAGATTGCTTCAGGTTTCAATCGTAGGAAAAGGGCCAGATTGATAAAAAGATACGTCTGTTCTATAGGACACTGACAGATTCCCTTCTCCTGAGTCATCATGGACGACTTCAATCGAATATTCTATCGTACGGACGATATCGCATTATGGTTGGTACGATCTTTCAATCGCTGTTGGACATTCTCAAAATCAGTGTCATCTTAAAAAGCACCATAGTCGGGCTACCCATAACAAAGACGGATTGTGGCGCAGAAAAGTGCAGTCCTTACCCAACCTGCGCTCGTAGATCCGATGTTATTATCCGCGACCGATCAGCCACCGATTGACACCTTGCCCGTATTTTTCGACAGGCTAAAGTGACACAAAGGAACGCGAAGATGGCAGCGCTTGCCGACAAATACATGTGCCGTACGAACTACTGGCATGCGAAGCATTGTAAAGCAGAACACGGCATGGGTAATATCCAAAAGAGAGGTGGGGACGCACGCGCAAAAAAAGCCCATCGAGAACAAACTATGGGAGTGCAATTGTGCATTGTCACGATTCTTGAAAGTCAGGCAAATGGCAGAAATACTTTGAAGTTTGGCGAACAGTCTGGCAGCTATTACGGAGCACCAACAAAACAAAGCACCTTTTCTTCCAGCACAGGAAGAAGATGTTGAAGAAACCGCATCCGACTCGCCGAAGCTGTGCAATATCGTCCAGGACTTCGACGCCATCGATCGACGGAGTACCCTGCTCCGAGAAACAGGCATGTCAAACACATTGTTCAGTGAAAGAAGGCCCGAAATCAGGCAGCAATCGCCCTACCAACCTTAGAAGGGGAGTGTGAGCCCGGGTAATTGTCGACGCTATGGGTCTCACTGGAGAAGCACATAGCTCGTGCTTCGATGGGACTGAATGCATGCTCACGTGGCCGTTGGCCGAGTCGTCCTCAGTCGCTTCCAGTCGTCGCAGGTCCGATATTGTCGGGAGACTCGAGCCTTCTATCCATAAAAAAGAGCCTGGAAAACCCTGAAAAGCTATTTTCGGGATCTCTCAACGGTTTTGTATACTTCCACAGGGTGATATTTCCTTGACGAGTATACTTCCGGATATTGAGGACACCGACGAGCAGGCGGAGAGGCCTGAAGGGACGTTGTCACAGCCCCGACGAGCAGCGCGATGTGGAACGATATATGGCCAGATAGCTAAGAAGGAGTGTCAAAGCGAGAAGACGAAGATCGGAAGCGAACAGAGCCTAAAGGCCGACTGTTGGAGATGTGGGATGCTAATCATGGCATAATACTGGAGCTCCGGGGGGACGGTTCAATCTCCTCTGTTGAGCTCTGCGCCATGCTGCGTATCAAGCCTTCTACTAAAGGGTGGTTAGAACCTGGAAACTTCAACAGCCACCTCTCGCAATGGATATGGGTGGGACAACTGTTGATTTCTACGACAGGCTCGCAACGAAAAAACAAGGCCGAGGCCAGGACGTTACAGCTGCGTCAAAACGGTTCTGTAGGCGAGATTTGAAACAGACTGTGGAGACACCGATGGGAGGATCCTCCGATGGCGACTACTACTGTTCAAGATTCGAAGGAGAGTATCGGAGACCATGGGCATCCGGGGACGAAAGCGAGCAAGTGCTGACTTCGAAGACATGGAGCTACATCTTTGTGATCCAAATTCCCCACCCTGTTGGCATACGAGTACCAAAGACTCGTAATCGCTTACTCTTACGGGACGACCTTGATGATTGGTCAAAAGGGACGATCGGTTCACATGCACTCCTGGGCACTTAGAGATGGACCTAATGTCGACACCATCGATTGGAATTTCACCCGACACCGAGATTAATTGCAAACCTATCAAAGGGCAGACACTGCTTTGTGTCTGCGATCGATCGGTCGAACAGCTCTCTCAAGTTTCCTGTATGCGGATGAACGAGCGCGTACACGGGTTCGTGTGGAGGAGACAGCATTAGCTGGTACGAGGCTACGGTCCAGCAATTTCTACAGCGACTGTGTGTTTCTCATGCACGTAAGCGGCGGACAACCAGGCGGAGAGTGAGTCTTCGAGATGACTTGGCGTAACACTCAGAGACGGACGATCCAATCAATCCGCCCACGATCGCGTGATGGTGCACGTTGAAAATTCCACAGGGCCAACAGCAGACGGGGAGGTATAAGAAAAAGTTCGATTCCTCGCCCACCCGCTCGGAGAGCTCTTAATCGACTATTTGTCTACGTAATGCCACTACGACAAACCTTCGGCGCCAGAACTCCCCGAAGCACTTCTCGCGCCATTTCTTTGGGAAAAGGACGGCAAAGTCTGGGCAGAGGGTCAAACTAAGTCGGTGATCTCGAAGAAGAAGTACGAGGGCTTGTATCCACGAATGCATGTGCGAACTGGAGACAGATAACAGTAGCCATTGTCAAAACCAAGTTTGCCAGCCAGATCTCTGCCTTTGAGGTGATGACGATGATGAAGATGCTGAGGAGATGGATGAGGCAGTCAAGATCATGACCCGGCAGAGGAATCATAAGACTCCAGACGGTCATCGAGCATATGCAAATCAGACTGGATCAGTGTTCGCAACCTGTGGGATGGTCAGATTAGAAGGGTTTGAAGGCTTCGAGCTTATGGCAGGACTTCTGGGGCGTCGAAGTCATCATGAAAGGCAAAAAGCGCACACGGCATACTGATGGCTCGAGAGTCCAGAAAAAAAGTCGCCATGGGGCATATACAAGCAAGAAAGCCTTGTCAGCCAGAAGCGCTACGCGGTGGAATAAAGAAACCTTATATGGTGGACGAGAATATGGACTTGGGAGATGCCCAGAGCAGGAGCAAGCCCTCGAAATATCATGTCAGGGAGAGAACAAGTGTGGCTGTACTTCCACCGGGTCACGGAAAAAGTTATTGTGCATGCTGCCGGTACGCTTCAAGGCGCGCAGGGTCACAATACTCATCGCCCGCTCGTCTCGCTTCGAGGAGACTTGCTTCCGCGGGATGCAAGCACTTGATCGATCATCTCGAGTGGACACCAGGAGAGAGTCGTGAGAGGCACTGGTGACGTCGCACTGAAGCCGCGTCCACGAAAGACTTCGTAAAGTACGCACGTGGCCTCATTGCTCGCCAGAAGCTAGACCGCGTTGTCGTAGACGGGGCCACATTACGGTACAGCAGCGAGTATCGGCCCACCATGGTAGATGTGACAGCGCTTCGTTGTCTTCGTACACAATTTGTATACATGACTGCACTCTGCCACCATGATACAGGCCGAGTTCCAGGAGCGGATTATCAGTTTGTCCGACGCGATTCGAGCTTCCAGCAAGCGGGAACATCTTTGACATGGTTCGGAAAGTTGATCCTCAGAGAGGGCAGCTGCTAGGGCAGGCTGCCTATCGAAGGTCTGAGCTTGGAAATGGTCAGAGTATGCGACCACAGGTGCGACAAGATATCATCTACGTTCGAACACGGACGAAGAAGCGAAAGCTCGCCAGTAAGCTCTCACTGCGGAGTTACACGTCACAAAGCGGCGATTCACGAGAGAAGAGAAAAAATCTCGAGCGCTGGACCAAAATCCAACTAACCAGTATAGTTGCGGACGGACCGCCCTTGCGGGGGGGGATGAAGGATTCGATTATCCGCATGTGCGTCTAGTCATCAACGTGAACGAACCTGAATCGCTAGTACTCTTCGCCAAAGTCGGGCGAGCCGGTGTGTATGGTGCAAAAGCATATCACTCGTCTACTTCCTCAACCTGGGAACCACAGTCTGTCCCCACGAAGATGAAGGAAATGCCAAAAATCTACGTACATTATCAGTCTTCGACAAAACAAAAAGAAAGACAAGCAGTGCATCGATACCTGCAGGGGAGAGCAGTGTTACGGACATCGCTGACTGGAGCATCTGATATCGCTGAACACCGACGTTGGTGTATGAAAGGAAGATGTCACATGCGACTTCTGCCCATCCAGTCATATGGAGCCCATCTCATCCACTAGGGAGAGCGCTGAAATCCAACAGTACACTGCCTGACGCTATACAGCGATGAGAAGCTACAAGAACATGACGAACTCCAACGGGTATAGAGAGCGTCTTTTCGGGTTCGGGGTAACATGCCTTCTCGTCGAGCCTGCAAACGAGCCGGGGACACATATTAGCGAATGCAGCCGACGACACAGCTTGTTCGTCAACCGTAACAGGACCAGGCAAAATATGAGCGGTGGGGCAAGACAGGTCAAAACCTTTACTGCTTGTTTTGGTGTTGCAACCCACAGTCTGTCTTGCAACGAGGCGGATATTGGGGACGCAAAGCTTCCCAAAAACGCCACGACCAAAATATAGTGCTTCACTGTGCTACGGGATTTTTGTGAGTGTACATGGCTCTTTATGGATTACAAGAACATTTGGCGATCTTCCAAGTATCGATACATTCTTTGATGGTTGGGTGAGGAAACAGTTTCGGGGTGGCAGTGCCATTCAAGCAGTGCGAGTAGCAGCCATGCGCCTCCAACATTTTGAGACTGAGATACTCTACTCTGGAGCAATATATAAAAGCATAACTGTCAATCAAGAACAACACGCATCGAATAGCTGCATAGCTGAGGCACGAGCCGCCCGGCTCCACAGTATCAGGACGGCGGTTCTCCATCGACGCCGCCTGGCGTCGAACACGGCGAGAAACAAATAGTTTGCCCTCCTCATCTCCAATCACGATACCCCCCTTTTTGTTCAGTGGCGGGGGGACTGTGTGAGATCTGGAGAGCGTTCGGACCGAGATGTCCAATTGTCGGACGGCGAGCGGACTGGTTAGGTAGCAGCCCTTGGCTGGTGACGCCTGCGTTGCCGTATCGTCGAGTAGCACTTCGGTCGCTTGGCGCAGACTGCGCCATTGTTGGTCCGAAGACAATACCCTGAAGCATAAAATCCTCCTGCAACACAGTCGCCACGCGTCACTGGCGTACTCGCTCAACTCCCGGAAGATGGCGACCTCTGATAGATGGATCAAAGTCTCCAGTCTTGCGCACTCTGAGAACCATGGTCTATGAGATCTTTCCAAGAAAGCCTTCGCCAAACCACGACCCCACCAGGCCCGGCGGTGCATGCCTAGTGGTTTGGAAAAAAGTGTTGTAGTAGCTTACCGTGGGTCTGCATCCCGAACACTTTCGACGGTCGGATTTGTTTGAAGAAGGCATCAATGTGAGGCTCGGCAATCTCGCCTCTGTTCTGTTGAGGAAGATGCAGACACCAGGGACGCGAAACTTTCCATCATCATGTAATGCCGCTAAATTTCCTATACACACATACTTATAGGGAGACAATACTGGTCGGGACGTAGCCGCCTTGAATCAAGGCTTGGTCTGCCTATTATGTGAACTGGAGTGTGTGTATCAATCCCAGGTAATATGGAAGATTTTTTCACAGCCATTGGAGTCGATCGACTCAAAATCTCTGCGCTCAGCCTAGCTATGAAATGAAACTCATGTGATACGCGATTGCGAGTCGGAGTTATTTCTTTCCCCTCAACCCTCCGCTTGGTAGGGAAAGAGAAGCTCAAGACATGACCGAAGTACGACTACCCAACCCAGATTTCATAGTGGAAAGGTGAATGCCATTGGCAGTAGCCGCTGTTGTTGATCCCAAACACCAAAATGCATAGGCTGAACCTTTGAAAGACTGGGGTTCAGCTGCCCAGCCAGAGTGTCGAGATAGTGTCCAATAAACCAATGTGACCCCCGAATGTATGAGTTGCAGCATGGAGATCCAAATACAGTCGCGTCAGACGGAGTCCCATGCCAAGATCGAATAGGGGAGCGCGTCTGTGACAACCGTCTCGGTTCCATGGACTATGGTATGAGCATCCAGCCCAGATGGGCTCTCGTCAAGTCAGTTCTCGTCACGGAGTCCTCTCGATCTCGCAGAAATTCCTTAGCAAGGTCTCTCAAAAGTCAGTTATTTGTCGTCCGTTCTAACCAGTCCGCCACGTCCGTGAAAGAAATGCATGTCAACTGCGCTTTCGAAGAGCGGCCCTCAGGGGAGTTTCGCCTCTGTACGCCCTGTCAACGGCAGCAGATCTCGGGTACCATAGTGTATCTGTCAGCAGGCGTATAGACGCGGGTACAGAGAGGCGATCACATCGTCTTTGAAACTTTGATTTGGAGCGTTTCTCGCCGAGACAAAAGCTCGACGAGAGGTCGATCTCTCCCGGTTGCCCCCAGTCTCGCTATATCTTAAAACTGAATATTCGGTCTCTGATAACCATTGGAGTATAGAGCAAATGCAAGCAGGATCATCGTCCTCGAGTGGAACTCGGCCCCTTCTTGGCCTCTTTCACAGTCGTTCGCAGCTGCAGCAAAGTAAGGAGACTTCTGGCATAGCACGTCCTTGTGAACAGTGTGCTGAGATTGTCGGCCCGACGAGTATTGTCAAGGTATCAACCCTAGCTAGACTGATGTTAGAGAAGATCCGTAGAAAGATCGCGGACAGACCTGTACTGGTTATCGAGTCAGCGCGAGGGCTCTTTCCAGATTCGCTATACTTGGGGAGATGACTGTGGTTTTTTCGATTTGGGCGGAGTTAGAGAGGAATTGGGGCCCCACAGCAGTAGAGAGGCGGCCTAATCAGACGAGTTGTGAACAAGCAAAAAAATCCATAGGGGGTGCGAGTGATTATGTGTTACATGACGCATGAGATGCATACGCGAACAGCAGGAAAGCCCAAGCAGCAACGCGTAACGCGCGCGTAGAAGATGTCCTCGCCTCGCCTCCCTTATCTTGGAGAGGAGAATAAAATGTCCCCTTGAGACTGACTAGAACGGACCAAACTCATAGCAAAGTACGACACTCAGCCAGCGCGCAACGACGGGACATGATAGGCCAATCCAAGAAAAGGTGCTAGAGTTGCTAGCGAGATAAAAGGAACCCTAGACACCGCATTATCGGACGGATTGGATCAGTCAGAGCGTTGATCGAATCAGGGCACTGTCTTAAAACACAAGCCAACGACATTCAATTGGGCACTGAAGAGACCCTGCCCACCGCCACCGGAGCCTGAACTCGAGCCCGAGCCTGAGCCTGACTCTGTAGCGGAGTCCCAGGGCCTACCCGGATGCTGAGCATCTGCAGGGGATCTGGAGGCCGTGACGCTAGTATAGTTGCAGACGCTCGTTGTGAAAAGAGGTAGCAGAGGACATCAGACGCACTACTGTGCCAGAAAGGGGCCGGCGAAAATGGAATTATAGCAGCGAGTCCAGCAGATCGAGTCGCGAACCATTTAGCTGCAATGAGACTCTTGCAGAAGAAACTGCCGGTCAGGCGGGAAAAGCGACCAGAAGAACGGTTGTGGACGACGACGAAGGGAAAGAGAAGGGTTTTCGCGTTTCACAAATGCTTCAGATGTGGGAGGAGTGGACGTCATCCAGTACGGCGAACGATCCTTACCGAAAGAGGTAAGAGGGAGGAGTGCCGAAGTGGACAATGGTATCGTAATTGGACCCTATTGTGGTCTTGCGGAAAGACGGTCGGGGGGCCAGGGATAGCATCGGGAAGCTTTCGCTCGGAGTCACACAGCTCAAACTAAAGCCAGAGCGTTGAGGAAGTGTGGTGCAGGGAATTAAAATAGCGAATGCGGCCTTGTAGCAGGAGGTAGTTTTCATACAGACGAAGGCGGAGTCGCTGACAGGGACGTAGATCAGATGACGACAAGGCATCGCCAAAAAAGGCAGCAGAGGGGAAACGTATCCCAGCTAACCCTAAGTCGGCGCTAACCGTAAGTAGTACCGAATTTCTTCTTCAGGCGATATTGTAAGTCTCCCCAAGATATCATCCCAAAGAATTATTTTATCATCATTGTAAAATATAGCAAAATCAAAGAGAGATAGTATTTGCTACAGTAGGTCGTATGGATCACAAAGTATGGGACGCCGACAAAGCAAGAGTTTTGAAACGTGGGTTTCGATTGTTTTTGAAAAGTTGACACCATCGTATGGCTGGACGCTCGTCTTTTGCAAAAAATTGGTTCACAAGTCAAACCGACGTACAACTACAAAAAAGCATCATAATTTTCTCCGACCCCACGACTCACATTCTATCGGGGACAATAGATTAGTCGGATTTTACAGGGTTGGATGGGTCGGTGTCACGTAACAACCGATGCATCGCTCCCAAGCATGAGTACAGAAAATCGATAGGGCGTGCGAATTTAGGGTAGTCAATTTAGCGCGGAGCGCGCTCGCGTCTTCACGCGTGAGACTTCACTGTAGAAAAGGCTCACCGCACAGGACGACACGATTTTAGATATCATCACAAACGTGCGAGCAATCACGCTTTGGATGATTACATCGGTTGTTCGCTCAGAATTGCAATGTTTGTCTTTTGGGAGGAAATGTGTGATGTAAGCCGCTTGAAGATGGGGCTCTCAAACGGCGACGCCCGTTCGACAACGGTCGGAAAGGCTGGCACAAAACTGTACGTCAACGGGAACAGAAATACAATCGCATCGGATAGCGCAACGGTTTTCGAAGACGGGTGGGAGATTTCGCTGCCGCAAAAAGCTGAGAATGGCTCTACTACGCTCCCACTACAAGGTACTGGTCTCGCCGGTATCACGATTATGCCGTCCGGAATCTTAGCAAAACATCTAAGGTTGCAACATAAAGTCCGAAGCTCTGTAGAGATCGGCACTAGAAAGGAATCCGAGCTTGCAGTTGCTGGAGCCCCGCAAAAGTCGCGAAAAAACACCCCGTTATTGCAAGCACCGCTCGACCTGGCTGGGGCGGCCGTCCGAGGGTTTCAATGTGACGAACCCGGATGGTACAAAATATCGACGAGCCCGAGACGAGATCAAAACAACTGCTACGAAAGAACATGCTGGAAGTCCGAATGCCGGATAACCGGGACATTGGCACGCCTTGTAGTACAGACAATATTTCAATCGAAAGCGCATCGACGGTATTTCGTCTCGATATCAGGACGAGAGCGTGCGTACCGGAGCACAGCAAGAAACGGCATAGGTCCGCAAGTCAGCAGATTATAGAACATTGGGATCTGCGTTTGGAACAGCAAGAGAAGCGATGCACTGGCGAAGCCGTGTTGGCGAAACAGATCACACGCTATGTTCAAACGCCAATAATGTCCGCAAGCATCTCTGCAGAAAGCAATTTTGCGGCATCTTGAGTCGAGCTGTCGTTTGACGATGCGGGGCGAAGAAACGCTTAGAGCATGTGTCTGATTCAGGTTTTGAAGGTTTGGTTCGAGGTGTGTGAAAGGAAACCTGCCGACACTCGGGCATGTCATCAGACAGGTGGGCTGCGGAGCGCCAAAGGCATCCGAAAACCGGAACGTCAGGCCGATGGCAAGACTACAGAATGAAGACAGTCAGAAACGGTACAGCCGGGTAAATGAACCCGATTCATCTGCTATAAACTCCGGGTCGGGAGGAGCGCGAAGCTAGACAAAAAACGGGGCTCGGACAGCGCGACGACGATGACGACGGCAAAGAGGGATGTCGACGAAGAGGAGGTCGACGTCGCTCGAGCTCGAAGTCACGTGCGTCAACGCACAGGAGCACTACGATAACCGATCGACAGGCAGCACACACAAAATCGACACTATATGAAAATGCTCGACGATTGTACCCGTGGCCCGAGCGGGGATTGTACGAGCTCGTGGGCCGACTGTGGAGAGCACTGTCTCCGTCGTGCCGCAATGAGTCGCCCGGAGAGGGTCCTGCTGCATATTTCTCAGGCAACGTTTCTTTTACATGTGGGGGAGAGTCTTCGAGAAACCCGCTGCTGCACTTTATGCGGTTGCTGGGCATTGACGAAGACACTCACAGATGCCGGGCGATGGGCAACGATTTCTCGTAATGTGGCCGGGATCGCTGACTGTTGCCGAGTGAGGCGTAACGAGATTCATTCTCCCGAAAGACAGTCGTGGGGGAGAGACGCGGAAGACGATCAAACGATTCTCGAACTACGACTCTAAAACATCTCGCCGCCGGCTACTTCAGCCCGCTGGCCGAGATTGATCGCGTGTTAGCGTACCAGCAGGCCATTGTGCTGTCAATCACGCGACGCTGGAGCGATTGCTTGGTCTGACAAGGGACAGCACAATCGCATATAAAGGGCAGAAGATCCCGCTCGTGAGGTTCAGGAAGCCTCGTCGATACAGTGGTGACAGAGGCGAGAACATACTATGGCGCGAGGGGCGGTAGGTACTCTGGCAGAGGTAGACACGGAGGCCTCGAAATACCCGTTAATGCGCTGAGGGACGACGTCACGTACACACGTTAGGGGTACTCATTCCTTGAAAACGCACGTCCGTAACGGGCTCGAGGACACACGGGAAACGTGGATTAGGGGGACAGATGGAAGCGCACGTCGACGGTTAAGAAGCTCGAAGAGAAGTACGCTGGCAGGGCCGTGCAACACGCAGGTAGCTGCGCCGGTAGGATCATTTCAGAGAGTTACTTCTTGCTCTGCGTTGTGCACTGGACAGGTGGACAGCCGGCGCGGGGCACCAGAGATCACGTCTGTAAGGTTCAAGAACGGCTACAGCAGGACCGTAATTATATTCGCGATTCACGGGCACATGGCTGTGGTAACGCCGATATCACAAGAGTGCCGTCGCAATACGATCAACGAAGGTGTTCCGCGTTTTCTCGCTTGGCGGGTCGGGACAACTCATGCTGTATTTATTCTAGCGTACGCCCGCCCGCGCAGGAGCTGCTCGCCGGGGTGGTGAACGGGCAAATGAGAGCGAGTACGTCTGTCGGGAGAAACAAGGCACGTGGGCGACGACAGGGACTCCACGAGGATCATGACGCGGAAGGGAGACCGGTTCGACATCTCGGCTGTGGAGCTCACGGACACACAGCTATCGGCAAGTTGCAATTGCGATCGGCAGGAAAGTAATCGGGGAGCATTTCGTCACGAACGGATAATCAGGGAGATGTTGAAACAAACTTCGAGCGCCGGAGGAAGAGACAGACGGACTCCTCGAGATGCAAGTGGTAGAGGTGGAGAGGTGGGAGCGAAGCGCTTACGGGTGTCGATGGACATCATCAAGAATTTGAAGCAGCCGCTCGATAGACACATTCAGCCGCTATGTCAGCAATGGCACCGATTTTGGGCGTTGGAGAGCTGTCGAGCGGACGGTAGGCGCGAAACGCAAGCGGCAAACGAGAACGAGAATCGAGAGCATCGTCGAAAGGCCCGACCGACGGGCCTATGCATCAAAACGGGCTCAAGCACTCTTGGGAAGGCGTGGCTCGAGAGGCGAGGAGGGACAGGATCGACATCGAGCAAGCAATGCAGAAGGCTCTCGGCAAAAATTGAGGTTCTCATTCCGTTCGGATACGCAGAGAAAGCGTGGAAACGATTGTCGGGGCGGACGCCGGACGCTGGTGGTGTAATGCCGACTGGTGGTGGAAAGTCTGCTCTTCACTGGCCCCCGCGTGTTCGAACAACAACCGGGGTGACGATCGTGGTGGCCCGTTCCGTGCGCCATCAACGACTTGGTCAGACAAGGCGAAGAAGGCCGGCATCGATTGCGTGGAGTGGCGACCAGGCGAAGTCAACCCGGCGACGTCGTGTTCGTGAGCGCCAGATTCTCGTTGATGGGACGAATCTCTGGGGCTACGCACAGGCACATTGTTCGAACAAGCGGCCGGCTTCGGCAATTTTTCACGACGAGTTTGTCATAGGATCTTCAAGGAAAATCATTTGCGGGCAAAGCTAGCGTCTGAGCTGTCTGCGGGGGAGTGAATTGTCGATGGTGTTGCTGACGGCGACACTGCCGACCGCTGATGCAGTTCGAACTCGAGCGTGCATGTTACGATCGAGTTTGCCCTATAGTACGTGCTGATACGACCGAGGCTACGAACACGAATATGCGGTCGAAGATGCAAGCCGGGCAAGCTAGAGCGCAGAGTGATGGAGATATGTCACAGCTGGACGAAAGCGAGCCCGGAACAGCAAGGGCGTGGTTTATTGCCCAGTCGCACACAGTGTGAAACCTGATTCACGAGATTCGGTGCGATATTATCATGCAAAGCGACGGACGAAGAGGAGAGGGGGGCGGTGTTGTGGGGGGGGTGGGGTCTTTTTTAGGATTGCCGGACTGGGCGGAAGCGGCGGTTTTGATCGTTCGCTACATCGGCGCTGGGGACGGGCGTCGACTTCCCGGGCATCACGCTGGTTCTTCACGTGGGACATTCCGTGGGGCATGATCGATTTCGACAGGAACCGGACGGGGGCAGACAGGGGGAGACGTCGACTCGGTAATCGTATGGAGGAAGGGGTGTGGATCGATCGATGCGATTAACAAGATGCAAAGGCCCGGAACGAACAAGCTATGCTGGAGTTCGTCCGGACTCGCAGCTGCAGAAGGAAGATTCAACGGTGTTTTCTGGACGGTCTGGAGCACGACTGCGGGTCAGATGAGCGCGGACTGGCCCGCTGTGACAATGCGGCGACGGCGGATCCGCTATCGAGCGAAAGCAGCGGCAGACTAGCGATGCAGGGCGACGGTGGAGCATGTTCTCAGCGCGCTCGATCGAAGACTGTCCGTGTGTTGGGCCGAAGGTCGAGTGAGGTTGCAAATGTCAAAGTGCGGACAATTCGCAGAAGGTCAAAACGCAGGAAGTGGCAGGTAGCATATTGCGATCGATGAGGGGCGGTGCTATTCCGAGACGCTCGAGGTACGCTTCGATAAAGACACGCCACAGCTGTTTCCGTTGCGGACTCAGTCAAAAATCTGCAAACACTGGGGACCAGTGACAGGCGCGGATGTTCAATGGCCGGACGTGCCGGCCCGATTGCGCAAACTATCGTCGGACGAGAAAAGGCGCCGAAATTTCTAGAACGCTGGGAAGTTTTGAGGAAGAAGCAAACCGATGGACATGATCAGGAATATGGCACGTGCTCGGACGTCGGGACCCGAGGCGAGTGCTAGGGGAGGTGGTAAGCAACAGGCTTCGATCTTCTCGTCGAGTTCATCTCACAGACAGAACAGGGAGATGGTAGAAGCGGACACGGGCGAGACGCGGGATACAGACGGCAGACGGGCGAAGATGAAGTGATAGTGACGCCCGAACCGGGAGGGAATCATGGAGGGGCCCGTCAAAGCGGGCACAAAGGCAAACGGCAATTTACGCTCTCACGATTTCAGTGAATTCGTCCGGGAGGGAGCGGGGGTGATCGTGTGTCGCGCACGAGGGCTGTGCCGAACTGATCACGCCATGGCAGAACTGTCAAGCGACACAGATCTACAGAAGCAGCACACGAGGGGGTGAGGCCCGTCGCAGTCTGCAAGCACCGACTCCGGACGGAATGGAGTTCGATGCTGGGCAAAAGGGCAGGAGTTGTCGTTGCTTGCGTGAAGAAAGCGAGGTGCGAGGCTCGGGCAGTGGGTCGTTTGCTGAGCGTTGGTGCATTGCTCTAGTAGGGGGAGAGGAAGGCGCAGTGGGAACAGGGGCAGGATGCGTTATACAGGCGTTGAAAGAAGGTAAGAGCGCACAGGCTGCGCTGGAGACAATTTTAACTCTCGAAACAGGGGCACGATCGAGGGAGAGAATATGACGGGGTAGACGCATTGCTAGTCAAGTGGGCATGTAACTTGATCGATGATGAAGCGTTCACCGCTAACTGTGTTGTTGACATGCAGCTGTTGAGAGGGCTTAGAACCCGCTAACCGTCGCTTGATGAAGGTGCGAGTGAGAGTTAGAACCCGCTACTCGTTGTGATGAGGGGTTGAGACGAGTAGACCCGCCCTTAAACCGTAGTGGATGCAGACGTGGAGAGAGTTAGACCCGCCAACCGATGATTGATGAGGCCTCAGGTGCCCTGGCAGAGAGTAGAACCCAGATAACCGATGCTTGATAGAGATGCAATGCAAGTGAAGCGCCGAACCGTGTTTTGTGGGATATGGAATGCAGGATCTTAGGTGTTTGGTGTCCCGAGCAGAAAAGGTAGTGGGAAGCGAGAAGAGAAGGGAAGCTTTGCACGGCGCTTAGGTGGTTAGGGGTGAGAAAGCGGAAAGATCACTTTCGAGCGCTTCGGAAACGAAAAATGGCGAGGTGCTTAGGTCAGGGAAAAGAAATGCATATCGCTCGGTAAGGGGAAAACGAGGTGAAAGTGAAAGCGATGTGTGGTGACGTTAGCATGCATCGGGTTCGGTTCCCGGCGTGCATTGATGGTTAGAAGCAGTGGGGAAGGAAAAACAAAAGCGGGTAGATGGAGGGAGATTGGATTGAGAGGATAACAAGAAACAAAAACAGCAAGCTGGAGAACAGCAAGAGGGGCAAAGAAGAACAAACAAAGACGATGCAAGGAGAGGGAAAGGAAAGCGAAAGGCGGACAAATGGTGGGCGAGGAGAGTGAGATGTGAGCTGGGAAAAGGGGATAGAGCGGACGGGTGAAGATGATGGAGCAATGGGACAATTGCTTGAGGCCAAGGCAATAGGGATGTTCGGTCGATTGAAAGAGGGCAGCAGTTGCATGAAGAGAAGAAAAGATAAGGGGAGAGGTTGTTCAAGCTTCGCGAGAGAGATAGGGCGGCGGTGGGCGGACAAGGGGAAGTACGGTGGAGAGAAGCTTTAGAGGATGCAGTCAGGGGAAAAGAGAGAAGCGATAAGAAGCGGAAAGGCCAAAAGGCCGGCGGAACAATTTACGGGAGGAGGAGGAGGAAAGAGAAGAAGAGAGATGGGGAACGAGTAATGACGGAGAAGTATTAGGATCAGGAGAGGAGAAACACGAAAGAAGTGAAGCTTGACGGGGGCTTAGGTCGGGGAAAGAAAAGAAAGAAAGAAAGAAAGAGACGAGGAAAAACAGAAAAGGAAAGGGTTGACAAGTTAAGGTTTGTAGGACTAGGTGAGGTGAAATAACGCGAGGCTATAAGGGAATGAAGTAGTCAGTAAAGTAGGCTTTATCGGTATAAGGTAGGAAGATAAAGCTGAGCTTTTTACTAGCGCTTAGTTAGGGAAACGGATAAGTAACCAGTAATACCTAAGGGCGCTAGGTTAGGGAAATAAAGCTAAGCTTTTATTGTACTTAGGTTAGGGAAGGGGCAAGGCTTGGTAATGAAATAAAAGAAAGAAAGAAAATGAAACAAGCCAACCAAGTTTATCGGCGCTTATTAGGTTAGGGATAGTAGAAAGGGAGGAGCGCTTAGGGTTTAGCTAGTAAAGGATAGTATAACGGGGATAAATAAAGGAGTAGATAAACGGCTAAGTTAAAGGGGAGAAGGAAATAAGGAAAAATAAGGGATTAAAATAGAAATTAAGTTAAATTTAAGGATGAAATATTAGTGAGATTTTAAATAGAATAGAATAGAAAAATGTAAATAAGATAAAAGGGGAGAGTCAGGTATATAGGTAAAGGGAACTTACCATGTAATTAGGGATTAAATCAAGACGGTATATATATTTAAAGGGGGTGCGTGGGGGTGGGTAATGATATTAAGAGGATAGAAAGAAGGAGATAAGGGTAGGTAAAAGTAAGGTATAAATAAAAGGTAGAGAGGGTTAGGGTATTATAGAAAATTAGGGAGTAAAGGGTTAGAAAGGGTTAAAGATAGAATATAGAGAGGGGAGTAATGTAAGTTAAGATTTTAAGTAAATATAAATATTAAAATAATAGGGGGGAGAAAAGTAGAAAAGTAGGGAAAGTAGTTAAAATAGGAAATAAACTATGGTAGTAAAATAGGAAATAAACTTAGGTAGTAAAAAGGAATAAAATAGAAGTTAAAATAGGTAGTAAAAATAGGAAATACAAATAGCAAGTAAACTATAAGGTTAAATAGAAGTAAAATTAAGGTAAAATAGAAGTAAAAATATAAGGTAAAATAGAAAGTTAAAATAGGAAAGTAAAATAGGAAAGTAAAATAGGAAAGTAAAAGAGAAAGTAAAATATAAGGTAAAATAGATAGGGAGGGAAATATGGGTATAAGATAAGAAAGAAGAGGAAAGTAGTGGGTTTAGGGTAGGTTTTAAAGGATTAGGAGAGATAAGTAAGGAGGAGGGATAGATTAGAAAAAGAAGAAGAAGAAGGGTAGGTAGAAAAAGTAATAGAGTAAGAAGAAGGGATTAGATAGATAGGATAGTAGAAGAGGAATTAAAAAGATAGATAGGGATAAGGGATAGGGTATAAGGGATAGGGAGTAAGGGAAGAGAATAAGAGATGGTAATAGTTAGAGAGGGTAAGGGTATCTAGAGTTAGGCTAAAGGATAATAAGGAGTATATATAATAGTAGAGTTAAGGAAGTAAAGTTAGGGATAATCACGGATGAAAATCTACATAGGGGTTAGACGATGTTCTTGCCATATCAAATCAGAATTGTAATCACTGTGCTGAGTAAGGTCCCAATTGCTAACATTCTGTCTCTTCAGAATGTCGAAATCACGTTGTGGTTATGTATGTCGCGTCGGAAGTCGTCACTTTCTGGTGGCTTGGATAGCGGATTGCAAGAAAGTGACAAATTTCTGAAGAACACAGTAAAGCGCGCCAAGAGCGTGACAATTCCCGGCCGAATGCGGAAGTGCAGAGCACCCAGGCCTTGGAGGAGTGATAGCATCGCACAACCATGTGTATAGCGGAACTTGTCTGATCTAATATGCATGCGGAAACGTGTCGTCCAATATCTGGAAGCGAAGAGCGGAAATGCAGACGTCAACCACCGCCGTAAACTCGAGCGAGAAAAGACAAACGGCGCCGCGAGCGCGTCTCAGACAGTCGGTGCAAGCAGAAAGTAAAAAGGGAACAAAGAGCAGTTGGAACAAGGCGAGCAGATCATTCAGATCACCACGTCTGCAGAAAATGAGCAGCCACGACGTTTACCAACTTGAGTCTCCGAGTTCAAGATTGACGCCGCTTCCACAAGATCTTGATTGAAGCCGAGTTGCAGCGAAAAGCAACTGATCAGAAGAACACCACGAAGTCTATCAAGAACCGAAAGAGCTCAGAATAATGTTGGAGAGGAAGAACGACCAAGATACGTCCAGGATCTTCAAGCAGTTTGCCAGATACCATCCCGTGAACAAGAACAACGTGGGGGCACCACAGGGTCAGGGCCCCGCTTGCACGATACTTCCCTCAATCCCAGAGAGGAGGTGGAACGGAAAACTTGGCGACACGACGTGTGAGTAGCCTACTCGCGATGATTGGCTACAAGACCTGTTGCGGACCAGTACCATAGAAGCAGAACTGATTCTAATGATGTTGAACATCCGCAGAAGCCTGGCCGGTTTCGCAAGCCAGCAAGAATATATACACAATCGGGCAAGGCAAGAAAATAGAGAAGGGAACCTTGATGGAAAGCGGGGAACGGGAATGGCAACGCGAACATTACTTGGAATGCCGCGTCCAAACCCTGACGAAGAGACAAGGCAACCGTGGCTTTGAAGCGAGGGATCTTCTTGGCCTAGAGCAGCTCCCCTGGACCCGAGAAAACCGTAGAGTGACAGGAATATCACATAAGCTTCGCCTCGCGCATGAATCGTTTGACACATGGAAGAGGCGCCGTCCATAGCACCGCCCCACGACTTTGTAGTGCAAAAGTTATATTATGAGCTTGTGCAAGGCTCTTTATGGCTGGTACGAAGAAGATCATTCATTAAAGGACAGGCAGGCACCATTACAGCGACGCAGGCGGAAAAACCACCACGGCCTCGAAGAAATCTTTAACGACAATAGCTTCCAGTCCGTTCTAGGTCTTCAAGGAAATGATTACACCCGAGCGTCTGGCCGTCGTGAAAGGATGGCCCACACCGGAAGCGTGGAGGTTCAGTTTCTGCGGGCATCCCAAAGCACGGTCGCCAGCGATATCCGAACAATGTATGCTTGCACAAACAAAGAGGAAACTCGAGCTGTTGACGCCGGACGTCGCTTTCGACATCGACAGCTTTCTGGGCTTGCGAAGTCGCTTGCTTTTGCGAGAAAGGACTGTGGGTCACAGATAGCGCCACAGGACAAAAAACAGAAAATCAACTCGAACGTTCATATCAACGACCCGCATGTTGCGCCCCCAGACGAAAGATCCTACACGGCCGGATCATTCGAGGCTGCCATGTACAGCGTATCCAACCTTCAGCTTGGTCTGCGTGGAAGGTTTGCTCACGACATTCACCGTTTGTAGTATTTCGCATGTTCCAGTGCTGGGGAAAATTTCAAATCTCTCACTGGAGCACACTTCACCCGATGAGCGCTGAATCAGATCATCTCCAGCTCTGTCACAAGTTCTATTAAAGATCATACAGCAGCATGTCCCGGCAAGCTTCCGGACGGCATTTCTGGAACTCAAAGGCACTTCCGTCGAGACTCGAAGGTGCAGGGTCAGAAGTTACAATTCAAGCGGGCCATAGGGCTACCATCTCCAGAGCGAATATTGCGTGATGTTTGGGAGGAGGTCTGACGAGGTAGCAGATGTGCACAGGTCTGCCGATTTCAGAGAACCCCAGATTTTCTTTTCGCCAACAAAAGGGACGAAAATGCAAGTTCACAAACCAGCCGATACACGACCGGATTTAGGCGACGCAATGCAAAATTCCAACGTTCCTTGAAGGACTGCCTCGATCTCGATTTTGGCGAGACGGACCGGTTAACGTCGATATTGGCAAAGAGATATGTCCGACAAACCAGTCTGATCGGTGAGCAAAGAGGCGGCATCTTGACGCGAGCCACAAGTATACGAATGGAAGCGATGTTGCCTGGGAAGTACATGAAGTGGATGTACGACGATAGGCCCCCAAAATGGGGGCAGGACAGACGGTACTACACGACCAGAACATGCTCCATGACACTGGATCACTCACGAAGAGTGAAAAGTCCCAAGAGGGCAAAAAATCGGGGGAGGCCTGATCTATAGCCATTCTACAAACTCGGTGAAGGAGATTTATGATGCCACCAAGTGCTTCCCATTCGCGCATGACGCTATGGAAGAGGCGTGCGCTAGACCCCTCACATCCGCAACGCAGACGGAAACCTACTTGGAGGCGGTCGCCGAGATGACAAAAGACAGTCGAGGTGGGATATTGGCAAGAAGCAAAAGAACGCCCACGCATTGCGGGATTGCACGACGGAAATCGACGGGATTCGGGAGGAGCAACAGTGTGACATGGGATTGTTTTCCAAAGCTTGAAAGACCGGCTCCACTCTCGAAGATACACACAATCGGTAGAGTTCGGGACGGGAAGGCCCCTCCTAGCATGGGCCTATAAGACGGAGGTGTTTGTCGACTTCTATGGCGGCAGCGTGGACAAGTTTTCCACAGGCTTCGAGATCGTCAAAGCCCGTGTCGGAAGGAACTTCACGACTGGGAGCAAACGAAGGTAATGGCGATGTGTCTTACGTTGCCTGAGGTATGTCTGCGGTGGTCATCTGCTAGAGCAAGAAAGTGCGCTCTGGACAGCAAGCGGGAAAAGATGGTCGGAGAACCGCCACGCCTGCGGGTGTGTATGGGCTTGGTTTCAAAAAAACTCTTGCGGTGTACAAGTACTGATGGTTAGAGCCACGGAAGACTGGAATGTGCTCCAATTCAAGTTCGGGTTGCACCAGATGATGTGCTATTCGGAATAAAACGGCAGGGTCAGTATATGGCGTCTGGCAGGCAGGCGAGCAGGTCTTTGACGCCTCAGTCGGCAGCTGGTTGGCGCTGGGACTGGATTGGAAACGTATAAGACAACGAACGGTGGCGATCGTCTCGTTCTGGATGGCTACACAATTTTTGGTGCAGTTTCGCCTGGATGTGTTCAGCGTGTGAAAGCAGAAGTCAGGCCAGAAGAACAAGGAGGCGATACAGGGAAGAGGGGTCTGAGCTAGAGTACCGGATGAGATTATTGAGGCGAAGGCTGCTATCTGATGTCAGGTAACAAAAAAGGTTCAAGCAAGTTCCTGATCTTGGGCACTTCCCTTCGATTTTTGACGATGCGGCGGTGAGGGCTCACTGGGAAGACCGGCCGTCAGGGTGGCTGTACGACGAGCAGACCGGAATCAGGTTACGAACAAGGGATAAAAGAGGGTGTGCCAGGGTCGATTTTGGAGTGGCTGTAAAGTACCAACGGGTGCTGCCATATCCTTGCAGTCAGCGCTCCTAAAGACCACAAAGTCAGGCAAGAGAATGTGGTACTCAATCAGCAATGCACAGGCGGGGAAAGGGAAGGGCAATGGGGTGGGAAGGAAAGGATGGCAAGAGGTAGACAGAGAGTTTCCAGAATGGACAAGATGGAGCAGGAAGAATGGCAGCCATGGATAGAAAGGGGAGGTGGGTAGTACCATGCAAGAAATTATACGGGAGATGCATCACTATCAATATCTGCATCTCGCCATCGAGACAGCAGCGACGCTTGCATTTGATCCGCTGATGTTCGAACCGGTTTTCGAAAAACGTTGGGAGCTACTTCACTGGCTCAGAATTAATTAAACTGCGACGCGAAAAAGATAGAGTTACCTGGGCGGTTTCCGAGTAGCAGCCAGAGACGTTGCTAGAATTCACTCAACGAGATAGTATTCGTCTGCTGTTCCGATGTTTCAGGTCTATCAATCGCGGAATTAGCTTTACAATGGATCTTGTGCTATTGGTGATGATCTGGACCCTAAGCCTCTTGGACGTGTTGTGCTGTCCCCCTGTCCGGTTAAGACATACTTCCACCGCCCATGTGAAGAAGACCCGACCGGCACCCCGCCGCCGTGTCCGTTTGTGCCAGCCAGGACTACGAGGGGCTGTGGGCTTTGCGAGTGACGCCAGCGCCACGTGTATCTGTCTGATAAGACGGTTGGCAGCAGCGAGGCTTCAATCCGTCAAGGCCGTCGCATCTGACAGGCCAGGCTGTTTCTTGCAGTCTTTTACGACTTGCTCTGGATAGTATCGTACAGGATCCAGAGGCTCACTTCGCATTTGTAAGGGACTAATAGGGTGTTTGCTGCAAAAGTACACCATCCGAAGTTCGAGGCGCCCTCAGTACGCAAGCCAAAGACCTTCGTATAACGCAGGTAGGATTCTCATGATCGGCGGAGCTTCCACGGAATATAGGGACTCTTATCAGAGAAGAAAGCATGAAGTATCTCGTGTACGTGTCACTGACGCGAGCCTGCGATTCAGCGCGAACCGGACTGATCTGGATTACCTGAAATTACGCAAAAAGCCGTCAGGCAGGACGGCTTAAGTCGAGACTCTCATTATACTGACATACCATAGAAACGGGGCAAACGGCGAATAGAGAAGCTAAGGCGTCAGCTTTCTAATCGAGGTCGAGGTTTCAGGATATGTATCGCGAAACGCGAATGTGAAATCAGGGCCTTAGCCTCCCACAACGCCCCAGAGACCATAGAGGGTAAAGGGTTGGCGAGCCATACCTAAGCTCTGACGCGATGCCGTGTTGACAAGATGTGAGCTAAAGAGCCACCAACATCATCGCGGGAGTAGGCGGGTGTTTTGCAGTGCTGAGGATATCAGATTATACGTCGGGGCCCAAGACAGCAGAAGGGCGGGGTCGATCCGTTCGTTGAGGGCAAGCCTGGAATTTCGTTCCAATGAGCAGGCGGCTTCCTCTGTTTGGCGCGGACGACCGCTGGACGTGTTCGCCTTGTCATTCCATCAATTCCCAAGAGTCGCAGGACGCGCCCCGACGGAACATGTGCGAGGAGCATACTAGCCCTAATTGCAGGCGCATTCAACAGCACGCATGTATTCTTTGGATGCGAAAGGACCGAACGAAACGGATGTAGACTTTTGGCTGGGGCGTGTCGCGTCGCCTTGCAGTGCTTCATCGTACTCTAGCTTACAGGTCGCATATCGGAGGCGACATTAGTGGTACGGTCTGTGCTCCATGAAAGCCAATCTTGAGGCCGTTGTCGGTTTTGTGACACGCATGCGCGTTGCGCTTGAGTTGTGTGCTCCGTCCATGGACTAAACGATCCGATGATAGGTCTAATAAGCCACGGGACGGTTTGCAGTTACGAGACCACGAGCAGAGCACCAAAGAAAGAAGGAGCCCGCAGGCACGCGAGGCGCAGCCCAAAGTCCTCGAATAACGGCGCGGTTAGTCCGAGCGCAAGCAGATGCGTGGTCAAGCTTGTGGCCGCGATGGAGAAGCCCCTGCCGACATCAAAGTTGGTGGCGAAGATGGTCTGCCCGTAGCAAGGAGATCTCTCGAGGCCTCCTTGGCACGGGGATACAGTCCGAGGAGATCGGTCACAGGGCTCAGGCTGAAGCGCAAAGGCCAGCTCCAGCTCATCCGATGCGAAAAAGGGCTTACGCTCACTGAGGTCACGGTATCGGCCCCGCCTCGGCCGCAGTGTTGGGGGGCCATCGGGCAGGTCACTGAAGAAAGAGGACGCATCAGAGCTGCGTAGTCGGGCGGCGGCTGGAGCAGCAGTTGATTGATGCAACAAATTTACGACGCTTCGCAAGCTTGGGCCGAAGTAGTTCCATCGACGCCGAATGGGAGTTGAAGCGCTGGAAGAGGGAATGGGGATCGTGGTCGGTTGGCGGGCGGTCGAGAGGAAGTTTAACAGTAACGGAAGTGGAGAAAAAAAGCAGAACAACTACGTCAACGAGAGCACCGGGCACACAGAACAACAACAGAGACAGTCGCGCACCGGTATATTTCGGGCAAAAACATGAGTTCTACCGGGACGATGGAGTGGCCACATGTTGCGAGCGGGATGATTTAAGCACGGGAAACGTGGTCTAGCGTTATATCTAACGCCATCGTCAGGCAGTACGAGCGGTTTTTTTTTTAAACTTTAGCAGTTTCATTATGACGTCGTGTCCAATGCAAGCAACCAGTAGTGAGGTATCAATAAGACTATCA
>CM067173.1:25450025-25464025 GCA_034093135.1 Erigeron breviscapus | reverse complement strand
CAAGCAATGCTTCCAGCTCCAGCTCTCTGGATAAGACCAATCTTACATGCTATAAGTGTGGTAAGAAAGGTCACTTTCTGAAGGAATGCAGATCTAGTCAGTTGAACAACCAAACTGGCCCCCTGTCCCTAATTTCAATCGGCCTGATGATAGCTACAAAGCTAAATACAAGAAGCTTAAGGCCCAGATTGCCCTCCTGTCCATGGAAAAAGGAAAAGATCAGTGCTTAATGGCACAAACTGAGGGAAAATGGGAGTACTCTGATGACTCATCAGCTGATGAAGAAGAGGAAAGGGACATGTGTTTCATGGCCTTGGAAGATCAACACAGCAGCACGTAGCAAAAGAAGATGTCATCACTGGAAGATGGGTTGACATCATCTTGAAAAAGGTATGTGACTATGATAACCAGGTTGACCCTGAACTGAAACTGGACCTGGCTGAATCATTAAGTGGTGATTTAGCTTTTGTGGAAACTGTTAGAGCTGATAGTGAAAGATATCTTGACACTATCTTAATCGAACTGAACATCGTTAAGCCACAACTTAATGATTTACAAAGTGTCCAGTTGGCTCTCAAGGAGTCAGTTTTAAAGATTGAGGCTTTGGAACTTGATAATCAAAAACTATTTTCTGATCTTGAAAAAGAACAAAAGATTATCAGGTCATGGGTAAAAGCATCTGGTAAAAACTATGATGCATTTTCAAGAACTATCGATGCCCAGAAGAATGCATGGAAATCTGGAGATCTGGAGATGGCAGCTCCCATACCAGATCTTCATGCATTGCCTCCAGCTCTCAGGGTTGAAACTTCTTATGATCAACCTGAAGCTATTGAAACTGAACCCATTGAGACCACCCCCATTGAGGTTAAAACTGGAGCCAAACAGGCTAAAGCTCCAGTCAAAAAGGCCACTGGTAACAAGCCTTTACCTCAAAAGTCTAAGGGGCCCAAGACCCGACAGACTAAAACTCCAACTGAACCAAGGTCCAAGGTTCATTGCCTGATGAAAATAATATTTTGGTTAACTGGAAAGTCAACTCCAACTTTTGTCTCGACAGGTTCAGAGTTGTACTGCCCGGATTAAAAATCTGGAAGGAGGTTCATTGCCTCCAGTTTTCAAACAAAATATTAAACCACTCCCTTCAAAACCTAATCAAAAGAATGTTCCATCTGGAACTAAATCTGGTAAAAATCAGGGGAGTAAGTATCAAGTACCAATCGTTTTTACTCCTGCACCTGGAGCTGGTGAAAAGCTCCAGATGCAGCCTCCAGTTCAACACCTCAACAATCAACTGTGACATCTGTAGAGAAGTCCAGTGAACCCATCAAGAAAAGATGGGTTCACAAAAATAACTGATGATTTTTGTGGGTGTGCAGGGCGATCGAAAGCAGAATATCTGGTATCTGGACAGCGCTGCTGGCCGGACTATGACCGGATGTAAGCCCCTACTTGAAGAGTTCACTGTCCAAGATGGACCGACAGTGACGTTTGGTAACGATCAATCTGGAAAGACTGAAGGATATGGTGTGCTAAATAATGGACAAGTCGAATTCAAAAGAGTTGCATTTGTGAATGGTTTGAAATAACCTGATCAGTGTCAGCCAACTTTGTGATGATGGCTTCAGAGTTTTGTTCGATATTGCACAAGGCACCATATTTAACAAGGATTGGAAAGTGGTGATGATTGCACCAAGAAAAGGAAATGTGTACATCATGGATATGGAACCAGCGCCAAAAGAGCAATGTTTCTATACCAAAGCTGATGATGACACCAACTGGCTATGGCATAAAAGATTATCCCATCTTAATTTCAAAAACATTAACAAGTTGTCTCGCAAACAACTGGTTGATGGGATACCTCAAATTTCTTTCAATAAAAAAAAGCCATGTCCAGGGTGTGAGATGGGCAAGCAGAAAAGAGCCAGTTTCAAAACTAGGCAAAATTTTAGCATCACTGAACCTCTTCACATGCTACATATGGATCTCTTTGGTCCAGTGAATGTTCAAACTAGAGATGGAAAGAAGTACACTCTAGTTGTGGTTGATGAATTCACCAGATTTTGCTGGGGGGTATTCCTCAGATCCAAAAGTGATGCACCTGCTGAAATCATCTCTCTCATCAAAAGAATTGAGCTCAAGTATACTCGAAAAGTTTGCCAGTTGCGAAGTGATAATGGTACTGAATTTCAAAATAAGGTACTTGAAACATTTTGCAATGGCACTGGCATCTCTCAAAACTTCTCATCAGCACACTCTCCAGAGCAAAATGGAGTTGTGGAAAGAAAGAATCGCACACTGATAGAAGCAGCCAGAAGTATGCTATCTGAATCAGGTCTTCCCACCAGTTTTTTGGGCTGAAGCAGTTGCAACTGCTTGTCACACCCAAAACCGGTCAGTCTACATCAAGAGACATAAGAAGACTGCCTATGAAGTACTCAGGAATCGTAAACCAATTATTGGATACTTTCATGTATTTGGTTGTCCAGTTTATATCTTAAACGATTCCAGTCAGCTTGGAAAGTTTGATGCAAAAGCTGATGAAGGGGTATTTTTAGGTTATTCAGATATTCGAAAGGCCTTTAGAGTTTATAATTATAGACTCCAAAAGTTCATGAGACAATTCATGTCACATTCGATGAATCAACTGAAGCAATCAACAAGAGACCAAGCCTTGATATTCTCCAGTCGTTCCAATCAATTTTGGTGAAACTGACCAAGTTCATCAGTCAGTTGTTTCACCAAAAGATGTTTCCAGTTACAACAAATTGGAACCAGTTAAGAAGAAGAAAAGCAACAGTGACACATCATTTTATCCCTCCATCAATTTCAACTTACCACAAGAATTGGTGATTGGATCTGATGTACGTGCCACTCCAATATCAGCACCAGTTCAAACTCCAACTTCTCCAGTTCTTCAAGAAAATGCCTTTGAATGAAGAATTTCATGATGCAAATCGTGACCTCATTGACTCTGATGAGGATGTAGAAGTAGTTTGGACTGATCCTCCTCCAGAAGCTACTGCAACTGAAGAAGATCGCCAGGTGACTTGCACTGATATTGTGTTACACCAGCCTAGTCAATACACTAGATGGACTCGAGCACATCCAATTGAACAGATTGTGGAAGATCCAAATAGTGGGGTTCAGACTAGAAGAGCCACCAGTGAGCAATGCTTAAACGTCACCTTCTTATCTTTAATTGAACAAAAGAAGATTGACGAGGCTATGGCAACCCAAGCTGGGTGGAAGCTATGCAAGAAGAGCTCGTCCAGTTTGAAAGGAACAATGTTTGGGAGCTTGTTCCTTGTCCACCAGGGTTAAAGAAAGAATCCATTGGTACCAGATGGGTCTACCGAAACAAGATGGATGAAGATGGCCATGTTGTAAGAAACAAGGCCAGATTAGTTGCCCAGAGTTATTGTCAAGCAGAAGGCGTTGACTTTGATGAAATTTTTGCTCCAGTTGCAAGACTTGAAGCCATCAGAATATTTCTGGCTTATGCAGCCCATCTGCAGTTCAAGGTCTTCCAGATGGATGTCAAAAGTGCGTTCCTTAATGGAACATTGGAAGAAGAAGTTTATGTTAAGCATACTCCAGGTTTCATCGATGAGAAGCATCCTCATTGGGTTTATAGACTGAACAAAGCTTTGTATGGTCTAAACAAGCCCCAAGAGCCTGGTATGATACTTTAACTAAACATCTTCTTAAAAATGGCTTTCAAAGAGGTGCAATAGATAATACCTTATTCATCTTGAAAGAAAGAGGTAATATCTTATTGGTACAAATTTATGTTGATGACATTTTTTTTGGTTCAACTGATGATGCAATGTGTAAAAAGTTTTCTAAAATCATGTCATCTGAGTATGAGATGAGTTTAATGGGTGAATTAACATTTTTCTTAGGTCTTCAGATTAAGCAAACTGAAAATGGAATTTTCATAAACCAAGGAAATATGTCAGAGATTTGTTAAGAAAATACAAATATGATTCAATCCCATCGAAAAACACACCTATTGCAGCGCCATTAAATTTGGACTCTGACCCAACTGGCAAACCAGTGAACATAACTGACTATCGTGGTATGGTTGGTTCACTGATGTACTTAACTGCCAGTCGACCAGATATAATGTTTGCAACATGTCTATGTGCCAGGTTTCAGGCTAACCCAAAAGAATCACACTTGCACGCTGTAAAGCGTATCTTTAGATACCTGAAAGGGTGTCCTAATCTTGGTCTTTGGTACCCCAAAGGCTCAGGATTAGATCTAATGGGTTATTCAGATTCGATCATGCAGGTTGTAAGATAGATAGAAAATCAACAACTGGTGGTTGTCATTTCCTTGGAGGAAAACTGGTAAGTTGGACCAGCAAGAAACAGACTTCAGTCTCTATGTCCACTGCTGAGGCAGAGTACATTTCTGCGGCCAGTTGCTGTGCCCAGATTCTCTGGATCAAGAACCAGTTACTAGATTATGGTCAAAAGTATACAAGGACCCCAATCCTTTGTGACAACACCAGTGCAATTGCTATATCTCACAACCCAGTGATGCACTCCAAAACAAAGCATATTGACATCAGGTATCATTTTATTCGTGATCATGTTATGAAAGGAGACATTGATTACATTTCATCCCCACTGACAAACAGTTAGCTGATGTTTTTACAAAACCTCTCGATGAGAAAACCTTTAAACATCTCATCAGCGAACTGGGAATGTTAAATCCTTGAAACTAGAGATTTCTTTGTTATTGAACGCGTCAGTGACACTGATGAAGTTCTCCAGTTGAGGAGGTCCAGATAATCTTTGCTCGCCAGGCTATCGAACGCCTTTGTGATACTATCCTGGCACTAATTGATTTCTGATCATCATTTTAGGGGGAAAGACTCAAAATAATTTTCTGACTAAAATTCGTTTTTGTTTGAAAATGGCAACTGAGAACTCTTCAGTTGGAAACTGGTACTGGACTGATCCTCCAGTGACCAGATTCAGTCTTGTCTTATTTTTATAACGTTAGAAATACTTGGTCAATATTTGTGACACGTAATGGTACTCGAGTGTTTTAAACCACTTGGTATCGTGATCTGACGTGTTTAAAGCCATTTTAGTACTTGACAACTGTTTGTATTGGGAAAATAAAAAGTGAGTGGGCGCGTGGGTAAGATAAGCCGTCGTATCATTTAATGCTGACATGGTAGCATTTAATGTTGACATGGCAAATTATGATTTTATTTCAAATTCAAACTTCTTTTGTTAAAATATCTACAAAGTTGTTTTGGTTAAATAAAATATAATTTTTGTATTTCATTGGGATCATGAATCCCTTATAAATACCCTTATTTACTCCGAACTCATTTACTTCCTTCTACATTCTTTCATTTACTTCCAATCATCAAAATTGCTTCATTTCTCTCTCTGCTTCACAAATCAAGAACCCTAATTCCCAAATTTCAATTTCATTTTCCAATGGCTCCTAGATCATCCCGTTCAAGAGATGTAAATCTCTTTACTGTTCCATATGCTCCTTCACCAGATGTCAAACCGGCATCTGGTGCTCCTAGTAATGCTTCGGTCATCAAACTCAATCCTAATAATCCGATGGCAAGCTTACAAGGATCTCAAGGGTCCAATACCCTTATTGGTAGAATCCAAATTTTTTGAAGGATTCTCCAATAGGACCCTCATTCTCTCTAAACCCACGCAAGTTGTTTCACAACTACTTGTGTGAGTTTTGGTACACTGTCACTCTTTCTTCCGATTGTTCCTCCATCAGTTTCACATTAAAGGATGGAACAATCCAGTGTACCTTGTCCGCTGACGTATTGAGGATGCCTTACACCTCAATTACTGGAGAGAGGGTGAATCTCCAGTCGTCTTACCCTCAAATGTTAATTTTCGCCAAGTCCTCCTTGAAATGGGACACAAGGAGTGCTTAGAGAATGGAGTTTTGAAGACGAAGGGTGCGATGACCATGAAGGGTCTTACACCTTCATGGAGGTACTTTTTCATCCACCTGGTGGAGAGTATGGGTGGGAGTTCTGGTGGTCTTGACCAGATCAACTCCTCACAAGCAAAAATGGCTTACTGCTTGTGGAATGGATTGAGAGTAGACTTTGCAGACATCTTGTTTAGAAGCCTAGTACAAAAGCTGAAGGGCACAAGGGGTGTTTGTATCCCCTTCTTAAGGTTTCTCTCTCTCTGTTTTAAACATATTCTGGGCAGAGAAGCATACTTAAGTACAGATTCACCGTACACTGCTCCAGATATGTTGAGGAATTTAGACTCTCTGGTATCTGAAGCTGGAGAGGTCGAAATTCCAGAACGAATGCAACTGGCATTCGCTTCAACTGATGCACCAATTGAAGGTGAGTCAGAAACACAACTGGGCGGGCCTCAAAATAATGAGGGACCCTCCAGTTCGTCTAATGTTGTGGTTGAGGATAGAGCAACCATAACTGAAGCAACTCCAATCACATCTATCCCTGGTGAAGATACTTCGGTATCTGATCCTCCAACAGATGCACCCATCCAGGAAACTAGGGAAGGTCATCTGGAGACTGACCTTTCTGGTCAGCCCTCAGTTACATTCATGGATCTGGACATGAATGTTAATGACGAGGAAATCCTTATTGAATCTTCGGATTCAGAAGGTACTGAAACAGACTTGGAGATTCTTTGATTCTGCTGTACCAGATCAAAACCCTTCATCTCCAGTCTCGCTTCCAGATGCATCAATTTCACTTTCACCATCCCAACAAAATGTGCATACTGAAATACCATTCCCAACTTATACCGCTCCTTCACCAACTGGGCAATTCTCACTTGCTCGAGAAATGCCACCCCCACCGCCGCCGTTGTTCACACCTGAGCATTCTCAGCATGAACAACACATTGTTTTTCCAGTCCTTTCTTCTACCACCACTCCTAATATTTCTTCAACTGCTGGTATGACAACTGGGGAGACTTCTTTAAGTTTGCCTCCTCCAGTTGCTCCAGTAGTAACTGCTGCTGGTCCAGTGACACCTTCTCCTTCGTCACTGGACAGTCAAGTTGTCTCTTTACAATCCGATCTCCAAAACCTTCTTACCAGGGTGGAGGAGATTCAAAAGACACTTGACAAAAACACCATGTCTTTCTCCAGATACCACAAGGATCACTTGACAAACATTAAAGTGGTTGATCTGGGGATTAACAAGTTTTCATCAAATGAAGACTTGGTGTTCAAAAAGCTAAATGAGTTGGTCACTGGCTGTAACACTCTAGCAACATCTTTGAAGGAAGCCTTTGACCTTACTCAGTCCAAAGTCACAACGTCAATCTCCAATCTGCTTGGCAACACTGTAAGAACATCTGAAGTAGATTTGAGGGAAATTGAGAGGCAGGTAAAGGAATTAGTTGAAAAACCTGGCCTAAATGTGACTGAACTTGGAGAGCAGTTGATGACTTCAGTTGGTCAGAAGATAGAGGATACGCTGGGTGCAAGAGAACAACAACTGATTGAAAGGGTGATGTCTGAGATCACCAAGCTGGCCACTCCTCAGGTTGATCTGGCCCCACTCACTAGTGAGATCAACCAGTTGAGGGGCAGCATTGACAATTTGAACACCCAGGTATCCCTTCATGCTCAGTCTTTGGATAAACTGACAACTGAAGTGGAAAGTTTGAAGAAGAAGGATGAGGAAGTGAAGGATAAGGTGGTTTCTGGTTTGGATGAAGACTCCAAGATCTTAAATGAATTAAAAACTGGTCAAGAACAGGTTACTGCAAATGTTTTGACCCAGTCAAAGGAGACCAACCATTTGTGGAGGTCTTTCAGGATGATGTGTGGGTTTTCAAGGAGTGCAAGGACATGCAAACATGGCAGCCTCTTGACCGGTTGCCATCTCACCCTTCTGAATGGGAAGTTATTAGGGCAGGTCTAGATGCTGCCAAGGGGGAAAGAAGTGCAGTCCTTCCACCAGTTGCACCTGAAAGAACTCCATCTGGAAGTCAAGCTGGTAGGGAAATGGTTGTAGCTGCCAGTACTGAAGCTGGTGAGCAAACTGGTGATATGAGTGATAGGGGGAATGTGTTGGATAAAGGAAAAGGTTTAGCTGTTGATGTATCTGCCCAGCCGGCCACTGATATTCCTATGTTAGAAACTGGCAATGCTGATGTACTTCCTCCAGTTTCTGATAGTGTAAGCAAACAACTGGCCAGACTTGGTAATCAAATTAAAGAAAGAAAGAAGATGAAACAAGCCAACCAAGTTGAAGCCAGAGCACATCTTGCACAGATCAAACTGCTTGATATGAGTGATGCCAATCTTTTGGGAATCACTAAGGAGGAGTATGCCAGAGTTAAGCATGATCCCAGGATAGTTGACCAGTTGAAAGAAATGCTTGATGTAGAACTGGACAGACACTATCCTGATGATGAAGCTGAATTCGATGCCAGAAGCTTGAACATATCAGTGGAGAAGGCTAAGGAGAATAGGGCCAGTGGGAATCTAAAAAGAATTGCAAATGTTAAGAAGGTTGTGAAGAAGGTATTGAATCCACCAAGAAGGATTCCTCAACCAAGAAGACCACTGACAAGAGATGCTGACCTTAGCACATTTGTTGAACCAACTAGCGAGGTATCTAATGAAGACATCAAGTCCGCTGTACTGGCTGCTGGTGCTGGGAGTATAAAAATAACAAATGAATCTGAAGCAAGAAGCTATTACTCCCAGATCATGTCAACCAGAAGACATAGTGGTACTATCAATGGTGTAAATGTACAATCAAGCCAGGCACCAAAGTCTTTCAAGTTGAAGTTAGTTATACCAGAGGGCCACTGGTTAAAACTGACAATCCTGGTGCAATGCAGTATGGGTTCAGTGAATGGGTTGAAATGGTGAATGTGTTGGATGCAAAGGCACAAAAGAATAGGTTTGAGAAAGCATGGGTGAACTTCTTAAGGGGCAAGATTCAACATAAAGAAAACCTGGAGCAAAAGTTGAATATTGACCCTGAAAACTCACAACCTATCTCTTCAGTGACCAAGAGAAGAAGAACTGGCGAAGGGCCATCTCATTAAGTTCTTTCTTTTCAGTTATCTACTTGTATTTTGTTTTACATTCTGTAACTTGTATAAATTTCATTTCCTTGTATAAATGAAGTTACCAGTCTATAACCACAAGGTAGATAATAGATTAAAATCTAACAAACCTAAAAGAAAAACCTAAGGCATTTATTGATCTATAAAAATGCCTTGGAAAACTTAGATAGATTTAAATCAAACAAGTCCTTTCAGTTCACACTTGTACAGATACAAGAACTAGAAAAAGACTTGGCAATATTTCTAGACAAATAGGGGGAATTTGTTAGGACCAGTTTACTAGTAAACTGGCCAGTCTCCAGTTGCACCTGGAGACCCAGTGAAACTGTCCAGTGAACTGGAGACCCAGAAGATTTGTCCAGAAATATATTGAAGTCCAGTTGCACCGTACAGTCAACGCAACTGAAGACTTCCTCCAGTTAAGAACTGACCAGTTGAAGAATCATTCCAGTTGAAGTCGAAGACAACAAATGGAAGATAGAGAATGGCAATGGCAGCGAAGCCCAGTTGACATTCTAGTCAGTTACAAACTGGAGACCATCAGTGGAAAGCTCTTACAAAGCTTTACACTGATTACGAGGAATTGACTTTTGTGCTTTATATCCTTTTACCCAGATAATAAGATTTATCTTATTATTTAAATACAAAAGGTACATAAAGCTGGTTGAATAAAGTTGCTTTATACTGCAACTTTACACTGCATTTTAAGGAATTAAATTATTCCTTAAATGCTCTCAACCACATTTGTACGGCTAAAGTTAACATCCCAATGTTAACTTTGCCTATAAATACAAGTCATTGCACAACAAGAATATTACTTCTTCGAATACACTTTGATAGATTTCACACTTTGCATACCTGCAATATTCTTGGTGAACTTGTGCAATATTCTCTCAATCGTAAAAAGGAACATTTCACAACTTTAAGTGTTTCGATTGTTAAGAGAAATTCCGAGTGTAGATCAATTGTAGTTCATAGTTTGTTAGGATATTTACATTCTTGTATTATCTTGGTTCCGCAACAACCTTGTAATTTATTTAACATCAATAAATAAATTACACTTGAAAATTACATATTGTCTCATCAATTTATTTTACAAGTATATTTGTATTATTGCATTGTTCTTTACTTATTGTCTTTTAAATAAGTAATCTATCTAGAACTTGGTATATACACACTGCAACTGGTCTTCTCCAGTTCAGTGCATATATTGCAAAGTAACTCCACCATTGACATAGAGGTGTCTTCAGTAGTACCATCTATTGAGTTGGGACTTACAAAATTTGGGAATTAGGGTTCTTGATTTGTGAAGCAGAGAGAGAAATGAAGCAATTTTGATGATTGGGAAGTAAATGAAAGAATGTAGAAGAAAGTAAATGAGTTCGGAGTAAATAAGGGTATTTATAAGGGATTCATGATCCCAATGAAATACAAAAATTATATTTTATTTAACCAAAACAACTTTGTAGATATTTTAACAAAAGAAGTTTGAATTTTGAAATAAAATCATAATTTGCCATGTCAACATTAAATGCTACCATGTCAGCATTAAATGCTACGACGGCTTATCTTACCCACGCGCCCACTCACTTTTTATTTTCCCAATACAAACATTGTCAAGTACTAAAATGGCTTTAAACACGTCAGATCACGATACCAAGTGGTTTAAAACACTCGAGTACCATCACGTGTCACAAATATTGACCAAGTATTTCTAACGTTATAAAATAATACAAGACTGAATCTGGTCACTGGAGGATCAGTCCAGTACCAGTTTCCAACTGAAGAGTTCTCCAGTTGCCATTTTCAAACAAAAAACGAATTTTAGTCAGAAAATTATTTTTGAGTCTTTCCCCCTAAAATGATGATCCAGAAATCAATTAGTGCCAGGATAGTATCACAAAGGCGTTCGATAGCCTGGCGAGCAAAGGTTATCTGGACCTCCTCAACTGGAGAACTTCATCAGTGTCACTGACGCGTTCAATAACAAAGAAATCTCTAGTTTCAAGGATTTAACATTCCCAGTTCGCTGATGAGATGTTTAAAGGTTTTCTCATCGAGAGGTTTTGTAAAAATATCAGCTAACTGTTTGTCAGTGGGGATGAAATGTAATTCAATGTCTCCTTTCATAACATGATCACGAATAAAATGATACCTGATGTCAATATGCTTTGTTTTGGAGTGCATCACTGGGTTGTGAGATATAGCAATTGCACTGGTGTTGTCACAAAAGATTGGGGTCCTTGTATACTTTTTACCATAATCTAGTAACTGGTTCTTGATCCAGAGAATCTGGGCACAACAACTGGCCGCAGAATGTACTCTGCCTCAGCAGTGGACATAGAGACTGAAGTCTGCTTCTTGCTGGTCCAACTTACCAGTTTTCCTCCAAGGAAATGACAACCACCAGTTGTTGATTTTCTATCTATCTTACAACCTGCATGATAAGAATCTGAATAACCCATTAGATCTAATCCTGAGCTTTTGGGGTACCAAAGACCAAGATTAGGACACCCTTTCAGGTATCTAAAGATACGCTTTACAGCGTGCAAGTGTGATTCTTTTGGGTTAGCCTGAAACCTGGCACATAGACATGTTGCAAACATTATTTCTGGTCGACTGGCAGTTAAATACATCAGTGAACCAACCATACCACGATAGTCAGTTATGTTCACTGGTTTGCCAGTTGGGTTAGAGTCCAAATTTAATGGTGCTGCAATAGGTGTGTTTTTTCGATGGGATTGAATCATATTTGTATTTTCTTAACAAATCTCTGACATATTTTCCTTGGTTTATGAAAATTCCATTTTCAGTTTGCTTAATCTGAAGACCTAAGAAAAATGTTAATTCACCCATTAAACTCATCTCATGCTCAGATGACATGATTTTAGAAAACTTTTTACACATTGCATCATCAGTTGAACCAAATATAATGTCATCAACATAAATTTGTACCAATAAGATATTACCTCTTTCTTTCAAGATGAATAAGGTATTATCTATTACACCTCTTTGAAAGCCATTTTTAAGAAGATGTTTAGTTAGAGTATCATACCAGGATATTGGGGCTTGTCTTAGACCATACAATGCTTTGTTCAGTCTATAAACCCAATGAGGATGCTTCTCATCGATGAAACATGGAGTCTGCTTAACATATACTTCTTCTTCCAATGTTCCATTAAGGAACGCACTTTTGACATCCATCTGGAAGACCTTGAACTGCAGATGGGCTGCATAAGCCAGAAATATTCTGATGGCTTCAAGTCTTGCAACTGGAGGAAAAGTTTCATCAAAGTCAACGCCTTCTGCTTGACAATAACCCTGGGCAACTAATCTGGCCTTGTTTCTTACAACATGGCCATCTTCATCCATCTTGTTTCGGTAGACCCATCTGGTACCAATAGGTTCTTTCTTTAACCCTGGTGGACAAGGAACAAGCTCCCAAACATTGTTCCTTTCAAACTGGATGAGCTCTTCTTGCATAGCTTCCACCCAGCTTGGGTCTGCCATAGCCTCTTCAATCTTCTTTGGTTCAATTAAAGATAAGAAGGTGACGTTTAAGCATTGCTCACTGGTGGCTCTTCTAGTCTGAACCCCACTATTTGGATCTCCCACAATCTGTTCAATTGGATGTGCTCGAGTCCATCTAGTGTATTGACTAGGCTGGTGTAAAACAATATCAGTGCAAGTCACCTGGCGATCTTCTTCAGTTGCAGTAGCTTCTGGAGGAGGATCAGTCCAAACTACTTCTACATCCTCATCAGAGTCAATGAGGTTACGATTTGCATCATGAAATTCTTCATTCAAAGGCATTTCTTGAAGAACTGGAGAAGTTGGAGTTTGAACTGGTGCTGATATTGTAGTGGCACGTACATCAGATCCAATCACCAATTCTTGTGGTAAGTTGAAACTGATGGAGGGATAGAATGATGTGTCACAGGTGTTGTTCTTCTTCTTAACTGGTTCCAATTTGTTGTAACTGGAAACATCTTTTGGTGAAACAATTGACCGATGAACTTGGTCAGTTTCACCAAAATTGATTGGAACGACTGGAGTAATATCAAGGCTTGGTCTCTTGTTGATTGCTTCAGTTGATTCGTCGAATGTGACATGAATTGTTTCATGAACCTTTTGGAGTCTATAATTATAAACTCTAAAGTCCTTTCGAATATCTGAATAACCTAAAAATACACCTTCATCAGCTTTTGCATCAAACTTTCCAAGCTGACTGGAATCGTTTAAGATATAAACTGGACAACCAAATACATGAAGTATCCAATATTTGGTTTACGATTCCTGAGTACTTCATAGGCAGTCTTCTTATGTCTCTTGATGTAGACTGACCGGTTTTGGGTGTGACAAGCAGTTGCAACTGCTTCTGCCCAAAAACTGGTGGGAAGACCTAATTCAGATAGCATACTTCTGGCTGCTTCTATCAGTGTGCGATTCTTTCTTTCCACAACTCCATTCTGCTCTGAAGAGTGTGCTGATGAGAAGTTTTGAGAGATGCCAGTGTCATTGCAAAATGTTTCAAGTACCTTATTTTAAAATTCAGTACCATTATCACTTCGCAACTGACAAACTTTTCGAGTATATTTGAGTTCAATTCTTTTGATGAGAGAGATGATTTCAGCAGGTGCATCACTTTTGGATCTGAGGAATACCCCCAGCAATATTCCCTATCATCTTCAACCTCTTTCCTCACATACTAAAACACACACATTCCTCCATTGTTGAACAATTAAGCTCAATTCTATATCTAACAATTGGTATCAGAGCATAATCGGTGTATCCGAACGATCTACAATCAAATTCATAACCGATTTTGTTCATAATTTTGAGAATTTGAGCTTAATCTTGATTCTGAAAATTTTCTGTTTTGTGCCTAATTCGAGGTTAAATGTGATTCTGATCATTGAT
>CM067173.1:25393576-25438775 GCA_034093135.1 Erigeron breviscapus | reverse complement strand
TAGATTGTTACTTATCATTTTATCATGTCAAGTTCACTACAGTCATTTATCCTTAATTCACGTAATCATGTCAATACATCATACAAATAAACTAACTTGTTAACTTCATTCATACAATCGCCCATCTACTAATACATTTTACACGTGCATTACCAATTATCTCATAACCCGCATACAATCAAGTTTAACTATGCCTCATACGTTTTTTTTTTTAAGTTCACATACCATTAAGCAACATACCCCATTGTTCACCGATTACAATTAACATCGTTAGTGTTAAGGTATCGACCGTTTAAAATATATGAGAATTAGGATACTTACAACATTAACTCTCTCTAAGGGTGCATATCAACATTTATCACATTGTATCCTAACCGTTTATCAACACGTTTAAGTCGAACTACAACAAAAGCATTTACGACCTCAACTTGACAACTACGGGCCATACATACATACATACACATCACACATGCATAACATATATGTTACTAAATCATACTAGTCAACATGTCATTCCACTACTAAATCCAATAATAGTAGTAGTTCTAGAGTTTATGACCGGGGTTAGCTTCACAGTTTCTCTCATGTTAGCCGCTATTAGTTAGTGTTTTAACGCCGACACACTACACATGTTCAATGTCTTTTACTAAGGCCAACACATAAATATTCTCAAATAACTGTCATATATCATGTTATCATACCAACATACCATACGTGTTCACATTACTACACTAAGGACAGCATATCAAAGTTCTCAAGTAATCGTTATCTATCATGTTCTCGTGCTAAGTTCACAACAATTAACCATCGTCAAAACCAAATACTCGCATTAAACACATCTCATTACAAGCAGCTAAAACAAGTCACTAACACGAGTGGTTTAAAGTATAATCCGAATTCGATATGCTCCTCTAGTTATTGACCGGGTATGTATACAGGGTGTACCAACGGCTAACCCTCCACCTAATCAACTTCCATTAAGCATATCGGTTCCTTATTATACTTTAAGCCACATGTGCGCAATCCACGATGTCATTAACTTGTTATAATATTGGGTAACCATAAAAGAGTTGATCGGGTTCTTTTAGGGTTGCCACAATATTATACTAAGTTAATAACATAACTTCATTTTGCTCTAAGCATCCAACAAACATCAATCAGTAACAACAATCCATATCAATGACAATCAATTTCAATCAATGCACACATTAACCACATTGTACCCATTCCACATTCATCGCATTAAACACAAGTCATCACATAAGTGGTTTTAACTACGAACTCACAATATACACTTTCTAGGGTTCACATAATTCACATTGCACACAAATTTCCTAACCATGCATGCTATATGAAGTGTTTTAACTTAAGCCGTAGTCTAGGTCAAACCGCCTAATTCTCTACGACCACGCATGGGCCACCATTCTGTAACACCCCAAGCCCAGGGCTCGAAATATTACGGAAATCATATAGCACAAGGTGGAATTAATGTAGAACATGACTAAATGCAAATAAAGGATTCAGTGAATCCTTACCGAACGATAAACAAGTATCAAAATACATAAAGAACAAGTCATCATCAAAGGTTACGACGGAACATCAAAAGATGGCTAACGGTTCTAAGTACAATGCAAAAGAAGGCAAATGGATCCTTGATCCATATAAGTCCAAGTCCGGGTTCAACAGCAAGCTAAACAAATCGATCAAACTTCATGCCTTGGAATAACTTGGATACCTGAAAAGTGTACTAAGCATAGTCAACACAAGGTTGGTGAGTTCGTAGTAATGGTCCACAAGGAACCATAAACAATAATCATAATGTACAAGTAGAGGCTAGACGTGACTTACAGTGAGCCTTTAAGTAACACAACAATATCCAATCAACAAGATTACATAAGTACGAAAATGCGTGTAAATGAATGCTCAATGATATAAATATCAAATGCAAGTACCAATGCATAAATAAGTCAACATGCCTATCTTATGCGTGAACACCAGTCACCAATGCAACGATACCCTTCTGTCATCACAATGAACAAGGCTGTATCTCAAAATCATCGAGATATATATGTCTATAAACTCGGAGTCAGGAACTACATCCAAAAATGGGTGCATACATCTATACACCAGGATGTCGGCAATCCCCTGCCGAGGGTCATCAACAATGTATGCAATGCTTACAATCAATTGTAAATGCATCAATCATAAACCAACAATCAATATTCGACAAACATGAGCCAACAATCAATAATCGTAACGGGGCTCACTTGACAACAGGGGGACAAGGCCGCATTTCAACGGGGCACACTTGTCAACAGAGGGACTTATGCACAACATATGCATCAATCAACATCCATTCATCACAAGTCCATTAATCATCAAACATCAACTTAAATTAAACTATACGTACATACACTTAAGAGGATTCTACTTCCTTCGAGTCCCAGATGCTTATGTATAGGGTCACCCGCAGCCTTCCCACCACATCTAAAACCCAATGAAGGCATAACCGACTTCCATGTATGTACGTCTATCCTAATATTAATGAAATACTTAACAAAACATAAACCAAGTCAACCAAACGAAATGAACCGTCACATCAATCCAACAATCAAAACCATCAATCAATCAATCAATAAATGCAAGTAAACACGAAAGGTTACACTTTTCAGCCCGAATCTCAAGCGAGTAGGGAGATACGAAACTCACCTTGGACAAAGAAGTTAAGTTGATATAAGGTCGAGTTATTGTCGTACAATGTTCACTTCACGTCCAACACCTAAATATCGATCATATACATTCACATCAACATACATAAACACATACAAAGTTACCAAGTATACGGCAAAACCCTAATTAGGTTTTCAAAATGTTTCTCGACGTTAAATGACTTCTAAGACTCTTAATCAATGTTATATAAGATAAGAAGTGAATTAGATTAAGGTTCGGCGCGTAAAAAGGTCCAGAAAGTCAAACTAGGTCAAACAAGGAAAATTCAGAATTTCAAAGGGCGTAAGTTACGGTCAACAAGGGCGTAAGGTACGGTGGTCAGAAAACAACTGGCGTAAGTTACGGTCAAACTGGGCGTAACCTACGGTCCTCTAAAAATGTCATTTTTGGCGTAAGGTGGGCTTAAAAGTTGGCGTAAATAGGAGGTCGGGGCGTAAGATCATTTTGAAAATAGGGATAGGCATAAGCTACGGCCAAACTGGCGTAACCTACGCCCAGGTAATTTAGACCTGGCGTAACCTACGGCCCTAAGGGGCGTAGGTTACGCCCCTTACTGGGCAGCAACACAACCAGCAGCAAATATGCAGAAAATTAAGAACCCAAAACCCCCAATTTCGACCCAAACCATACCAAAACGATTAAACGATTTGTAACCCATTGAAGCATAACTAAGCATCATTAACCATAAATACACATAACCAATCCACGATTTCGACCAAAACATCAAAATCACCACCAAATCATTTAAACCCTAAATTTAACCCTAATTTCAATTTTACCATTTTCAAGACTTGGAATCACATCAAATCAACTAGAAACATATGAACAAGCATAAATAGAAGTAAATGGGATGAATTAGACTTACCAAAACTTCTCCTTGAGCTAAAACCCGAAATTAGGTCAAATGGATAAAATGGTAAGACTTGGCTTTGATTCTTTGATAAGACGAAAGTGAGATGAAGTGACTATGATTTCTATGTTATAACCGTTCCAACACTAATTGATGCAAGAAATGGTGAAGAACAAGAGATGGTTCTTTTACTTGAGAGCAAATAGAGAAAGATAGATAGATAGGGAAAGAATGGTGAAGGAAAGGATAAGGGAGGGGAGAAAAGGGTCATGGGTGGCTGGTGGGTCGTGGACTACCCACGGGCCGACCCGATTCTCTTCCCAAGCCAAATTACAAACGTCAGGCATTTAAACACCGATTAAAACATATTATCGACCCGACGAATATACCACGTTGTCATTTAATCACAAAACAACCCAAATATTTCATTAACTTAAATTGTTAGCAAACCAGTAAGTCAAGGTCACAATAGTACGATACAATGTGGTACAAACCAGTATCGTTTCATGTGGTACAAACCAATAGTACGATATAATGTGGTACAAACCAGTATCGTTTCATGTGGTACAAACCAATAGTACGATATAATGTGGTACAAACCAGTATCGTTTCATGTGGTACAAACCAATAGTACGATATAATGTGGTACAAACCAGTATCGTTTCATGTGGTACAAACCAATAGTACGATATAATGTGGTACAAACCAGTATCGTTTCATGTGGTACAAACCAATAGTACGATATAATGTGGTACAAACCAGTATCGTTTCATGTGGTACAAACCAATAGTACGATATAATGTGGTACAAACCAGTATCGTTTCATGTGGTACAAACCAATAGTACGATATAATGTGGTACAAACCAGTATCGTTATCATGTGGTACAAACCAATATCGTTATCATGTGGTACAAACCAATAGTACGATATAATGTGGTACAAACCAGTATCGTTATCATGTGGTACAAACCAATATTTCGATACAATGTGGTACAAACCAGTATCGTGATTTATTTTAAACAATTGTGTCCATAAAAATATAAAACAGTTTTGTGTATTCTCAGTCCCAAAGAAAAATAGTAAATAGGGATCCATGAAGCTCACTTAGTATATATAAAATAACATAGTTTTTACAATTGTTTATCTTCAAAGTTTCGTATAAAATAATTTTTATGCATGTATCTCAGTCCCCGTAATAAATCATATAAAAGAGTTTAAAAGGGGAATATGAAACTCACATAGTATATCATATAGTTTTGCAAATATCCTTCAAAGTTTCATACATATAAGTACATCAAATAGTTTTTATGCATGTATCTCAGTCCCCGAATAAATTGTATAAATAATTGAAAAGGGGATAATGAAACTCACCTTAGTTGTAGTAGCAATTATGTAGTGGCAATTAAATGCAACATATAATCCTTGTGATATGTTAACCTAAAGCACATAAAGTATAATTAACACATAATTTATACTAAGGTTTTATTTAGTAATTTATTATCCATCAATTATTATCATGATATATTTTATTCGGATAATAATTATAAGACGTTTTATTTGTATTTTAATTAAACAAGTTCTTTTATTTAATTAACGTATTTAATTTAAAACAGCTTATTTTATTTAAATAATTAAATAAAATAATTTAGAAAATCTTATAAATTAATCCATACTTTGTAAATACATTTAAAAATGTATTTCTTTTTATTATTAAACAATTTAAATCATTAACATGTTTAAATAAACAAAATCATTTTTTATAATTAAATAAATTATATAGAAAATCTTTAAATTTAGTTTTTTTAACACTTTTATAATATATTTCAAGTTTATTTCAGTTTTATTGTTATAAATAATCCATTTGGTAGTTATTAAATATACTGACGGTCAAGGGACTAAAACTGTCAGAAATCTAACGGTTTAGGACTGAAAAATGTCAGAAAATCTAACGGTGTTTAACGGTCGTCAGAAAGTGGACTTGTTTTGTAATATTTATAACAATCGTTAATGGTAGTTTTAAGTATATATTTATATATATATATATTTATATAAATTTTATATATATCTTATATTTATATATACACGTACATATATATATATATATATACATTATATCATATACCTCTCTCTATCTCTCTCCCCTTCTCTCTCTCTCTCTCCGTACTACTACACACACTCGTATATTTTTATAGAAATACTTACGGTGGTTGTACGTGGTGCATGGAGCCGATGGTGAAGGTGGTGGTCGTGCATGGTGGCAATGGTGGTTCGTGGGAAAGGTGGTGATGAACAACAAGGTGGCAGCGGCGGTTTTGGATTCACGCAGTGGTACGTGGTGGTTCGATGGTGTTTGAAGATGAAACCATGGTGGTTGTTAAAAGGTGGTAGCCGTGAGGTGGTAAGTGGTGATGTTTACGTTCGAGTAGTAGCAGCAGTAGAACTTCATGGTGTTTTGGTGGTGTTGTTTTGATCATGGTATGTATATATATATGTATAGGTGGTGTTGGAGCCGATGGTGGTGTTCGAATGATATATATATATAACGACGCACACACACTACACACATATATATATAAAAGGTGGCGATGGTTGATGATGTTCTACTATATCTATATATATCTGTACGTATATATATATATAACCACGCAGACACACTACACACACATATACATATATATGGTTTATATGTGTGTGTGCCGAGAGATAGAGAGTGAAGGAGAAAGGTGGTTTAAGGTGTTGAATCCTATCTATGTAAGTATCTATATATATAGTCAATATATATGTATTGAAGAGGAACTAAATGTAGTGGGGTTGTTCAAAAGAAAAAGAGAAGAGCAAATGTCGACATTTTTGGTTTGCATGAAAGCAAAAATGGGGGTGGGGCGGCATTTCTATCTATATCTATATGTAGTTATAGTATTATATAGCAAGGGGGCGGTGGCTTATGAAAGAAAACAAGAATTTGATGACATCAAATTCATTTTGATGTTTATGAAATTGGAGGGGTGGTCGAAAGGCAGAAAAACAAGTGGGGAAGGAACTCAAGTATGCATGTATTATCTATATCTATCTCTGCATGTACTTAAAAGAATATAGAAAGGGAGGGAGATAAGAAGAAGGAAGTAGATGTCGACATAAACAAAAGATGGGGGGCCGCAGGTGGTGTCCAGAAAAACAAATACAATCAACATTTCAAATTGCAATTTGTATATTGCATGTGGGTTAAATATTAAATCATATGGGGCTGTCGACATTACTATATTTTATATATAGTAATTACATCATCATTCGCCAGATGTCTAGTCCGTGATTTAGTCTAAATAGTTGTCGTTAAATCGTCAAAATTTAAATGTAATCTTATATATAATATATATATATATATATAATATATATATATATAATATATATATATAATATATATATATAATATATATATATATATATAATATATATATATATATATATATAATATATATATATAATATATATATATATATAATATATATATATAATATATATATATAATATATATATATAATATATATATATAATATATATATATATATATATAATATATATATATAATATATATTAAATGAAATTTCATAAAAATTTAGATTGTATCCTGAGAAAAGAAATATATATACTATTTTGATTTATATTTTGTACCAAGTGACAATAAATCGATGTTAAAAAGTGTGAGTCCCAAATATAGATGATTAACTTAAACCCGACTGGCAAGTACAACTGATCTTGATGGACAAGTTCAGTTTACGATCCAGATATGGATAACAAGAAACAATTGACTTAAAGTAAAATGCAAGAACTAAATGGCAGAAACTATATAAAGATATATATATGTATAATCAAGTATGTAGCACTGAGACACGTTGTTTTCTTTCTAATGTATTTGATTTATTGATATATAAACAAATACAAGGATTGTTGCGGAACAAAGATAAACACCCAAGTGTAAGTATCTAAACAATCCTGAAAAACAAGTGATCTAATTAACTTGGAAATACTCGTAAGTTTACTTAGAGTATATCTCACAAGTTGCAATGCAATAGTTTTTAAGCCTTTTGCAAGTTGTGAGAAGACTTTGTATTTATAGACCAAGTCCATGATGATGTGGACAAGATCGTACAAATGTGGTTGTGAGCATTTAAGGAATTAAACCTAATTCCTTATGTGCTCATACTAGGAAGAGTATATAAGTCAGTTGATGTGACTTATAGTACTATGTTCCAAACATATACTTTTACCTTGTACCTTTTATTAATAGATAAATCTATTAACTGGGTAAAGGTATGTAAAGTAAAAAGTCTTCCTCGTAATCAGTGTAAAGTGTTGTAGATACTTTACACTGAGATGCTTCAGTCTTCGATCTGGTAGAATCACTCTTTGCTCGCTTCTGAGATGATTCTCTTCTTCATACTTCAGTCTTTGACTTCAGAATGAATACTTCAGATTTATCTTGATCTGAACTGAAGTGAAGCTTCAGTGAAGGAATTCTGAGACATCTCAGAATTCTGTACAAACGTCTTCACTAAACTTCAAGCTATTTCTGAACAAATTATACTTGGTCGATTTCCGACCTAACAAATTCCCCCTATTTTCTGAAATAGTGCATGCATCTCAGACTTCTATCTATACATGTTTGTAAGTCTGAAATGCAAGTTTTTGTTTAAGTTGTAAAAATTTCTAAGTACATCTTATAGATCATTGATGTCTCAGAATTTTACTTGTGGTTTCTAACTTAAACTTACCATCTACTTATTGGTTACAATTTGCAACATATATATATAAACTGAAATGTTTGTTACAAATGTAAATATATTACAAGTACATGATAAACTGAAAAGAAACTACTTCTTGGCAGGCCTTGAACCAGAAGGTGCCTCAGTAGGTTTTTCTCTTCAGTGGAGAATGATCCTTCTTTCCAAACAACCTTCCTTCAATTTCTACCTTGGCCTGCATCTTTTGTTGTATTCTAGCTAACCATGCACCAATCAAGGTAGATTTAGGCTTCCCTTTCAGAATCTGGATCATCTCCCTATGCTCAGAAATCCCAAACTCGTGCACTGAAACCTTGATGGTATTCTTCAGCTGCCCTTCCTTCTCTTTTAACAACCAAGTCAAAAAGCTTCAATCCATCAGCTTTTGTTACTTCCATATCAATTATTTTTGGCTGAATGAGATCGATGCTTCATATAATGCTCATATTGATCTCTTTCATGTTTTCTTTCAATTTCAATAGCATCATCAGACATTGGTTTGAAGGTAGAAAGATCAGCATCACGAACACTCTTTCTTGATGATCTTGGTCCAGTCACTTTGGGCTTAATGGTTGGTCTGAGCAACTCTTTCTCAACCTTCAGAATTTCGGCCAGAATATCCTTCCTTTTGATCGCCATTTCTTTTTCTCTATTTTTCTTTAAGTCTTCAATGGACAACTTAAAGGTCAGACTTTCTAACTTTTGTTCCAGAGGAGAGTAGTTCATCCCACACTCATACTCAAGCACATCAACAATAGCCTTTTGCACTCTTGGATCATTTTTGATTTTCAAGTATCTTTCCAATGATAAACCAAGAGCTGCAGCATCTATATGATCAAGGGTCCCCATCTCAGATGTTGTTCCCTTTCTCTTTCTTTGTTTTCCCTCCACATAATAAATTGATTGGAAACCTGCTTTTGCAATGCTTCCAACTTCTTACTATCAGCCTCAAGATCGTGCAAGGGATAACCATGCTCATCCACATTCTCACCAACAATGATTCCAGAACCCTTAGAACTTTTCTTTGGTTCTTCTACTTCTTGAGCCTTGCCTTTGCCCTTGTCTTTCTTCTGAACTTGTTCCCCCTGAACTGAGGCACTACCAGATGGTACCTCAGTTTGCTTCTTGGTTGCTTCAATCATTTCTTGAGTACTAGCCAGCAAACCAATAGGCACACTTCCCCTTTGGGAATCTCTGAAGGCATTTTAGCATAAAGGTCAATTGAAGTTTTAATTGCCTTCAGTGGTTCCCAACTTTGTTGTTCTAGGCAATCACATATACCCTTTGCCATTATAGCAAACTGAGCCCTTAATCTGAATGAAGAATTAAGGTTCAGTGCTTCTTGATCTTTTACATCCTTCAACATCTTTCTATCTTCTTCAGTGAAAGAAGTAGGGGGAGGAGGAGCAATAACAGTTTCTTTCTTCAGAAGAGTTAGAATTTCATCTAACTGTTTGGACTGATTCTGAACTGAACCTTCAAGCTTGGACACTGAATCTTTTACTTCATTTACAACCTTGTCCACTTTGTCATTTGTGTCTTTGGTCAGTTCAGCAATCATCATTCTAACCTCCGCACCAACCTTCTCAGAAATGGATTCTGAAATCTGAGCAGCTAGATTCTGAGTTAGCTCAGACTTCAGATTATCTAAAATACTAACACTTATAGAAGCCCCAAGTTCTTTCTCATTTACACTTGGCTTCTGAACCAACTCATGCACTTCTCTTCCAACAGCCATAAAATCTTGCTTCAACAGCTGAACACAAGATGTCAAGTTTGCAACCACGGAAGCTTGCACATCTCTCTTTGTTAACCTGAAGGCTTCTCTGATTGCAGAGCTCACCTTGTTGCAAGTCATTACCAGCTCATTCAGCTTCCCAACTACTAGTCCTTCGTTTCCAGCAACCTTGGTTAACTCAGTTCCAAGAAACATCTGAGCACCTTTCATATCAGCCACTGAACTAGTATTGGCAGTTAGAGACTTGGTTAAATCCTCCACCCTAAGAATAAGGCTTTGGACTTCGGTTTGAGTTTTCTCTAACTGTGCTTCCACATTTAAAGGTGGTGGCGGTTGTGCAGAAGCAGGAGCAACAAATGGTAGATTACCAAGCCCTTTAAGTACCTTATTCATTTGTAAATCAGTTGGACTCTCAGATTCTGTCTCAGAATCCAAGTCCTTCTCTATTGGGGCATCATAATTGATAGGTGGTGGGATGTTGTGAATTTGGGGGTGAAGAAATTGAAGTGATGGAGTGAAAGTTGGATCGGTGACATAGGCAGGAGTAGTGCCTGGTGGAAAAAATGGATGTTGATGAGATGGAGGTGGTGGAACATAAGGATTAATATCTTGTTGGTCAGGTTGAATTTGGATTTCTGGGGGAGGAGGAGGGGCGTTTGCGAGGATGGCGGCTGGCTCAGAATCAGATTGATTCGCCTCCAATAATCCCTCGTCAAACTCAAAATCAGCAAGAGAATCAAGATTCTCCTGAGGTAGCTCATCGTCATCCCAGAAAGTATTCACTTTTACAATCTGGTCAGATATGCTCTGGTTTGGGTCACTAGTACCCGCACCAGTTTCTGGTTCAACATCTGCAGAAGTAGGTGCATCGTTACCAGATTTAATGATTTGCTCAACCTTATCTTTAGGTCGACTAACGGGTCCCACATTCTTTTGTGGCCCACTTAGTGACCTTTCTGAACCAGCTAGTGTGGCTGAAACAGTTTTATTAAATACCTGAAGCATAGCAGAGGAGAGTTCAGGCTCATCTTCAGCAGTGGATGCCTTTGAGAAATCTCTGCTGTATTCTGGTACTGAAGCTTCAGGTCCAGCTTGATTATATTCTTCACCAAGAATATCCATGAAACATAAGCTCAGAAATCTTGGAAAGGCGATATGCAGACTTCTCTTTCCTTTTAATTTTGTAACCAGCTGAGAAAAGAGAATCTCAGCAAAGTCTGCCTGTATCCCATTCCAAATATAATACCCCATCTCAACTTGGGGTAATGAAAGTTGGTCCAACCCTCCATGGTTGCCACCAAGACTTTTCACAATTTGGGTCCAGAAGAACCTCCAGCAATTGCCAAATCCAGACATAAATATGTGTCCGGAGGTCTTCAGATTACCATCAGCATCCTCCATATCGCCATGACCGGTGGTGACTAGAACCTCCCTGAAATTGACTCCTTTGAGTCTTTTAGCAAACACCTGGGAAGGTTCGAGGTAGTTCAGATGAAGGGAATTTCTGAACCCCTCAAGAGTGATAACACACTGCTTGGTGCCCTCATTGAGAGTGAAGGAGATGGATTGTTCATCTTTGCTCACCACAGCAGTATACCAGAATTCAAGCAAGTATCGATGATACAATGCTTGAGGATTAGCGGTCAGAGCATAATGGAAAGGGGATTGCTCCCAAAAATTATTAATTCTTCCCATTAGGGTTTTGGATTTCACATTTAATTGAGCCAAGAAATTGCTCATGTTAAATCGAATTTGTGAAGGAGTGAAATTCTTTGGCCAAATGGCAGATGTTTTCACATCATCCGATGGAGTATATTTAAAATTGATGAGCGATTTAGGTTGTGAAGAAGATGATGATTTAGACATTTTAAGAATCGAAAGATGAAAGTGAAAGGAATATGAAGAGTTAAGGAATTTGAGAGTAAATATGAGAGAGATTGATGATTGGAAAGTAATGAAAAACGAAGTAAATGAAAGAATGAAAAGGAATTTGAATTTAAGATGGAATATAAAATGATTTTCCAATTAAAAACAATTTATGGGGTCAAGTCCGCATTTAATGCAGAGACGTTTGAGTGACCCCACCCTGCAACACTTTTTCAGAAAAAGTACTCATTTCTTTCCTTTTACGGCGCAACTTGTGTGACACATAAGCATGACCAACGTAAGTTAAATCATAGTATGCAGTAGGTCACGTGTACACACAATTGACCAAGTATCAGAAAAATATCTTGAAAAGATTGTTGTATTTCAGTGATTACTAAACAAATTCTGAGCATGGTCAGTTCCAAAGAGATCTGAACCATCTCAGTTAATAAAATTCAACTGAAATATTTTTGATTTTCTGAAGTGCTTCAGTTAAATATGTTTTTCTGAGTAAAAGGTTCCCCCTAAAAAATGAAGGTTTATTTTAACGTTTGAAAAATATTTAACATTCCCCCTGAAGTGATGATCCATGAATTAATAAGTGCCAAGATAGTATCACAAAGGCGTTCGATAGCTAGGCGAGCAAAAATTACATGGATCGCTCAGACTGGTGAACCAGATCAGTGTCACTGAGGCGTTCATAACAAGATTACCAGTCTAAGGATTTAACATACCCAACTCACTGACTAGATGTTTAAAGGATTTGACATCTAAAGGTTTTGTAAAAACATCAGCAAGTTGCTTATCAGTGGGAATAAAGTGCAATTCAATATCTCCTTTAAGAATATGATCACGAATGAAATGATACCTGAGATCAATGTGCTTGGTTTTCGAGTGCATCACAGGATTGTGAGATATGGCAATGGCACTAGTGTTATCACAAAAGATTGGAGTCTTTGTGTAAGTAACACCATAATCAGTCAGCTGGTTTTTCATCCATAGAATCTGAGCACAACAACTTGCTGCAGAAATATACTCAGCTTCTGCAGTGGATAGTGATACTGCAGTCTGCTTCTTACTGGTCCAGCTTACTAATTTGCCACCAAGGAAATGACACCCACCTGTGTTACTTTTCCTGTCTATCTTACAACCTGCATGATCAGAATCTGAATAACCCATTAGATCTAGACTAGAGCCTTTGGGATACCAAAGACCCAGTCTGGGGACACCCTTAAGGTATCTGAAGATCCTTTTAACAGCATTTGCATGTGCTTCTCTGGATCAGACTGAAATCTAGCACAAAGGCATGTTGCAAACATTATGTCTGGTCTACTTGCAGTTAAATACATCAGTGAACCAACCATACCACGATATTTTGTATGGTCCACTGGTTTTCCATGTGGATCAGAATCCAAAGTTAATGGAGCAGAAATAGGAGTATCTTTTGATGAGACTGAATCAAATTGATATTTCTTTAATAAATCTCTGACATATTTTTCCTGGTTTATGAAAATACCATCTTCAGTTTGTTTTACTTGAAGTCCCAAAATATGTTTTCATTTTTTTTTTTTTTTTTTTTTTTTTTTTTTTTTTTTTTTTTTTTTTTTTTTTTTTTTTTTTTTTTTTTTCATACTCAGAAGACATGATTTTTGAAAATTTTTCACACATCTTCTCATTTGTAGAACCAAACACAATATCATCAACATAAATTTGTACTAAAAGGATATCACTTTTATCATGCAATATGAACAAAGTGTTATCAATTGCACAACGTTTAAAACCATTTTTAAGAAGATGTTTAGTAAGAGTATCATACCAGGCTCTGGGTGCTTGTCTCAGACCATATAAGGCTTTGTTCAGTCTGTACACCCAATGTGGTTTTTCTTCATTGATGAACCCTGGTGGTTGATACACATAAACGACTTCTTCTAGTTCTCCATTCAGGAATGCACTTTTGACATCCATTTGATAGACTTTAAACTGATGATGAGCTGCAAAAGCTAAGAATATTCTGATAGCTTCAAGTCTAGCAACTGGTGCAAAAGTTTCATCAAAATCTATTCCCTCTTCTTGTGCATATCCTTTTGCAACAAGTCTTGCTTTGTTTCTGATGATATGACCATCTTCATCCATCTTGTTTCTGAAGACCCATCTTGTCCCAATTGGTTCCTTCTTCAGGTTACTGGGACAAGGAACGAGTTCCCATACATCGTTTCTTTTAAACTGGTTGAGCTCATCTTGCATGGCTTCAACCCAGCTTGGGTCTTGCATAGCCTCGTCAATCTTCTTGGGTTCAATTAGAGATAAGAAGCTGACGTTTAAGCATTGATCGCTTGTGGCTCTTCTGGTCTGAACCCCTCTACTGGACTCTCCAATAATTTGCTCGATTGGATGTGCTTTGTCCATTTAGAGTATTGACCAGGATGAACAATGATATCAGTGCAAGAACTTCTCTGAGTACCTTCAGGAGGAGCTTCAGAAAATACATCTTCAGCTTCTTCTTCTTCCTGCAGATCATGACTTGCATCATGAAATTCTTCAGATTGAGGTTGCTCAGTGGAGCCTGATATCTGAGGAGAAGCAGCATGTACATCTGATCCAATAGTCAGTTCAGAAGGTAGTTTGAAACTGACTGGAGGATAAAATGGAATGTTGCTAGGCTTGTTTACTACTGGTTCTGAACGGAGATGTTCAGAAGCAGGTTCAGGTGACTGATCAGTTTCAGCAATAGGATCAGAATCACCAAAACTTATTGGACTTTCTGAGGGTGGTATAGGAATGGAATTTTTAAAGATTGCAGAATTGGATTCATCAAAGGTAACATGAATTGACTCATCAACCTTTTCAAGTCTCTTGTTAAAGACTCTAAAGGCCTTGCGATTTGATGAATATCCTAGGAAGTACCCTTCATCAGCTTTTGCATCAAATTTTCCAAGCTGATTAGAATTATTCAGAATGTATACTGGACATCCAAATACATGGAAGTATCCAATATTAGGCTTTCTATTTCTGAGTACTTCATAGGAGGTCTTCTTGTGTCTTTTGACATAAACAGATCTGTTCTAAGTGTAGCATGCAGTTGCAACAGCTTCAGCCCAGAAATTCTTGGGAAGACCAGATTCATTCAACATACTTCTAGCAGCTTCAATCAGCATGCGATTCTTTCTTTCTACAACACCATTCTGCTCTGGTGTGTGGGCTGAGGAGAAGTTCTGAGATATGCCAGTTTCAGTGCAGAAGGACTCTAGAGTGGCATTTCTGAATTCAGTGCCATTGTCACTTCTGAGCTGACAAACTTTTCGCTTGTGCTTGAGCTCAATTTGTTTGATGAGAGCAATGATTTCAGCAGCAGCTTCACTTTTGGACCTGAGGAAAATCACCCAGCAGTATCTTGAATATTCATCAACGATAACAAGGGTGTACTTCTTTCCTGCTCTGGTCTGAACATTCACTGGTCCAAAAAGGTCCATGTGAAGCATGTGAAGAGGTTCAGTTATACTAAAGCTTTGCTTTGTCTTGAATGAAGCTCTTTTCTGCTTACCCATTTCACAACCTGGACATGGCTTGTCTTTATTGAAAGACATAGAGGGTATCCCATCAACAAGTTGTTTTCTAGACAACTTATTGATGTTCTTGAAGTTCAGATGGGATAATCTCTTGTGCCACAGCCAGTTTGTGTCTTCATCTGCCTTTGAGTAGAAACATTGTTCAGTGGTAGAAGGATTCATATCAATGACATAAATGTTTCCCTTCCTTGGTGCAATCAGTACCACCTTTCCATCTCTGTTGAATATGGTGCCTTGTGAAATATCAAATAAAACCTTGAAGCCATCATCACACAGTTGACTGACACTGATCAGGTTATATTTCAAACCGTTCACATATGCAACACGTGTGAATTTGACTTGACCATTATTCACCACACCATATCCCTCAGTTTTTTCATTACCATCATTTCCAAAAACTATTGAGGGCCCCTCTTGCACCCTATATTCCTCTAGCAGGGTCTGATAACCAGTCATGGTTCGGCCAACAGCACTGTCCAGAAACCATATATTCTTCTTTCGGTCTCCCTGCACACAAACAAAGATTAGTTCTTTTTGGGAACCCATCTTTGGATGGGTTCTCTAGACTCTCCCTTAGCAGTCTCAGATTTCTTTGGTTCATAAGGAACAGAAGGATCAGAGGGGATTTCAGTCATTATTTCAGATGACAAAAAAATAGTTGGTTTGATGGGGTTTTCAACCTTTTTCTTTTCAGATTTCTGCCTGATTTGCTTGGAAAAGGGTTTTGTATTTTGTTTTGGTTGAAGAGGAGGAGTTTCAACATTTTTTAAACGTGCATTACAACTCTGCACTTGTCTAGCCAATAGTTGAAATTGACTTTCTAACCTTAACAAAATTGATTCTTCATTAGACACCTGAGCCTTACCTGAATCTGAGGTAGATGGCTCAGTGGGGGAGAAATTTTTCTTCTTCTTTAGGTCTTTAGGAACCTTAGATGAAGTCTGAGGGGATGGTTTTTTGGATTTAGCCTTCCTTTCTGAAACAGTTGTCTGAGCTGTTCCAGATTTACCCTCAGATTGTTCCTGGGCTTTATTAGTTACAGTTTTCTGCTTGCCAACTTTAGGAAAGATGATTTCAGGTTTTATTTCCTTTGGAAGAGCATCTAAATCAGTGATTATAGATGCCAAATGAAGATCACCAGACTCATATGCTGCTCTTTGTGATGCAAAAGTATTTTTAATTGCAGCATCTGGCCTTGGTGCTTTCATCCAAGATTTAATAATTGCTTGTTCTTTTTCAAGGATGGATTTTAATTCTTCCTTTTCCAATTCTAAAGTTGCAACCATAGACTGATAACTTTTTAGAGCCAATTGAACATCTTTCAGTTCTTTTAGTCTGGCATGACTGGCGTTCAGTTCAGAAGCATTATTTTCAAACATTTTTAGGCTTTCTGAACGCACTGTCTCAACAAATGAGATGTCAGCCTCTAAAAGAACCAAAAGGTCCAGTTTGTGTTCCTCATTATTTTCAAAGCCAAAATTACTGACCTTTTTCATTACAATATCCACCCAGCGGCCAGATTCAACATCGGATTTGACCAAATGACCTTGATCTTCTTGTGCCATGAAACACATGTCCCTAACTTCTTCTTCATCATCAGATGATTCATCAGAATCTTCCCATTTTTTCAGTTTTGGCAATCATACAACTGTTGCTTGAGTTGTCTTGTGCCAGAAGAGCCATATGTGCCTTTAACTTCTTGTATTTGGCCTTATAGCTGTCATCAGATTTCTGAAAAATAGAATGGTTAGGAGCAGATTGTGATGATGATGGTTGACTAGATCTGCATTCCTTCATGAAATGTCCTTTCTTGCCACATTTAAAGCATTCAAGATTAGACTTGTCAATAGAAGCGCTGGAAGCAAAAGGTTTGCCAGCTCGATTTGATTTGGCCTTAAAACGATTGAACGTTTTAGCCAGCATGGCAACCAGATCATCATTGTCATCCTCATTACAATCACGAGTAACATTACCAGAGACACCAGTTTTTAACATTTCAGAAACCATCTTCTTCATCGAGTCAGAAATGTCACTCTCAGAAGATAGTAGAGCAGTGCTATGTGGTTCAGAATACTGAACCATACCAGAACTGGTAGAAACATGATTCTTGGCATCCTGCTCAGCCAAAGCTCTCTCAGCTTTGTTCTCTTCAGTATATCTGAAGGCTCCATAAAGGGAAGCAAGAGTGTGACTGTGCAAAGTTTTGCCTTGTCTTAAGACCAAGATTAAATTTTCCCATTTAGAAGGTAAAATGTCACAAAATTTTTCCAACAAAATTTCTTTATCTTTGGTTACACCCAGGGCTTTCAGTTGATTTACCAGATTTGTGAATCTGATGTAAGTTTGAGTTAAGGTTTCCCCAGGGATAGCAAAGAAAGACTCATATCTTTTGTTTAAAGCAACTTTTCTTGTGACAATTGTCTCATTTGTGCCTTCAAACTGTGTCATTAGTTCCTCCCACATTAATTTGGAATTTTCAAGTAAAACAAGAGTGGGCATAAGGGTTTCAGGAACTGCATATAAAATCATATTTTGTAACTTAGTGTCAAGGTCTACAAGTCTATGATCTTCCTCAGACCAATGATCCTTCTCCTTAGGTGACTGCCTAGGAGTCCCATCGGTATTTCTGACAACAGTAGAAGCATTCATGGGGACAAAGGGTCCTTCTTTTAAGATATCGGGCAAATGTCTCTCAACACCAGCAATATACTTTAGCATGCATGCTTTCCATGTTTGAAAGTTTTCACTGTTCCCATCAAACTTGGGAACAGGATTATTTGGAAAGTGTACGTGTACATTATGTGATGGTATATTGTTGTTGATGACAGGGGGTGGAGTAGTGTTATTAGGGTCAGGACGTTCTTGTTGAAAGTCAGCCATCTATGCAGATCAAAGGTTAATGAATTGAAATAATTCAACCTTTAGGCTCTGATACCAATTGTGAGTCCCAAATATAGATGATTAACTTAAACCCGACTGGCAAGTACAACTGATCTTGATGGACAAGTTCAGTTTACGATCCAGATATGGATAACAAGAAACAATTGACTTAAAGTAAAATGCAAGAACTAAATGGCAGAACTATATAAAGATATATATATGTATAATCAAGTATGTAGCATTGAGACACGTTGTTTTCTTTCTAATGTATTTGATTTATTGATATATAAACAAATACAAGAATTGTTGCGGAACAAAGATAAACACCCAAGTGTAAGTATCTAAACAATCCTGAAAAACAAGTGATCTAATTAACTTGGAAATACTCGTAAGTTTACTTAGAGTATATCTCACAAGTTGCAATGCAATAGTTTTTAAGCCTTTTACAAGTTGTGAGAAGACTTTGTATTTATAGACCAAGTCCATGATGATGTGGACAAGATCGTACAAATGTGGTTGTGAGCATTTAAGGAATTAAACCTAATTCCTTATGTGCTCATACTAGGAAGAGTATATAAGTCAGTTGATGTGACTTATAGTACTATGTTCCAAACCTATACTTTTACCTTGTACCTTTTATTAATAGATAAATCTATTAACTGGGTAAAGGTATGTAAGGTAAAAAGTCTTCCTCGTAATCAGTGTAAAGTGTTGTAAGTACTTTACACTGAGATGCTTCAGTCTTCGATCTGGTAGAATCACTCTTTGCTCGCTTCTGAGATGATTCTCTTCTTCATACTTCAGTCTTTGACTTCAGAATGAATGCTTCAGATTTATCTTGATCTGAACTGAAGTGAAGCTTCAGTGAAGGAATTCTGAGACATCTCAGAATTCTGTACAAACGTCTTCACTAAACTTCAAGCTATTTCTGAACAAATTATACTTGGTCGATTTCCGACCTAACAAAAAGATGCTTTATTTAACTCACCTAAATTATAGATTTCAAATTTTCAAAATTTAAATTTCACCTTTTTCCCTCTTTCCATTTTCGACCGTTTAAAACTGTCTGTTTTTCCACTATATAAATAACGCTACAATACACAATTTTTACTACTTTCTTCACACTTAATAACTCTTACTTCTTTCTTTATCACATACTTTATAAATCTAACGTTACTAGAAAATGTTCTCTTAAAATTTTGGTTTATAATATTTGTACTATATTCTTAAATTCCATCCTTAAAGGTAATCCATGATTAATGAAATAGATATCAGCTGGTTTACTTCTGAAACAATAGTTTGGATCAAAAATTCATCTAGGGGTCTTGAAATTGATTTTAGCAATTTATGGATTCACGTCTTCCTGTAATCCATTTGATTTGACTTAATGTGATCTATTCCTTATCATATTAAACAACTATTTTTAAGCAAGATGCGGATTTGAGAAGCTCCTCTCAACCTTGGTAACAATGATTTACAGAGATCGTAAAGTTTTAAAATTTTATCTTTAGTAAAAATAATCCAGTAGTTACTAATTACTGTAATAATATTTGAAATTTCTGTAGTTTACGGACACCTGTCCGTTCTTTCAGGTCATACTCCCCTTTTCTTCTTCTATAATAGAAACGCGTTTTCTTAAGAAAATTTTGCAACTAAATCGTCTCTCTATCTCTTTTACTTAGTTCCTCTTCTGCTAATTGTCTTAAGCTATTCTATTCGCAGCTAGTTTGTATTCTAACAGATCTCCGACTTTTCTTTTGTAAGTTATTTTTCTCATCTTAAATCATATACTATCTATTTATATGTTTATGTAAAACATCTAATATTGTTGAGAATATTTCTTGTATATTTGTTGTGTCAATTGTCTGACAAATTTTTATTGTAGATAAGAAGAACTTAAGAGAGTCATTGCTTAAGTTATCTAAGCAATAGGGTCTTGCAGTAAATTCATTTTACCACCAAAGTACAGAATCATTAATTGCAGATATTTTTTGTAGTTATATATGAGAATATATGTATTAATTAAATCCAGGTATTCAAGCGATGTATACATATACATATTTGTAGCATGTATAATCAAAATATCAATTCTAAATCTTTACACCAGCATACTTCCATATTTAACGTATTTAACTTAAGATATTCTAATATACGATCATAATAATGCTGCAGTCATTATTAGGATTTTATATTACAACATTTTGAGTTAAATTCGTTAAACATTTTCATATGTTACTATAAAGCATTCTATATCAAGTAGTTCAAGTAGAATCATAACCAGTAAAAATACGCATGTATATAGTAATTGTTCTATGCGGGGTTATAGTCTAGGTTCATCAATATGCTACCAAGTTGACTATAATTATCTTTTGTTATAATTCCGAGTGGTGTGGACCCCTCCGTAACACTATGATGATTTTCCAATTTGTTTGCTTATTTTTGTGTTTAAATACTTACAGTGTTATTTCTACGATGAATTACTTAATTCTATAAGCATTACTTATGATATAGCATCTATCCATTAAATTTAAGCAACCTTAAATTTAACTACTTTCCCTTGATAAAATCTAGGTAGTATCTACCCGTTAAATTTAAGCAACCTTAAATTTAACTACTTTCCCTTGATAAAATCTAGGTAGTATCTACCCGTTAAATTTAAGCAACCTTAAATTTAAATACTTATTCTATGTAAGACATGAAATTTTACCTTCTAAGCATGTATAAGCACATTGTCACATAACAGTTATAGTCTAAGTTTATTAATGCAACCTAATAATTCATTAATTAAGCCCACTAATGCAACCTAGTTCACTATAACTTGTGGCTCTGATACCAATCTGTCACACCTCCAAAATGCGGAATCGAAGGTGTGAACAATAAAGGAAATCACAACACACAAATTACAATAAACGACCTCTAAATGAGACGTTTTGGAAAGCTTTTATACAAAATAACCATTTTTGTTACAAAAGAAAATACAAATACAAATTTATTTAGATTGAGATTCTTTTAAATGCGGAAATATAATAACTGAAGACATCTCAAAATACTTTTATTCCATAGTGTGTAGTGACTCCAAAATATGCATCACGTATATGCATCATATAGCTCAAGTACCTGAGAATACACGTTTAAATTTCGTCAACATAAAGTTGGTGAGTTCATAGTTTTTGATAAAAAGAGTTTACCTTTGGATCACAAGATTTATAAAAGATATTGTGGTACAAACCAATAGTACGATATAATGTGGTACAAACCAGTATCGTTTCATGTGGTACAAACCAATAGTACGATATAATGTGGTACAAACCAGTATCGTTTCATGTGGTACAATCCAATAGTACGATATAATGTGGTACAAACCAGTATCGTTTCATGTGGTACAAACCAATAGTACGATATAATGTGGTACAAACCAGTATCGTTTCATGTGGTACAAACCAATAGTACGATATAATGTGGTACAAACCAGTATCGTTTCATGTGGTACAAACCAATAGTACGATATAATGTGGTACAAACCAGTATCGTTTCATGTGGTACAAACCAATATCGTTTCATGTGGTACAAACCAGTATCGTTATCATGTGGTACAAACCAATATCGTTATCATGTGGTACAAACCAATATTTCGATACAATGTGGTACAAACCAGTATCGTGATCATGTGGTACAAACCAATATTTCGATACAATGTGGTACAAACCAGTATCGTGATTTATTTTAAACAATTGTGTCCATAAAAATATAAAACAGTTTTGTGTATTCTCAGTCCCAAAAAAAAATATAGTAAATAGGGATTCATGAAACTCACTTAGTATATATATAACATAACATAGTTTTTACAATTGTTTATCTTCAAAGTTTCGTATAAAATATTTTTTATGCATGTATCTCAGTCCCCGGAATAAAACATATAAAAGAGTTTAAAAGGGGAATATGAAACTCACATAGTATATCATATAGTTTTGCAAATATCCTTCAAAGTTTCATACATATAAGTACATCAAATAGTTTTTATGCATGTATCTCAGTCCCCGAATAAATGGTATAAATAATTGAAAAGGGGAGTAATGAATCTCACCTTAGTTGTAGTGGCAATTAACAATAGTATGTAGTGGCAATTAAATGCAACAGATAATCCTTGTGATATGTTAACCTAAAGCACATAAAATATAATTAACACATAATTTATACTAAGGTTTTATTTAGTAATTTATTATCCATCAATTATTATCATGATATATTTTATTCGGATAATAATTATAAGACGTTTTATTTGTATTTTAATTAAACAAGTTCTTTTATTTAATTAACGTATTTAATTTAAAACAGCTTATTTTATTTAAATAATTAAATAAAATAATTTAGAAAATCTTATAAATTAATCCATACTTTGTAAATACATTTAAAAATGTATTTCTTTTTATTATCAAATAATTTAAGTTATTAACATTTTTAAATAAACAAAAATCATTATTTTATAATTAAATAAAATATATAGAAAATCTTTATAATTTTAGTTTTTAACACTTTTATAACTATATTTCAAGTTTAATTTAGTTTTATTGTTATAAATAATCCATTTAGTAGTTATTAAATATACTGACGGTCAAGGGACTAAAACTGTAAGAAAGTTAACGGTTTAGGACTAAAACTGTCAGAAAATCTAACGGTGTTTAACGGTCGTCAGAAAGTGGACTTGTTTTGTAATAGTTTTAATAACAATCGTTAATGGTAGTTTTAAGTATATATTTATATATATACTTAATTTATATAAATCTTTTATATATATATCTATATATATATATATATACATATATATATTTACGCATATATATATATATATATATATATCTACATATATATGTATATATATATAATTATACTACACACACTCGTATATTTTTATAGAAATACTTACGGTGGTTGTACGTGGTGCATGGAGCCGATGGTGAAGGTGGTGGTCGTGCATGGTGGCAATGGTGGTTCGTGGGAAAGGTGGTGATGAACAACAAGGTGGCAGCGGCGGTTTTGGATTCACGCAGTGGTACGTGGTGGTTCGATGGTGTTTGAAGATGAAACCATGGTGGTTGTTAAAAGGTGGTAGCCGTGAGGTGGTAAGTGGTGATGTTTACGTTCGAGTAGTAGCAGCAGTAGAACTTCATGGTGTTTTGGTGGTGTTGTTTTGATCATGGTATGTATATATATATGTATAGGTGGTGTTGGAGCCGATGGTGGTGTTCGAATGATATATATATATATATATATATATATATATATATATATATATATGGTATATATATATATATCTATATATACCGCACATACATATATATAACTATAGATATATATATATAGATATATATATATATATATATATATATATATATATATTATATATATATATATATAATATATATATATAGATATATATATATATATATATATATATATATATATCTATACTTCTATATCTACACATATATGTATGTATATATTATATACATATATATGGTTTATATGTGTGTGTGCCGAGAGATAGAGAGTGAAGGAGAAAGGTGGTTTAAGGTGTTGAATCCTATCTATGTAAGTATCTATATATATAGTCAATATATATGTATTGAAGAGGAACTAAATGTAGTGGGGTTGTTCAAAAGAAAAAGAGAAGAGCAAATGTCGACATTTTTGGTTTGCATGAAAGCAAAAATGGGGGTGGGGCGGCATTTCTATCTATATCTATATGTAGTTATAGTATTATATAGCAAGGGGGCGGTGGCTTATGAAAGAAAACAAGAATTTGATGACATCAAATTCATTTTGATGTTTATGAAATTGGAGGGGTGGTCGAAAGGCAGAAAAACAAGTGGGGAAGGAACTCAAGTATGCATGTATTATCTATATCTATCTCTGCATGTACTTAAAAGAATATAGAAAGGGAGGGAGATAAGAAGAAGGAAGTAGATGTCGACATAAACAAAAGATGGGGGGCCGCAGGTGGTGTCCAGAAAAACAAAAACAATCAACATTTCAAATTGCAATTTGTATATTGCATGTGGGTTAAATATTAAATCATATGGGGCTGTCGACATTACTATATTTTATATATAGTAATTACATCATCATTCGCCAGATGTCTAGTCCGTGATTTAGTCTAAATAGTTGTCGTTAAATCGTCAAAATTTAAATGTAATCTTATTAAGGCTTTAAACATAATACCTTAAGATTTGGTATCCTTTACTTTATTTTAAATATCTTCATTATTCCAACTATTTTAGTTGTTTATAACGTATTATATTAAATAGACCAATTTCTATTTAATATAAAGCTTAATACTTAATATTTCTTAATATTTTTAGATTAATTCTCAATTAATAAAAGATTTAAAATTTTTGTTTTATCCGAAAATTGACGATTGCCACAGCTACGTTTACGGCATGACTTACATATATTACAAAAGCATGATCCAACATATACGTTTCATACAACACAACGTTTAACAACAACGATTTTATATAACGATTTAACTACGTTCAACAAACACGTTTAACAAACACGATTCCATATAACGATTAACAACGTTCAACAAGCACGTTTAACAAACACGTATATGTACACTTTTCAGCCCGAATCTCAATTGAGTAGGGAGGGTTTACGAAACTCACCTTGATTGGATATGCGAGCTAAGTGCAAGTTATAATCGAGTTATAACATCCAACAATCGCTTAGCGTTCACCACCTATAAACATATACATTACAAATCACGTGTCAAACCCTAATTAGGTTTTAGAAGGGTAAATCAACCTTAGGGAACATTTGGGACTCAACTCGGTTACATCACAATCCTAATTTGTCTTATCGGTTCAACCGAATATAAACAAGGACACTTTATCACGTCATCTTTGGAAATGACAGTGGATTCGAGGTATAAGGATTATACCATGATAAAGTAGACTCTCATACGATTCTAACGATAGGTCATACGACTAAAACGGACTTACGGTTCAAAAGTTATTAACGTTTGAAAACTGACGTGCGAAACTGAACCAAATCGCGGCGCGAGACCAAGGGTCGCGGCGCGAGTCGCGATGGAAGGTCGCGGCGCGAGGTCCAAATCTCGCGACGCGAGAAAAACCTCTGTGACAAAACGGAACTGAAGACCAAAACTCGCGGCGCGAGGAATGGGGATCGCGGCGCGAGTGAACGAGGTCGCAAGGTCGTGTGACCGAGCACACGAGGCTCGCGGCGCGAGATCGTTCTGACCTGCAGATTTCCAGCTTTCAAACACGATCCAAACTCGACCCAAACCCCATTTTTGACATCCAAATCGTTTTAACAGCTGCAAATACTCATTTTTGACCTCTAGGAACATATACAAACATAACCCATAACATAAATTCGTCTATAACATCAACATAACCTCAAATCGCTATAAATTCATCCAAGAACCCTATTTGAACAAGAATCAAGTTTTGACTCGATCTATGGCCCAAATATGTTTAGATTCAACTAGAAATAAGTTCAATAACATAAAATGATTGATATGAGATAGTTTTAACTTACCAAATCTTCCAAAAGCTCTCAAATCCGAATTTGACTAAAAAGAGATATTTTCTTGAGCTTGAACTCTAAATCTTTGATATGATATATAGATGATGAAGATGATGCAATTTCTTGAGTTAAACTAGCTTGAAACACATACAATTTTCCAGAATTTGAAATCTAAAAGGTTGACTTTTGTGAAGAAAGGAAAGAGAGATCAAGAAGGAAGAAAGAAAGAGAGAAAAGGAAAAAGAAAAGGGGGAGGGTGAGGGAGTAGGGGAGGCCGGCCTTATGGTCCAAAATGGTGGGCTCCCGCTCCGCTAAATCGGACAACTAGCTAAACGTTAATCATTTAAACGCTAAAACGTTTCCGTAATCATAAACAAAGTCCACGTTTCATTCCAATTCACAATACGTTCAATAATCACGTTAATTCACATAAATCGTTTACATTTAATTCCGGGTCAAATTTAGTCAATTTTGACAAATGTTACATTATTCCCCCGTTAAAGGAATTTCGTCCCGAAATTCAAATCTAACTAGACTCGTTAAATAAATGAGGGTATTTAGCCTTCATAGAATCTTCACGTTCCCACGTAAACTCGGGTCCACGTCTAGCTTGCCATCTCACTTTAACAAGTGTATACCGGGTGTTCTTGAGCCTCCTAGTTACCCGGTCTAGAATTTCTATGGGCTCTTCAACAAATTTCAACGTTTTATCAACACGGATTTCTTCAAGAGGCACGTGAAGCGTTGGATCGGCCAAACACTTCCTAAGATTACAAACATGAAACACGTTATGAACTCCACTCAAGGTTTGAGGAAGTTCCAATCGATAAGCTACCGGGCCAATTCGTTCAAGGATTTTGAATGGGCCAATGTATCTCGGGCCCAATTTGCCACGTTTCACAAAACGAACCACACCTTTCCACGGGGACACTTTCAACAAGACATAATCACCAACTTCAAATTCAAGAGGTCGTCGTCTAACGTTTGCATACTTCATTTGCCTTTCGCGGGATACTCTCAACTTCTCTTTGATTTGTGAGATCACCTTGGTCGTTTCAATAACAATTTCGGGTCCAACAAGTTGGTTTTCACCAACTTCCGCCCAAGCTAGCGGTGACCTACAATCTCTCCCATATAATGCCTTAAACGGGGCCATTCCAATAGTAGCATGATAGCTATTATTGTAGGAGAACTCAACCAAAGGAAGATGTACATCCCAATTACCTCCAAAATCAATGGCGCAAGCTCTTAACATATCTTCTAACGTTTGAATCGTTCTTTCACTTTGACCATCAGTTTGCGGGTGGAACGTCGTACTCAAACCGAGACGAGTACCCATAGATTTCTGGAACGCCTTCCAAAATTTTGAAGTAAATCGGGCATCCCGATCGGATATCACGGAAATCGGCACTCCATGCTTGGATATCACCTCTTTGATGTATAAACGTGCCATGGTGTCAAATTTATCATCTTCCCGGATGGCTAAGAAGTGAGCCGACTTAGTCAACCGGTCAATTATCACCCAAATGGTGTCCCGACCACTACTCGTTCTTGGTAACTTCGTGATGAAGTCCATAGCAATTTCTTCCCATTTCCACACCGGTGTTGCCAGTTGGACTAGTAAGCCCGGTGGTTTCTTGTGATCGGCTTTCACTTGTAAACAAGTGAGGCATTGACTAACATACCTAGCAATGTCCGTCTTCATTCCCGGCCACCAATACAAATCTCTCAAACCAAAATACATCTTGTCGGAACCCGGGTGAACTGAGTAAGCCGACTTATGAGCTTCATCCATCAGTTTCAATCGCCATCCTCTAAGAATGGGGATCCACAATCGATCAACAAAATACAAACCATTATCGTTCTTCCTATCAAACTGTTCTTCTAGACCGTGTAAAGCTTCATCGGTGAAGTTTTCCGGTCTAGTTGCCAATTCTTGAGCTTCAATAATGGAGTCACGGACACTCCTTAATACAGTGAAGCTCATGGCTTTAACTCGTCTTGGCTTCATACGTTCTTTTCGACTCAAAGCATCGGCTACCACGTTTGCTTTACCCGGGTGATACCGGATAACACAATCATAATCACTCAACAACTCAAGCCACCTTCTTTGCCTCATGTTCAGGTCACTTTGAGTGAAAATGTGTTGAAGGCTTTTGTGATCGGTATAATACAACCACACATGCATATAACTTTTATCTCTTTACCTTCTAACCCCCTAAACTTTTAATCTTTTACAATTTTTGCCATCTTCACCTATTTACCTTTTAACTCCTAAACTTTTAATATTTTACATTTTTGCCATCTTCACCTATTTACTTTTTAACTCCTAAACTTTTAATCTTTTACATTTTTGCCCATAACATGTTTGTACAACAATATAATACATGAAGTATAACTATATTTAACTTTTGCTTCTTTACGTTTTAACCCTTAAAATTTCTATATTAGGTTCTTATGTTTCTATTAAACAACTTCCATTTATACCTAACGTGTGTTTGGTGTGACGTTTATTTTTCTTTAAACTGATTATTAGCTATTTTGCCTATATTGTTACTGTGCCAAATTAATGTTTGTTAGTGACTTTATCAAATTTGTACCAAAACATTGTCATCTAAAAAAATAATTTACTTGAGTCCCGCCGCAAGGTGTGGAATATAATCTGCGCAACGTGTCGAATACACAACTACGTTTAAGCTTAATGAATACTTATCCGCGATGTTACTATAAAACCTCCGCAGCAACGCGCGGGTGTCTATTTCTAGTTTCAGCTAAAAAACAAACTTCTCTTGAAGTCTATGGAAAAGGTGGCATAAAGGGCCATTGAGGCAAACTTTGATCTGGATCAAGTTGATTGGGTTGACACAACAAGATAAAGGCCGATTATGAGGCAAACTTTGATCTGGATCAAGTTGATTGGGTTGACACAACAAGATACTAAATATTCTTCGGTTTTCCAAATATGATTACAGAAGTCATGATTATTGGTACTAATCTATGTTTGAGTAAAATTAGATTAGCATAAGAAATGATATGAACAAATTAACAACTACAGACTTGATATGGAACAGCTTATTCTGGTCTAAAGTTTAAATATGATACAAAATCAAAACATTAAGATCAATGTATTACGTATACTTACGAAGTGGAATAGACATCAATGTGAAGAATAACACTCAACGGTCATCTATGCCATTTCTTCAGCATAAAGAGCAAGTCCAGGGAGATCCCAGATATTTCGGAGATATTGTTCAACGTCTAGCTCTATAAATAGGAAGAGATCTTCTGGAGAAGGGGGACACAAGCATACAACTCAAGAAATCAACACAACAACTTTATTAGCTTGTTAATCATTCATTTTTCTTTCGTTCATTGTATTGTAATCATCAACAAATAATAATAAAAGAACATAGGTAGGATCGATTGAATCCTCCCGGGTTTTTTACCTAAGATTTCTTAATTGAATCAAGGGTTTTTCCCCGTCAACAAAATTCTGGTGTCGTTGTCTTTTGCATTTATCTTCAAGATCATAGCACTGAATTTAGCATTTTATCTTTATCTTCAACCGCTTTCTTGCTTTATTAATATATTTCTGTCTCAAGGATTTTCTTAAAACTCTTTTTTTTCTACCAAAACTCTTATTTTGCATTGTTATCTTTAACAAAAACTTTCTTTTGTTTGAAGATCTTAAACACCTAACCTCACTTACAAATCTTTGGTCATAAATTATCTTGAATCCTTTTATAAAATTATCTTAGGTAATTTTTGTCCGAAACAATTTGGCGCCCACCGTGGGAAAAAAAGGTGTTTTTGCAATTAAATCGTTAAAAACAAAGTTTTTTCAAAACTTTTTGTTTCACGAAAGATTTCATCAAAAATCATGTCTGAGCGTTCTCAAAGTCCTTGTTCTTTCTGATTTGATTATAATTATCCTTACGTAAAGGAAAAGGAGAGAGAGCTATTAATACTATTTATTTTCAAAACAAACCCCATAGCATTAATTAGTTACAGATTTAGTTAGTTGTTTTTATAAGTTGAAATTAGTTAATTAATGGAAATAAGTTTGTTTCTACTAATATTTAGGTATATTTGTTATAAACAATTTGTTTTATTTAATTGATAAAATGGCATGTTGTTAATTTAAAAGAAAAATAAAAAGGATAAATTTGAGAGGGTTGAAAATTTATGGAGCGCCAGTGAAAATGGTTGGGAGGGTTGAAAGGTTGAAATGAGTTGGAAGAATGTTATTAGTTGATTTGGGAGGGTTGATAAATTTTTATACCACTCCCCACCCCAAAAAAAAAAGGTTTTTTTTTATTTTTTTTAAGGGTTCCTAAAATAACCTTTCATTATATATATATTCATATAGATAGACATGCGTAGTAATATAATATAACTTTGAATATATTTAATTTATTATTTACTTTTTTTTGTATGTATTGTGTGTTTATTATTCATTGAGTAATTCCCAAAATTTGTTTGACAAATTAATTGTGTATATGTGTAATTGGAAAGAAAGAATAATATTCTTGGTTTTTTAAGGGTTCCTAAAATAAACTTTTCTAAAGATGATTGATATAAAAATGTCCTTTTGATTTTCAAAGTACAAAAATAATGCCTAAACTAATAATGATACAATGAGAGAAAAAAATAAATAAAATTGGGTTTTATTGGTGAAAATGCAGAAACGGTTTTGTAGAGAATAATGTGAAGAGGGTAAACGCTATGCCGATTTCTGCAGTCACCAAAACATATGTGTTGCCACGTCCACCATCGAAAAATCTAGTGGAAACTGCTAATGAGAACATATCCGTGATGGCTGGTGGTGGTAAAGGTGAGAAGATTGTTGGATTTAAATGCCCTCCAAGAAAAGGGGCAGTAACTACTAATGTGGCAAGAAAGTTAGCATTGGGGACTTCAAATCTAGGCCCGGATTCAAAAGCTGCCACGGGTGGAGGAGAAGGGGTTGTTAAGAATAAGGCGGAACCAGAAGGTGTTACAATAGGAACTGTGGGTAGTAGGATTCTTGTTATTGTAAGATTAAGACCTTTGAGTAAAAAGGAAAAAGAAGGAGGTTCAAGATCTTATGTACGGATTGTGAATCAGAAAGAAGTTTACTTGACGGAATTTGCTAATGAGAATGATTATCTAAGGCTTAAAAGACTTCGCGGACGCCATTTCACCTTTGATGCCTCATTTCCAGATTCGTCTTCCCAAGTTGTTTAAAATTCTGATTGAATTTAAAGTTCTGATTTTGTATCATTTTTAAACTTTAGACCAGAATAAGCTGATGCATATCAAGTCTGTAGTCGTGAATTTGTTCATACCATTTTAATATTGAATTTGCGTTGATTGGTATGTTATTGATATAAGATATGTTTATATGAGAGACAAATTCAAACTTTCTTTTTGATATAGTCCTTGATAAAATCTTTATTGATCACTTTTTCTTCAAGATGGTTCTGATCCTTGTTTTATCTGTTCATGTCCCAGGATGCAAAACTTCCATGGCATTTGTATGCCTGCCAGGTATGCTATTTTTTCACGTTAATCAAATTGCCAGGCCCATATTTTCCATACACGTTGCGAATTGAGGGTTATTTAGGACTTTATGGTTTCTCTTCTTATGGTACAGGAGGCCTAGGAAGGATTTGCACACTGTTGAACATAAGGCGTAACTTTATGGTGTCAGTCATTTCAAGCAGGTAAATTTTTACATCCATTTAGATATATATAAAATAGACTCATGTATTGAACGTTATAATCCGATTTAAACTTGTCTACCTTTCTTTCAGCTGGTGAAAATTTGGTGCCATTTTCTTTAGTTTATCTCTTGAGTTCATGTTATTATGGAACATGAATCTGCATTATCAGTCCCGCACACATTCCTTGTCCTACTGTATAGAAATGTATAGCCTTGATGTAAGTAAACACGTGTTAGCAGTCTTATATTTTATAATGGTCAGTTGTTGAAGAGGATCAATGTGCATGCTAATAAAAGTAACGTATGAGAATATGCTCAATCATATTTCCTTGTAACTGAAAGCTATATCCATACTCAACAACTATACAATCAAAATAGATTCTATGATTGTAAGCTTATCAAGGTAGTAAAGGCGAAAGTGAAACTGAGGCGAGCACCTCTGCATCTCACCTTAGGTGAGAGGCGCTTAAAGGTGAGGGTCCGAGTGAAATTAGGCCAGTAATTAGTTCAAGGATTGCGTATAGAAACATAGATACCTTTTATTTGAGTAGGGGAATAGTTTATGGTGATAAATTACCAAGAAGCTAGTATACTCTTACCATAATTACCCTTTGCTAAGCTATTCTTCTCCTAATAATAAGGTATCCTCAAGAGTCCAGATGTTATTGGTTGTTGTGGGAGCAAAGGCTGTTTGCACAACAATGTAATGCATAAATTAGGCATATGGTAGAAGGGGGAGGAGAGGAGAGGAGAGGAGACGAGATTTTGCCATTATATGTTTTAACTTTTAAGTGGACACAAAGCCGACTCTTACATGAGATGACTATCTACTTATCTTACTCAAGTTGTGTTTCAAAATAAAAGTGAAAAACTTGAACTGGTTCAACCTAGTGATCGTATTACACCTCACAGCCAAAGGGCCTCGTCAGCAAAAGGCAAGGCCCGATCATGATAAGCGACATGGTGTTCAGGTCCTGGCTTAAGGAAGTTGGTAAACAAGGCACTTGCCATTATCTGCACTAATGCTTGTATAGACCTCGCCGGGTATCTAGAATTGAAATGGGACAATTGCATCATCTCACACACAATAGCATTATATACATAAGTTTTTAGAAAATGGACAGAACAAGTTGCTAGGTTCGACCGGCCCGACCATTTTGACTTCTGGATTTAACATAGAAGTTTTTGACAAGAACTTATTTTGACCCATTACATTCTTCTAATAATGGGTCAAAACAGGTCAACATATAAGAAAGTAACTAAAAATGGGACGACTGCGTCAAAAGTTATCTCACACTAGATGGTTTTGCCGTATTTTGTTACTCTATTAGATATGTATTCTGATCATCTCTACTACCTTATACAGCAAACGGAGGGTGTTTTGATCTTTGAATTTTTAAGAACTTTTTATTTATCGAAATTATTTAGTTCCAACAGATATATTAATGTTGATGATGCTGTACATGTAAATGGATCCAAACAGGTTTGTTTTGATTTACAGTATATATAATTTGACCATATCTGCTATAGCATCTGATTTCTGTTTCTGATATTCAGAAATTTATTCATGCAATTTCTCCAACTCTAGCATCTACCATGTCTTCTACTGAGATATCTACTAAGCGACCAAATACTACCTTTATACATACTGTATGTGGAAAAGGAAGCAGAGTAAAGACCTGCCATGTTGCAAATGGTCCATTGTATTGGCGATACGATGCCCGAAAAGGTTGAAGGATACGATGCCCGAAAAGGTTGAAGGACGATGCCCAAAAGGTTGAAGGATACGATGCCCGAAAAGGTTGAAGGATACGATGCCCGAAAAGGTTGAAGGATACGATGCCCGAAAAGGTTGAAGGATACGATGCCCGAAAAGGTTGAAGGATACGATGCCCGAAAAGGTTGAAGGATACGATGCCCGAAAAGGTTGAAGGATACGATGCCCGAAAAGGTTGAAGGATACGATGCCCGAAAAGGTTGAAGGATACGATGCCCGAAAAGGTTGAAGGATACGATGCCCGAAAAGGTTGAAGGATACGATGCCCGAAAAGGTTGAAGGATACGATGCCCGAAAAGGTTGAAGGATACGATGCCCGAAAAGGTTGAAGGATACGATGCCCGAAAAGGTTGAAGGATACGATGCCCGAAAAGGTTGAAGGATACGATGCCCGAAAAGGTTGAAGGATACGATGCCCGAAAAGGTTGAAGGATACGATGCCCGAAAAGGTTGAAGGATACGATGCCCGAAAAGGTTGAAGGATACGATGCCCGAAAAGGTTGAAGGATACGATGCCCGAAAAGGTTGAAGGATACGATGCCCGAAAAGGTTGAAGGATACGATGCCCGAAAAGGTTGAAGGATACGATGCCCGAAAAGGTTGAAGGATACGATGCCCGAAAAGGTTGAAGGATACGATGCCCGAAAAGGTTGAAGGATACGATGCCCGAAAAGGTTGAAGGCGGTGACACTAATTACTTGATTATATATATATCTTCTAATCATGTTTTCAGAAAATGAGCAGAACGAGTAGCTGGCTTGGCCAGATGGACCCATTTTGATTTGCAGATAAAACATATACAAATTGACAGGACCTCATTTTAACGCAATACACTTTTGACAACTGTACTAACTATGAAAACTGTAAACACAGAATGTAAGATCACCATACCTGAAGAAGCATAGAAGGAGCTGTTCCAGATTCTTTAGCAACATGGCTTCGGGTTTTCCTCCCATTCAACGCAACAACTGATGGACTATTAGCAGTTGTTATATCCCAAAAGCTTCGTTTTTTATCTTTGACTGCCGGCGATGCAAATCGACCACTTGGACTCTTGAGTTCACCCGCTATTGTCTCTTTTGGTCTTGAATTTCCCTTCATAACAACTCTATTTGCACCCTTTCGTGATATTTCCCTAATCAAATCATCCTTTTGCTTTAACTTCAAATCAAAATCTTTCTTCATTTTCTCTGTAACACCCCAACTAAGGCGGAACGATGAGATGTACAGAAAGTCGAGTATTCAAAACAAATGATAATAGATAACATTCACCATAGCTTTATTTGATAAAAATAATTTTACAATTTACAAGCATGTGAACCAATTCCCAAGTACAATACGTCTACCATACTTGGATATGGAGTCCACGAAACAAATAACAAATACATGAGATGATATACTACAATGATCAGGGCGGATTCCATTGCCCATCACAAGGTTTGATCTTCGACTCCCAAGTGCAATGCAAATAATCATGATGCATATAATTCCTCAAAGCTTACGCTAATTCCTGAAAAGCATGAAGAAAAAGTGTCAACTACGAAAACGTAGTTGGTGAGTGCATAGGTTTGCAAGTAAATCTCGTTACATATCCATTTCAAAATAGTTGAGAAATCCATGGTAAATTATAAAGTTCTCATTTGTCACATTTATCGTGAGAGAAAAATATATCAATCGATTAATCATTCATCATACCAAAACCATTCGGTTATCAAAACTTCAATATTGCCAATTTCAACGACTTTCGAGATTCCATATAAGGACCAATACCCAAACCGTATGTTCAATCCATAATATCCAACCATAAGTGATAATCAATAATATTTAGCCAAAGGCATAATTCGATGAGTTTGTGCTTGAGCCACTACTAAGACCATTTTCATGTCCCACACAACATAATATTTCATTTCATAGCACAAGCTGTCAATCAAGTGCTTTAATCACAATTGGGGTCGTACCATGGAGACGACCATTTAAATTTAAAGTAGATTAGAGCACCGCTCGGGTCGGACTGGGAATGAAGGTGGCCACAAAGGCAGACCAAACATTCCACCGTTACCTATTTAGTGGGTGAGTGGACGACTCCTAGTTGCGCAACCCTCTAACTACATGCCTCCCCTTTCGGAGTTAATAGTAGTGTACCGAAGTGATACAGTTTGACAGAACTCAAGCTCATCGTATAACTTATAACACATTGAACATACAATATATCCCATTCATCATCATTCTTCCAAGAATCATTTCATAAGATAAAGTCATTTTAATTAATCATGCTTTTCACCCCGCAAGTAAAACATATAAAAGAGTTTGAAAGGGGGCTATGACTCACCTTGATATGTCGAGCATTATATATACTTATCCAAAATGGGTACTTCCCATCTATCGCTTCCTTGATCATATATCCGTCATATTCCTCAATCACGTTTCAAGCCAAGACTATCCCTACGATAGGACTAATATACGTAAGTTCCTATCTTAAGCCGTCACTAAGAAATGCCACTTTCATTATGTTGTCATAAATTTTGGGATCCAAGTATATTGTTAATATTCGCATCTTTTTGGTTGTAGAGAGTGTTGGTGTAAAAGGGTCACTTTCATTATACATGTAGTTATAAGTTGTTAGAATTTCGGTAACTTGCCTTTGATTATCATGGTTCCCATTGTACGCTTTGCTTAATCATGTCATTTGGCATTAGAAACTTTATAATATTGGTATTCATGAATATTCTCTGATTTATAATCATTTATTCAATTTAATATTGTTTATTTAATTATTTATTCATTTTATCGATCTAGTAATTAAATAATTCCTTAAAAATACCTTTAAGTATCATAGTTGCCTTTGTAACTTATGAATAATTATAGTTGAGTTATATTCTGATTATTATGCTTTTTAACTTAGAGTATTGTGATATATATATTTATTTATGTAATTTTTCTATAAATTTAAAAATAGTTATTAATTAGTGATTTTCACTTACTTAATTATTTCTAAATTATATGACATTTGTTCTTTGACTTAAAATGATTTTACTTCAGTAGGTTTTAGTCACTTTCATCATTGGTTGTGATTATTTAACCAATTTCATGATTTATATAATTTATTTATTTATTTACCTTTTAATTATCATTTAAATTTAATAATTAATAGAAATTCTTAGAAATCACCACATAACTTTTTGGCTAAAAATCCCAGGCCTTTTAGGCAACTTTTACCATGGGAAAAATCATATCAATTCAACCTCTCTTGTGTCTCGCTCATTTTGAGGATTCTAAGCTTATAAATCGTTTACCGAAATAGTGATTTTAGCCTCATTTTTTAAGCAATTCAAATGCGTCAAAATGGATTTTCATCCTTATTTCATTATTTACAGAATGTTTCATTATATTTTGGTGTCTTAAGTCGTGATAGTGGTGGTGGTGTGATATGTGCAAATTAAAGCTTTCGGTTAGTGCTTATATGAACCGAATTAGTGATTTGTAGGCTTGACTTTGCCAATTAATAACCAAGTTAAGTTTTATAACTTTTATTTGACATATTCTCAGTAGGTTTTTATAATACTTTTTGTTACGAGATTGTTGGAGTTGATTAAAGTTGCAATCTAGTGACTTTTAGCTTATTTTGTTGTGAAGAGCTTTTACTTGGAATTTTCTGTTTTAACACTTATTTTCATGAAATGTTGAGTGGTCATTCTTGGTTAAGTTGAATTATTTGGACATTGGTGATTTTTATACAGAGACATATATGTGTCCTATATTTATGTGAATTTTTGCTAAATTTTTAGACATCGTTTACTACCTCTAAAAATTACAAAACCAAAGTTGGTCAGAATGCTTGCTGCTATGCGACCCGAAATATTTTATAAAAGATTTCTATGATGAACATTTAAGAAAAATCTCCAATTTTATTTTAAGTTAGGGACACTTTGAACTCAGTTCACACCAAGTTTAAACTTCTGAAATCTATTAGTTAAGAAATTAAAAATCATCGAAGTTGACTCAACATTAAGACAAAAATCCAGTTTTGACCACTTTTGGTAGAAAATCATATCTTTTGTTTGGTTTAGTATTTTTGAGTGATTCCAGTTGGAGGTTAAACTTAACTCTTTTATCTACAACTTTTATTTTGAAAGTTTTTCTTGAAACGGCGCTCACATGTTCAGTTCACCCGATTTAAGACAGAAAATTATTTTCTGTCAGAATGTCTTTGATTATAACAACTCACCAATGACCATTCTTGCTTAATTAACACTTGAGTTCATCATTTACAAGATTAATACTTTATTTTTATATCCCTCAACATCAAATTTCCAGATTATTATCAATTTCAAAATCATCAATCATCATCCAAAGATCCATCTCATAATCCAACAACAAGATTCAACTTTCTTAGATCTAACATGCATGCATTCAAATCAACACTTTTCATTACCAATCTTTATAGATCTATCATCTACAACATAAAAACATCTTTTTAATGAAAAATCTCAGAAATATATTCTTCAAAATATACAAAAACATATAGATCTATTAAAAGGAAAATCACTTTAAAAGCTACTAATCTATAACAACACTTTTGGGTCTTAAACTTGTTGAATCCTTGGATCTTTCTCATAGATTTCGACATGCATATGCATGAGGAGAAAGATCCTATCAACTTTGCCCTCCTCAAGTGTGTTTTTCAAAGAAAACAAGAAGAAAACATAAACTTTTGATAAGGTCTTTGAAAAATAAGCAAGAACAAGATAGATCTAGTAAAGAGATGAAGATTTATACCCTTGAAGAACTCGGATTTGAAAGTGATTTTGGGCAGAAATTTCGTGACTTTTAGGGCCTCAAATAACCCTAAATCTTGTCTTGAAACAACCCTTAAATGTATCTTGAATCAACCCTTGTTTAATCCTATATAAACCCTTATTATTAATATAGTTTAGATTGATTTTTGTTCTTGTTTTTCTTCCCTTTTGGCTGCAGAAAATGAGAGAGAGGAAGAGAGAAAATGGAAGAGTTTTTCTTGAGAGAAAAGGTGTGTGTGAGTGTTGGGAGAATAAGTGTTTGAGTGTAAAGGGAGGTTGAGTGTTTTGTGTATTGGGAGTGTAAGGAATAAGAGGTTAATTGAAGTTTGGTTGGGTGAAGTGTATGGGGAAAGGGGGCCGGTTTTGGGAGGTATTTTTGGGAGGGATTTTGAATTTTTGGAGTGTAATATAGTGTATGTATAATTTTGTATGTAATGTATATGTGTGGTGTATAGGTCTAGGTGCATGTATGCTTAGCATTAGCTAGCTTTTAGTGGTTTATAAAACAAATTTGTGTTTGTGTATATATACATATATCAAGCTAAATCGAAATTGTGATTATGTGTGTGTGAGAGAAAGCTAGAGAGAGAAAGGGAGAAAGGAAATCTATATTCAAAAGGTTATAAAGGTGTATTACAAATGAGAGGTGAGGGGGTTTATATAGGCTTGACATTTGCATTAAACCCCCTCCCTAATTACAACAAGTCCTTATCTAATTACAACACAAACCTTCCATACTTACTACATCAAATCAAGGACTATTCTATTACATAATTACAAAACACGCACTAACTAAATAATTAAAGCTAACAATCTCCCCCTTTAGTGCGGTTTTGTGAAGGTTCATCGTCTAGTCCTTTTCTTCTTTCTTTGTCTTCTGTTTCTTTTCTTGGTTGACGATTCGGGTTTGTCTTGATGAGTCCTTTGATCATTGAAGGCCCTTTTCTTGTATTCACTGAACTTCTCTTTCCAAAGGCGCTTGGGAATGAAATGAAATTTCGGATCAGATGGTCGGTTGGGGGTTCTATGATATGGATCTTTAAATAAACGTGATGAGCCCATTTGTTGAAAATCTTCAATGTTGAGTAGACTTTGTAGCTTTCTCTTTGAAGACGAAGACTTGGGTTTCTTGTAGAATGCGGAAGCTTGGTATGAAGTGGGAAGCATGTCTTGGTTCTTACTTTACAGTCTTTTATCATTTGTCTTTTGCTCCCCCTCAAACACACAATTTTCTCAACAACAAACAATTAATCCAAAAATTGAATTTTCCTTTAAGCTCCCCCTCAAATTGAGCATAATCTACGGAGCAAATAATCAAACTATGCATTGTGCTCCCCCTCAAAAAGATAATCAATCTTTAGACTCTTCTCCCCCTCATGATGAACATGTGTATCGTGTTCATCATGCACAATGATTGATGACAATAACGGTAAAGAAAGGTATAACTATGAAGTAACGTCTCAATTACACATGTTTTGAACGGGTTGTACACTGTTATGTGTACAAGCCAAATCACAACCACCTACTTGGATCCAGACGTTGGAACCCATGTAAGGGTGGGTCCAACTGGATATTTGAAGAGAGAAGTAGAAGGTTGTGCATAGTAAAACACTTTTTACACACGAGGGTGAATGACTCGTGGTGCCAACTTAAACAACTCAGAGAGAGAGTATTTAATGGGAGTGCTTTTAGGTTTTGGTTTGGGTTTAGTATGAGAGAACCAGCCATTATGATCTCTATAACGAATGATTCCGGTAGTGGAATCCTTGAATATCTGGCAATGGCTGTTTATAGGCTTGAAGGGAGACCCGGTCTTGCGAGGTGTGTAATATGGGTTCATTTGTTTGAGGGTTTGATGAGGTTTAGGTAGAAGGATTTTGGTTTTGGTGGAATGAGGGTCTTTGGAGAATTTGGGAGTGGTATGAGCTGGTTTGAAAGATGGTTGTGGGTGTTTATTGTTTTGGTGAGATGGTTTGGTGTTGTGAGTATTTGTTTTGGTTTTGAAGGAAGGGTGTTGCTTGGTATTGGTTGATAATGTTGGGTGATTGTGGTTTGGTTGGGCATTTGAAGGAATGGTTTTTGTTTTAGTTGGAGATGGAGTGGTTTGGTTGGGAAGAGGTGATTCTGGAGCATGAGTTGAAGGAAGATTCACTGGGTGTGACTTGGTTGCAAGTTGAGTTTCCAATGACAAGGAATGAGCTTTAGGTTGTTGGATTAACTTGAAACATGTTTGCTCATTATTCCTCGAAGAAATGGACTTGTTTTGTAATTCACGATTGAGCTTCGAAAGTTGTTGTTGCAAAACAAGTTCTTTAACTTGGGTTTCGAGGTTGGTTTCAATGAGCTCTTTGAGAGAAATATCCAACTCAATGGTTAAATTGAGAATCTTTGACTGCAAATGATCATTGTCTTTTTGAAGACTTTCCATGTTTGACAAAATGAGATCATTAGCAGATTTGAGCTCTTTGTTCTCAGATTTGATTCGGTCAACTTCAGATTGAAGAATTTCCATGGCAGACAAAATGAAATTATTAGCAGATTTGAGCTCTTTGTTCTCAGATTTGAGTTGCTTAATTTCAAGTTGAAAACTGTTGTGTTGTGTCATAATTGTCTTAAATATTTCCACATTGACTTGTTTTTCCTCAAAAATAACCACTCCACATGGAAACGAACTGGTACAACACATACAAATGTGATTATCATGACGAGTATTTCCTCCCAACTTGGCTGTTCACCCATTAAAAAATCTAACACCGTCTCAACAAACTCATTCGGTATAATAGTTGACATTTTACAGGGTTTCGGAATTAAAGTACTAATACAGGGTTTCGGAATTATAGTACTAAAACAGGGTTTCAGAAATGTAGTACTAAAACAGGGTTTCAGAAATGTAGTACTAAAACAGGGTTTCAGAAATTTAGTACTAAAACAGGGTTTCAGAAATTTAGTACTAAAACAGGGTTTCAGAAATTTAGTACTAAAACAGGTTTGGTAAATTTAGTACTAAAACAGGTTTTCAGAAATTGAGTACTAAATCAGGTTTTCAAGAAATCCTTTGAAAAACCGATTTTCGTGAAGAAATTTGGGCGGAGTTTTGGCTTAGAAAAAGAAGAAATTAAGCACTAATACCGGTTTTGGTGTAAACCAGGTATTATGAAATAAAGATACGAAAGCTGGTATGAAAACCGGAAGGAAAGCTGGTAGGAAAACCGGAAGGAAAGCCGGTTTTACAACATAAATTAGAAGAAAAATGAAAACCGGAAGGAAAGATGGTAGGAAAACCGGAAGGAAAACCGGTTTTACAACAGAAATTAGAAGAAAAATGAAAACCGGAAGGAAAGCTGGTAGGAAAACCGGAAGGAAAACCGGTTTTACAACAGAAATTAGAAGAAAAATGAAAACCGGAAGGAAAGCTGGTAGGAAAACCGGAAGGAAAACCGGTTTTACAACAGAAATTAGAAGAAAAATGAAAACCGGAAGGAAAGCTGGTAGGAAAACCGGAAGGAAAACCGGTTTTACAACAGAAATTCAAAGGAAATGAAAACCGGAAATGAAAACCGGATTTCAGATCAGAAAACTAAAACTTCAATTTCAAGCCAAACGGTTTTGAATTGGGATTTGAAACTTCTTGAGGATGATTATAGGAAAGTAATGAGTGGAATAAAACTAAAAAGGAAGAAACTTTAACATGTTAAGAGGGTAAAGATTGGATTTTTCGGTAAAGTGGAAAAAACACAATTTAGCCCAAAATTGAACAAAATCAAGCCATGGATCTAACACAAGTTGTGATTTTGCTCTGATACCAATTGTAAACTAAGCTAAATCGTGAATAGTGATTATGTGTGTGTGAGAGAAAGCTAGAGAGAGAAAGGGAGAAAGGAAATCTATATTCAAAAGGTTATAAAGGTGTATTACAAATGAGAGGTGAGGGGGTTTATATAGGCTTGACATTTGCATTAAACCCCCTCCCTAATTACAACTAAGTCCTTATCTAATTACAACACAAACCTTCCATACTTACTACATTAAATCAAGGACTATTCTATTACATAATTACAAAACTTGCACTAACAAAATAATTAAAGCTAACAACAATACTATATGTGCCGTATATCTTATTGTATATATATAGGGGGGGTATGGACGGAAAAGAAGGGGTGGGGGAGATAGGGAGGAGGATATAGGGGAGGAGGTAGGCATGGATGTAAAGGAGGGGTATAGGTGGAGAACGGAGAAAGGAGGGAGGTGGGAGAGAGAGTAGGAAGAGGGGAGCGTGAGGTGTTAGGGATGAGGAGGAATGGGGAGGCTAGGAGATGGGCAAGTTGGGAGGGGAGGAGGGGGGAAGATGAGGGGAGGGGGAGTAGGTGAACCATAAGGGGATCGGAAGCAGCGGTAGGAGAGGGAAGGAAAAAATGTGGGGGAGATGGGGGAAAGGGAAGGGAAGGGAAGTGAAAGGCTGCGGGGCAGAGTTGGAGGGGGGGGAAAGAAGGCAGCTAAAGAGGCGGAGGGGAGTAAAGGTGGGGGACAGGGGTAAGGGGGTCTGAGGGGGGTACAGGATGAGGGGGAGGTAAAGAAAGATAGAGGGGGGGGATGGGGGACGGTTAGGGGGAGAGGAGGAGGATGGGGGGGGGGGAGAGAAAAGAAGAGGAAAAAGAGAGCTTAGGGCGGCGGGAAAAAAGGCGGAGGAGGGGGGATGGGAGGAAGAAAAACGGGGGGGGGAGAGAGAGACGGCAGGAGTGGGGGTAAGGTGGAGGGTGGGGAGATGGAGCGGGGGGTATTGCGCCTTTTCGTTTCTTTCTCCTCCTCTCATATATATTTGGTGTTCTAATTTGCTACTTAACTCTTTGTTTATAAACTTGCATTTTATATTAGACATATATATGCACTTATTATTATTCAAGCATTTTATGAACTTGGTTTATGAATATATTATGAGATAGTCATTTTATTTTCATGTCACATTTACTCAAATTGGCTTGGTGATTGGATTGTTGGACATTTTGTAAGGTTTATTAAATTTTGTTACAAGTTGTGAGTCTTACATTATTATTTATATAACTTGAGTTCTTGAAATGAAGTTTTTGGTTTATTGACATTTCATCAAGTTCAATTAGAACTAGTTTATAGATTGGGATTGTCTTGAATGATTATTGTTATTGTTTATGGCATTTCTAAGATAGCTAGTCATTTTCGGTACTTCATTGAACTAGAGGGCAATTATCACTATGCCTAGAAGGTCAATTTTCTTAATAAACCTCTAGGGATAATTGTCTAGACAAGTCAAGTAAATTATCCTAGTCGGGATTTTGAGGGTTGTTACATTCTCCATGGCTGTCTCTAACATCTTTATTGTATGTTTAAGTTCTTTAACATTTTCCTCGGGACTCTTTTTCTTTGAGTCAGGAGTGAAACAGTTTCTGGGTAAGAAAGATTTTGGTTTTCGTTCTTTTTGTCTACAAGAAGTTGGAGGGGTTTCTAAGATAGATGATATTGTTGAAGGGGTAGGTGATGCCACTGCTAAAGATTGTGCTTGAACCATTAGTAGGCTTTGTTGTTGGCAAGCTAAATTAGAAAGTTAAGTTATTAACAAAACCATATACCTTGAGCAACTCATAACCACCCAATCCATTCCTTGGAGAAGCTCTCATAGAAAATACTGTTGAAGAAAAAACCGGTTTGACCCAATAAAACCAAAAGAAAGGTGGAGATCTTTTGGGCTTCAAATTAAATAACTTGCCAACCAAAAGAAAGATTCACCTAAATTACGTTTAAAATTATATTGGAATCGACCGAATATGACTCAACACGACTTAACCATTCACTTGAATCGACCAATTACATGATTGTATCCTTAAAAAAAAGTAAATTACGACCAATTACATAATTGCATTTGTGAAAAGCCAGATTTACAAAATGACTACAACCAAACAAGCCAAGCATCCGAAACTATTCAACTCTTGCAACCATAGTCGTAAACACTTGCCACAAGTTGCAGAGCGTTTTTCTTATGCGTAACAGTCCCAGGAGTCATCAATGTATCGATTTCCATCTTCGCTTCAGGCAATTCCCAATCAAACGAGTAAAGAAGGTTTGAAAGAGCCACCTCAACCGTTGTAGCTCCCATTGACATCCCTGGACACCCTCTACGACCCGACCCAAATGGGATCAACTCAAAATATGACCCTTTGTAGTCAATATCACTACCTATAAACCTATCCGGGTTGAACTCTTCTGGTTTTTCCCAATATTTAGGGTCTCGTCCTACAGCCCACACGTTCACGTACACTAGAGTCTTTTTGGGTATTTCGTAGCGGTCCAAAACGCATCTTTCTCTCGACTCGTGTGCGACCAAAAGTGGTGCAACTGGATACAATCTAAGCGCTTCTTTGATCACTGCTTTTAAATATTCGAGTTTATGTAGATCGTCTTCGTGTACTTTTCCTTTGTTTCCAATCACATTTCTCACTTCTTGTTGAACTTTCTTTAATGATTCGGGGTTCTTCATCAGCAATGTCATTGCCCATATAACTGTTGAAGCACTTGTTTCTGTTCCCCCCAACAAGATATTCTACAAAAATTAATACAAACAAATTAGCTATCAAGTAATCCAAATTCACATACGAATTCTCCTAATTCTAGTGTTATAGACATTTTCCACTTTTGCAAAGAAATGCACAAGTATTTGATATGTCTCATCCTTAGAGGTAAGAAAGAACACCCATGAGAATCTTGAAAAATCATCCATGACAACTAAACAGTAATACATTCCTCCGATACTTCTCACACTCACTGGACCAAATAAGTCCATGTGTAGAAGCTCAAAAGGACCGGCAGTAGAATTTAGAGACTTGGACTTGTGATTAATCTTGTGTTGTTTGCCCTTTTTGCATGGAACACATTTATCCTCACTACCATATCTCTTTAATGGAACACCTTCCACCAACCCATTTTTGGTGATGAAA
>CM067173.1:25338640-25392576 GCA_034093135.1 Erigeron breviscapus | reverse complement strand
CACGATTTCGACCAAAACATCAAAATCACCACCAAATCATTTAAACCCTAAATTTAACCCTAATTTCAATTTTACCATTTTCAAGACTTGGAATCACATCAAATCAACTAGAAACATATGAACAAGCATAAATAGAAGTAAATGGGATGAATTTAACTTACCAAAACTTCTCCTTGAGCTCAAGCCCAAATTTTGACCTAAATGGGTAAAATGCTAGGACTTGACTTTGATTCTTCAATAAGGCGAAAGTGAGATGAAGATGACTATGATTTCTATGTTATAACCGTTCCAACACTAATTTGATGCAAGAAATGGTGAAGAACAAGAGATGGTTCTTTTACTTGAGAGCAAATAGAGAAAGATAGATAGATAGGGAAAGAATGGTGAAGGAAAGGATAAGGGAGGGGAGAAAAGGGTCATGGGTGGCTGGTGGGTCGTGGACTACCCACGGGCTGACCCGATTCTCTTCTCAAGCCAAATTACAAAATAAACAATTAACACGTTTAAATCATACTATCGACCCGACTAACATACCACATTGTCATTTAATCACAAAACGACCCAAAATATTTCATTAACTTAAATTGTTAGCCAAATTACACATAAAGTCAACGGTCAAAATTACGATATAATGTGGTACAAACCAGTATCGTTTCATGTGGTACAAACCAATAGTATGATATAATGTGGTACAAACCAGTATCGTTTCATGTGGTACAAACCAATAGTACGATATAATGTGGTACAAACCAGTATCGTTTCATGTGGTACAAACCAATAGTACGATATAATGTGGTACAAACCAGTATCGTTTCATGTGGTACAAACCAATAGTACGATATAATGTGGTACAAACCAGTATCGTTTCATGTGGTACAAACCAATAGTACGATATAATGTGGTACAAACCAGTATCGTTTCATGTGGTACAAACCAATAGTACGATATAATGTGGTACAAACCAGTATCGTTTCATGTGGTACAAACCAATAGTACGATATAATGTGGTACAAACCAGTATCGTTATCATGTGGTACAAACCAATATCGTTATCATGTGGTACAAACCAATATTTCGATACAATGTGGTACAAACCAGTATCGTGATCATGTGGTACAAACCAATATTTCGATACAATGTGGTACAAACCAGTATCGTGATTTATTTTAAACAATTGTGTCCATAAAAATATAAAACAGTTTTGTGTATTCTCAGTCCCAAAGAAAAATATAGTAAATAGGGATTCATGAAACTCACTTAGTATATATATAACATAACATAGTTTTTACAATTGTTTATCTTCAAAGTTTCGTATAAAATAATTTTTATGCATGTATCTCAGTCCCCGTAATAAATCATATAAAAGAGTTTAAAAGGGGAATATGAAACTCACATAGTATATCATATAGTTTTGCAAATATCCTTTAAAGTTTCATACATATAAGTACATCAAATAGTTTTTATGCATGTATCTCAGTCCCCGAATAAATGGTATAAATAATTGAAAAGGGGAGTAATGAATCTCACCTTAGTTGTAGTGGCAATTAACAATAGTATGTAGTGGCAATTAAATGCAACAGATAATCCTTGTGATATGTTATCTAAAGCACATAAAATATAATTAACACATAATTTATACTAAGGTTTTATTTAGTAATTTATTATCCATCAATTATTATCATGATATATTTTATTCGGATAATAATTATAAGACGTTTTATTTGTATTTTAATTAAACAAGTTCTTTTATTTAATTAACGTATTTAATTTAAAACAGCTTATTTTATTTAAATAATTAAATAAAATAATTTAGAAAATCTTATAAATTAATCCATACTTTGTAAATACATTTAAAAATGTATTTCTTTTTATTATCAAATAATTTAAGTTATTAACATTTTTAAATAAACAAAAATCATTATTTTATAATTAAATAAAATATATAGAAAATCTTTATAATTTTAGTTTTTAACACTTTTATAACTATATTTCAAGTTTAATTTAGTTTTATTGTTATAAATAATCCATTTAGTAGTTATTAAATATACTGACGGTCAAGGGACTAAAACTGTAAGAAAGTTAACGGTTTAGGACTAAAACTGTCAGAAAATCTAACGGTGATTAACGGTCGTCAGAAAATGGACTTGTTTTGTAATAGTTTTAATAACAATCGTTAATAGTTTTAAGTATATATTTATATATATACTTAATTTATATAAATCTTTTTATATATAATTATATATATATATATATACACACATATATATAGTATACTCTAATATATATATATATATATATAATAAATATTATTTTATATATATTACGTACGTAAAACTTAATTACTAAATACAGGTGGTATAAATTTTTATAAGTAAATACTTACGGTGGTTGTACGTGTGTACGTGGTGCATGGAGCCGATGGTGAAGGTGGTGGTCGTGCATGGTGGCAATGGTGGTTCGTGGGAAAGGTGGTGATGAACAACAAGGTGGCAGCGGCGGTTTTGGATTCACGCAGTGGTACGTGGTGGTTCGATGGTGTTTGAAGATGAAACCATGGTGGTTGTTAAAAGGTGGTAGCCGTGAGGTGGTAAGTGGTGATGTTTACGTTCGAGTAGTAGCAGCAGTAGAACTTCATGGTGTTTTGGTGGTGTTGTTTTGATCATGGTATGTATATATATATGTATAGGTGGTGTTGGAGCCGATGGTGGTGTTCGAATGATATATATATATAACACACACACTTTACGTACCTATATATATATACATATATTTATGTACGTATATATACATATATATGGTTCATATATAAACTCACGCACACACTACACACACATGTATATATATGGTTTATATGTGTGTGTGCCGAGAGATAGAGAGTGAAGGAGAAAGGTGGTTTAAGGTGTTGAATCCTATCTATGTAAGTATCTATATATATAGTCAATATATATGTATTGAAGAGGAACTAAATGTAGTGGGGTTGTTCAAAAGAAAAAGAGAAGAGCAAATGTCGACATTTTTGGTTTGCATGAAAGCAAAAATGGGGGTGGGGCGGCATTTCTATCTATATCTATATGTAGTTATAGTATTATATAGCAAGGGGGCGGTGGCTTATGAAAGAAAACAAGAATTTGATGACATCAAATTCATTTTGATGTTTATGAAATTGGAGGGGTGGTCGAAAGGCAGAAAAACAAGTGGGGAAGGAACTCAAGTATGCATGTATTATCTATATCTATCCTGCATGTACTTAAAAGAATATAGAAAGGGAGGGAGATAAGAAGAAGGAAGTAGATGTCGACATAAACAAAAGATGGGGGGCCGCAGGTGGTGTCCAGAAAAACAAATACAATCAACATTTCAAATTGCAATTTGTATATTGCATGTGGGTTAAATATTAAATCATATGGGCTGTCGACATTACTATATTTTATATATAGTAATTACATCATCATTCGCCAGATGTCTAGTCCGTGATTTAGTCTAAATAGTTGTCGTTAAATCGTCAAAATTTAAATGTAATCTTATTAAGGCTTTAAACATAATACCTTAAGATTTGGCGTCCTTTACTTTAAATTAAATATCTTTATTTTTCCAACTATTTTAGTTGTTCATGAAGTATTATATTAAATAGACCAATTTCTATTTAATATAAAGCTTAATACTTAATATTTCTTAATATTTTTAGATTAAATCTCAATTAATAAAAGATTTAAAATTTTTGTTTTATCCGAAAATTGACGATTGTCACAGTATCTACCCGTTAAATGAAATTTCGTCCCGAAATTTAAAGTGTATCCTGAGAAAAGAAATATATATACTATTTTGATTTATATTTTGTACCAAGTGACAATAAATCGATGTTAAAAAGTGTGAGTCCCAAATATAGATGATTAACTTAAACCCGACTGGCAAGTACAACTGATCTTGATGGACAAGTTCAGTTTACGATCCAGATATGGATAACAAGAAACAATTGACTTAAAGTAAAATGCAAGAACTAAATGGCAGAAACTATATAAAGATATATATATGTATAATCAAGTATGTAGCATTGAGACACGTTGTTTTCTTTTTAATGTATTTGATTTATTGATATATAAACAAATACAAGGATTGTTGCGGAACAAAGATAAACACCCAAGTGTAAGTATCTAAACAATCCTGAAAAATAAGTGATCTAATTAACTTGGAAATACTCGTAAGTTTACTTAGAGTATATCTCACAAGTTGCAATGCAAAGTTTCAAGCCTTTTGCAAGTTGTGAGAAGACTTTGTATTTATAGACCAAGTCCATGATGATGTGGACAAGATCGTACAAATGTGGTTGTGAGCATTTAAGGAATTAAACCTAATTCCTTGCATGCTCATACTAGGAAGAGTATATAAGTCAGTTGATGTGACTTATAGTACTATGTTCCAAACCTATACTTTTACCTTGTACCTTTTATTAATAGATAAATCTATTAACTGGGTAAAGGTGTGTAAAGTAAAAAGTATTCCTCGTAATCAGTGTAAAGTGTTGTAAATACTTTACACTGAGATGCTTCAGTCTTCGATCTGGTAGAATCACTCTTTGCTCGCTTCTGAGATGATTCTCTTCTTCATACATCAGTCTTTGACTTCAGTATGAATGCTTCAGATTTATCTCGATCTGAACTGAAGTGAAGCTTCAGTGAAGGAATTCTGAGACATCTCAGAATTCTGTAAAACGTCTTCACTAAACTTCAAGCTATTTCTGAACAAATTATACTTGGTCGATTTTCGACCTAACAAATTCCCCCTATTTGTTCTGAAATAGTGCATGCATCTCAGACTTCTATCTATACATGTTTGTAAGTCTGAAATGCAAGTTTTTTTTAAGTTGTAAAAATTTTCTAAGTACATCTTATAGATCATGATGTCTCAGAATTTTACTTGTGGTTTTTCTAACTTAAACTTACCATCTACTTATTGGTTACAATTTGCAACATATATATACAAACTGAAATGTTTTTTACAAATGTAAATATATTACAAGTACATGATAAACTGAAAAGAAACTACTTCTTGGCAGGGCCTTGAACCAGAAGGTGCCTCAGTAGGTTTCTCTTCAGTGGAGAATGATCCTTCTTTCCAAACAATCTTCCTTCAATTTCTACCTTGGCCTGCATCTTTTGTTGTATTCTTGCTAACCATGAACCAATCAAGGTAGATTTAGGCTTCCCTTTCAGAATCTGGATCATCTCCCTATGCTCAGAAATCCCAAACTCGTGCACTGAAAGCTTCAATCCATCAGCTTTTGTTACTTCCATATCAATTATTTTGGCTGAATGAGATCGATGATTCATATAATGCTCATATTGATCTCTTTCATGTTTTCTTTCAATTTCAATAGCATCATCAGACATTGGTTTGAAGGTAGAAAGATCAGCATCACGAACATTCTTTCTTGATGATCTTGGTCCAGTCACTTTGGGCTTAATGGTTGGTCTGAGCAACTCTTTCTCAACCTTCAGAACTTCGGCCAGAATTTCCTTCCTTTTGATCGCCATTTCTTTTTCTCTATTTTTCTTTAAGTCTTCAATGGACAACTTAAAGGTCAGACTTTCTAACTTTGTTCCAGAGGAGAGTAGTTCATCCCACACTCATACTCAAGCACATCAACAATAGCCTTTTGCACTCCTGGATCATTTTTGATTTTCAAGTATCTTTCCAATGATAAACCAAGAGCTGCAGCATCTATATGATCAAGGGTCCCCATCTTCAGATGTTGTTCCCTTTCTCTTTCTTTGTTTTCCCTCCACATAATAAATTGATTGGAAACCTGCTTTTGCAATGCTTCCAACTTCTTACTATCAGCCTCAAGATCGTGCAAGGGATAACCATGCTCATCCACATTCTCACCAACAATGATTCCAGAACCCTTAGAACTTTTCTTTGGTTCTTCTACTTCTTGAGCCTTGCCTTTGCCCTTGTCTTTCTTCTGAACTTCTTCCCCCTGAACTGAGGCACTACCAGATGGTACCTCAGTTTGCTTCTTGGTTGCTTCAATCATTTCTTGAGTACTAGCCAGCAAACCAATAGGCACACTTCCCCCCTTTGGGAATCTCTGAAGGCATTTTAGCATAAAGGTCAATTGAAGTTTTAATTGCCTTCAGTGGTTCCCAACTTTGTTGTTCTAGGCAATCACATATACCCTTTGCCATTGTAGCAAACTGAGCCCTTAATCTGAATGAAGAATTAAGGTTCAGTGCTTCTTGATCTTTTACATCCTTCAACATCTTTCTATCTTCTTCAGTGAAAGAAGTAGGGGGAGGAGGAGCAATAACAGTTTCTTTCTTCAGAAGAGTTAGAATTTCATCTAACTGTTTGGACTGATTCTGAACTGAACCTTCAAGCTTGGACACTGAATCTTTTACTTCATTTACAGCCTTGTCCACTTTGTCATTTGTGTCTTTGGTTAGTTCAGCAATCATCATTCTAACCTCCGCACTAACCTTCTCAGAAATGGATTCTGAAATCTGAGAACTAGATTCTGAGTTAGCTCAGACTTCAGATTATCCAAAATACCAACACTTATAGAAGCCCCAAGTTCTTTATCATTTATACTTGGCTTCTGAACCAACTCATGTACTTCTCTTCCAACAGCCATAAAATCTTGCTTCAACAGCTGAACACAAGATGTCAAGTTTGCAACCACGGAAGCTTGCACATCTCTCTTTGTTAACCTGAAGGCTTCTCTGATTGCAGCGCTCACCTTGTTGCAAGTCATCACCAGCTCATTCAGCTTCCCAACTACTAGTCCTTCGTTTCCAGCAACCTTGGTTAACTCAGTTCCAAGAAACATCTGAGCACCTTTTATATCAGCCACTGAACTAGTATTGGCAGTTAGAGACTTGGTTAAATCCTCCACCCTAAGAATAAGGCTTTGGACTTCGGTTTGAGTTTTCTCTAACTGTGCTTCCACATTTAAAGGTGGTGGCGGTTGTGCAGAAGCAGGAGCAACAAATGGTAGATTACCAAGCCCTTTAAGTACATTATTCATTTGTAAATCAGTTGGACTCTCAGATTCTGTCTCAGAATCCAAGTCCTTCTCTATTGGGGCATCATAATTGATAGGCGGTGGGATGTTGTGAATTTGGGGGTGAAGAAATTGAAGTGATGGAGTGAAAGTTGGATCGGTGACATAGGCAGGAGTAGTGCCTGGTGGAAAAATTGGATGTTGATGAGATGGAGGTGGTGGAACATAAGGATTAATATCTTGTTTAGGTTGAATTTGGATTTCTGGGGGAGGAGGAGGGGCGTTTGCGAGGATGGTGGCTGGCTCAGAATCAGATTGATTTGCCTCCAATAATCCCTCGTCAAACTCAAAATCAGCAAGAGAATCAAGATTCTCCTGAGGTAGCTCATCGTCATCCCAGAAAGCATTCACTTTTACAATTTGGTCAGATATGCTCTGGTTTGGGTCACTAGTACCCGCACCAGTTTCTGGTTCAACATCTGCAGAAGTAGGTGCATCATTACCAGATTCAACCATTGGCAACTTTTCTTTAGGTCGACTAACGGGTCCCACATTCTTTTGTGGCCCACTTAGTGACCTTTCTGAACCAGCTAGTGTGGGTGAAACAGTTTTATTAAATACCTGAAGCATAGCAGAGGAGAGTTCAGGCTCATCTTCAGCAGTGGATGCCTTTGAGAAATCTCTGCTGTATTCTGGTACTGAAGCTTCAGGTCCAGCTTGATTATATTCTTCACCAAGAATATCCATGAAACACAAGCTCAGAAATCTTGGAAAAGCGATATGCAGACTTCTCTTTCCTTTTAATTTTGTAACCAGCTGAGAAAAGAGAATCTCAGCAAAGTCTGCCTGTATCCCATTCCAAATATAATACCCCATCTCAACTTGGGGTAATGAAAGTTGGTCCAACCCTCCATGGTTGCCACCAAGACTTTCCACAATCTGGGTCCAGAAGAACCTCCAGCAATTGCCAAATCCAGACATAAATATGTGTCCGGAGGTCTTCAGATTACCATTAGCATCCTCCATATCGCCATGACCGGTGGCGACTAGAACCTCCCTGAAATTGACTCCTTTGAGTCTTTTAGCAAACACCTGGGAAGGTTCGAGGTAGTTCAGATGAAGGGAATTTCTGAACCCCTCAAGAGTGATAACACACTTCTTGGTGCCCTCATTGAGAGTGAAGGAGATGGATTGTTCATCTTTGCTCACCACAGCAGTATACCAGAATTCAAGCAAGTATCGATGATACAATGCCTGAGGATTAGCGGTCAGAGCATAATGGAAAGGGGATTGCTCCCAAAAATTATTAATTTTCCCATTAGTGTTTTGGATTTCACATTTAATTGAGCCAAGAAATTGCTCATGTTAAATCGAATTTGTGAAGGAGTGAAATTCTTTGGCCAAATGGCAGATGTTTTCACATCATCCGATGGAGTATATTTAAAATTGATGAGCGATTTAGGTTGTGAAGAAGATGATGATTTAGACATTTTAAGAATCGAAGAGTGAAAGTGAAAGGAATATGAAGAGTTAAGGAATTTTGAGAGTAAATATGAGAGAGATTGATGATTGGAAAGTGAATGAAAAACGAAGTAAATGAAAGAATGAAAAGGAATTTGAATTTAAGATGGAATATAAAATGATTTTCCAATTAAAAACAATTTCTGGGGTCAAGTCCGCATTTAATGCAGAGACGTTTGAGTGACCCCACCCTGCAACACTTTTTCAGAAAAAGTACTCATTTCTTTCCTTTTACGGCGCAACTTGTGTGACACATAAGCATGACCAACGTAAGTTAAAAACATAGTATGCAGTATGCCACGTGTACACACAATTGGCCAAGTATCAAAAATATCTTGAAAAGATTTTTGTATTTCAGTGATGACTAAACAAATTCTGAGCATGGTCAGTTCCAAAGAGATCTGAACCATCTCAGTTAATAAAATTCAACTGAAATATTTTTGATTTTCTGAAGTGCTTCAGTTAAATATGTTTTTCTGAGTAAAAGGTTCCCCCTCAAAAATGAAGGTTTATTTTAATTTGAAAAATATTTAACATTCCCCCTGAAGTGATGATCCATGAATTAATAAGTGCCAAGATAGTATCACAAAGGCGTTCGATAGCTAGGCGAGCAAAAATTACATGGATCGCTCAGACTGGTGAACCAGATCAGTGTCACTGAGGCGTTCATAACAAGATTACCAGTCTAAGGATTTAACATACCCAACTCACTGACTAGATGTTTAAAGGTTTTGACATCTAAAGGTTTTGTAAAACATCAGCGAGTTGCTTATCAGTGGGAATAAAGTGCAATTCAATATCTCCTTTTAGAATATGATCACGAATGAAATGATACCTGAGATCAATGTGCTTGGTTTTCGAGTGCATCACAGGATTGTGAGATATGGCAATGGCACTAGTGTTATCACAAAAGATTGGAGTCTTTGTGTAAGTAACACCAAAATCAGTCAGCTGGTTTTTCATCCATAGAATCTGAGCACAACAACTTGCTGCAGAAATATACTCGCTTCTGCAGTGGATAGTGATACTGCAGTCTGCTTCTTACTGGTCCAGCTTACTAATTTGCCACCAAGGAAATGACACCCACCTGTGGTACTTTTCCTGTCTATCTTACAACCTGCATGATCAGAATCTGAATACCCCATTAGATCTAGACTAGAGCCTTTGGGATACCAAAGACCCAGTCTGGGGACACCCTTAAGGTATCTGAAGATCCTTTTAACAGCATTTGCATGTGCTTCTCTGGGATCAGACTGAAATCTAGCACAAAGGCATGTTGCAAACATTATGTCTGGTCTACTTGCAGTTAAATACATCAGTGAACCAACCATACCACGATATTTTGTATGGTCCACTGGTTTTCCATGTGGATCAGAATCCAAAGTTAATGGAGCAGAAATAGGAGTATCTTTTGATGAGACTGAATCAAATTGATATTTCTTTAATAAATCTCTGACATATTTTTCCTGGTTTATGAAAATACCATCTTCAGGTTGTTTTACTTGAAGTCCCAGAAAATATGTCAGTTCACCCATCATACTCATTTCATAATCAGAAGACATGATTTTAGAAAAATTTTCACACATCTTCTCATTTGTAGAACCAAACACAATATCATCAACATAAATTTGTACTAAAAGGATATCACTTTTATCATGCAATATGAACAAAGTGTTATCAATCGCACCACGTTTAAAACCATTTTTAAGAAGATGTTTAGTAAGAGTATCATACCAGGCTCTGGGTGCTTGTCTCAGACCATATAGGCTTTGTTCAGTCTGTACACCCAATGTGGTTTTTCTTCATTGATGAACCCTGGTGGTTGATACACATAAACGACTTCTTCTAGTTCTCCATTCAGGAATGCACTTTTGACATCCATTTGATAGACTTTAAACTGATGATGAGCTGCAAAAGCTAAGAATATTATGATAGCTTCAAGTCTAGCAACTGGTGCAAAGTTTCATCAAAATCTATTCCCTCTTCTTGTGCATATCCTTTTGCAACAAGTCTTGCTTTGTTTCTGATGATATGACCATCTTCATCCATCTTGTTTCTGAAGACCCATCTTGTCCCAATTGGTTCCTTCTTCAGGTTACTGGGACAAGGAACGAGTTCCCATACATCGTTTCTTTTAAACTGGTTGAGCTCATCTTGCATGGCTTCAACCCAGCTTGGGTCTTGCATAGCCTCGTCAATCTTCTTGGGTTCAATTAGAGATAAGAAGATGACGTTTAAGCATTGATCGCTTGTGGCTCTTCTGGTCTGAACCCCTCTACTGGACTCTCCAATAATTTGCTCGATTGGATGTGCTTTTGTCCATTTAGAGTATTGACCAGGATGAACAATGATATCAGTGCAAGAACTTCTCTGAGTACCTTCAGGAGGAGCTTCAGAAAATACATCTTCAGCTTCTTCTTCTTCCTGCAGATCATGACTTGCATTATGAAATTCTTCAGATTGAGGTTGCTCAGTGGAGCCTGATATCAGAGGAGAAGCAGCATGTACATCTGATCCAATAGTCAGTTCAGAAGGTAGTTTGAAACTGACTGGAGGATAAAATGGAATGTTGCTAGGCTTGTTTACTACTGGTTCTGAACGGAGATGTTCAGAAGCAGGTTCAGGTGACTGATCAGTTTCAGCAATAGGATCAGAATCACCAAAACTTATTGGACTTTCTGAGGGTGTACAGGATGGAATTTTTAAAGATTGCAGAATTGGATTCATCAAAGGTAACATGAATTGACTCATCAACCTTTTCAAGTCTCTTGTTAAAGACTCTAAAGGCCTTGCGATTTGATGAATATCCTAGGAAGTACCCTTCATCAGCTTTTGCATCAAATTTCCAAGCTGATTAGAATTGTTCAGAATGTATACTGGACATCCAAATACATGGAAGTATCCAATATTAGGCTTTCTATTTTTGAGTACTTCATAGGAGGTCTTCTTGTGTCTTTTGACATAAACAGATCTGTTCTAAGTGTAGCAGGCAGTTGCAACAGCTTCAGCCCAGAAATTCTTGGGAAGACCAGATTCATTCAACATACTTCTAGCAGCTTCAATCAGCGTGCGATTCTTTCTTTCTACAACACCATTCTGCTCTGGTGTGTGGGCTGAGGAGAAGTTTTGAGATATGCCAGTTTCAGTGCAGAAGGACTCCAGAGTGGCATTTCTGAATTCAGTGCCATTGTCACTTCTGAGCTGACAAACTTTTCGCTTGTGCTTGAGCTCAATTTGTTTGATGAGAGCAATGATTTCAGCAGCAGCTTCACTTTTGGACCTGAGGAAAATCACCCAGCAGTATCTTGAATATTCATCAACGATAACAAGGGTGTATTTCTTTCCTGCTCTGGTCTGAACATTCACTGGTCCAAAAAGGTCCATGTGAAGCATGTGAAGAGGTTCAGTTATACTAAAGCTTTGCTTTGTCTTGAATGAAGCTCTTTCATGCTTACCCATTTCACAACCTGGACATGGCTTGTCTTTATTGAAAGACATAGAGGGTATCCCATCAACAAGTTGTTTTCTAGACAACTTATTGATGTTCTTGAAGTTCAGATGGGATAATCTCTTGTGCCACAGCCAGTTTGTGTCTTCATCTGCCTTTGAGTAAAAACATTGTTCAGTGGTAGAAGGATTCATATCAATGACATAAATGTTTCCCTTCCTTGGTGCAATCAGTACCACTTTCCATCTCTGTTGAATATGGTGCCTTGTGAATATCAAATAAAACCTTGAAGCCATCATCACACAGTTGACTGACACTGATCAGGTTATATTTCAAACCGTTCACATATGCAACACGTGTGAATTTGACTTGACCATTATTCACCACACCATATCCCTCAGTTTTTCCATTACCATCATTTCCAAAAACTATTGAGGGCCCCTCTTGCACCCTATATTCCTCTAGCAGGGTCTGATAACCAGTCATGGTTCGGCCAACAGCACTGTCCAGAAACCATATATTCTTCTTTCGGTCTCCCTGCACACAAACAAAGATTAGTTCTTTTTGGGAACCCATCTTTGGATGGGTTCTCTAGACTCTCCCTTAGCAGTCTCAGATTTCTTTGGTTCATAAGGAACAGAAGGATCAAAGGGGATTTCAGTCATTATTTCAGATGACAAAAAAATAGTTGGTTTGATGGGGTTTTCAACCTTTTTCTTTTCAGATTTCTGCCTGATTTGCTTGGAAAAGGGTTTTGTATTTTGTTTTGGTTGAAGAGGAGGAGTTTCAACATTTTTTAAACGTGCATTACAACTCTGCACTTGTCTAGCCAATAGTTGAAATTGACTTTCTAACCTAACAAAATTGATTCTTCATTAGACACCTGAGCCTTACCTGAATCTGAGGTAGATGGCCCAGTGGGGGAGAAATTTTTCTTCTTCTTTAGGTCTTTAGGAACCTTAGATGAAGTCTGAGGGGATGGCTTTTTGGATTTAGCCTTCCTTTCTGAAACAGTTGTCTGAGCTGTTCCAGATTTACCCTCAGATTGTTCCTGGGCTTTATTAGTTACAGTTTTCTGCTTGCCAACTTTAGGAAAGATGATTTCAGGTTTTATTTCCTTTGGAAGAGCATCTAAATCAGTGATTATAGATGCCAAATGAAGATCACCAGACTCATATGCTGCTCTTTGTGATGCAAAAGTATTTTTAATTGCAGCATCTGGCCTTGGTGCTTTCATCCAAGATTAATAATTGCTTGTTCTTTTTCAAGGATGGATTTTAATTCTTCCTTTTCCAATTCTAAAGTTGCAACCATAGACTGATAACTTTTAGAGCCAATTGAACATCTTTCAGTTCTTTTAGTCTGGCATGACTGGCGTTCAGTTCAGAAGCATTATTTTCAAACATTTTTAGGCTTTCTGAACGCACTGTCTCAACAAATGAGATGTCAGCCTCTAAAAGAACCAAAAGGTCCAGTTTGTGTTCCTCATATTTCAAAGCCAAAATTACTGACCTTTTTCATTACAATATCCACCCAGCGACCAGATTCAACATCGGATTTGACCAAATGACCTTGATCTTCGTGTGCCATGAAACACATGTCCCTAACTTCTTCTTCATCATCAGATGATTCATCAGAATCTTCCCATTTTTCAGTTTTGGCAATCATACAACTGTTGCTTGGAGTTGTCTTGTGCCAAAAGAGCCATATGTGCCTTTAACTTCTTGTATTTGGCCTTATAGCTGTCATCAGATTTCTGAAAAATAGAATGGTTAGGAGCAGATTGTGAGGATGATGGTTGACTAGATCTGCATTCCTTCATGAAATGTCCTTTCTTGCCACATTTAAAGCATTCAAGATTAGACTTGTCAATAGAAGCGCTGGAAGCAAAAGGTTTGCCAGATCGATTTGATTTGGCCTTAAAACGATTGAACGTTTTAGCCAGCATGGCAACCAGATCATCATTGTCATCCTCATTACAATCATGAGTAACATTACCAGAGACACCAGTTTTTAACATTTCAGAAACCATCTTCTTCATCGAGTCAGAAAAGTCACTCTCAGAAGATAGTAGAGCAGTGCTATGTGGTTCAGAATACTGAACCATACCAGAACTGGTAGAAACATGATTCTTGGCATCCTGCTCAGCCAAAGCTCTCTCAGCTTTGTTATCTTCAGTATATCTGAAGGCTCCATAAAGGGAAGCAAGAGTGTGACTGTGCAAAGTTTTGCCTTGTCTCAAGACCAAGATTAAATTTTCCCATTTAGAAGGTAAAATGTCACAAAATTTTTCCAACAAAATTTCTTTATCTTTGGTTACACCCAGGGCTTTCAGTTGATTTACCAGATTTGTGAATCTGATGTAAGTTTGAGTTAAGGTTTCCCCAGGGACAGCAAAGAAAGACTCATATCTTTTGTTTAAAGCAACTTTTTCTTGTGACAATTGTCTCATTTGTGCCTTCAAACTGTGTCATTAGTTCCTCCCACATTAATTTGGAATTTTCAAGTAAAACAAGAGTGGGACATAAGGGTTTCAGGAACTGCATATAAAATCATATTTTGTAACTTAGTGTCAAGGTCTACAAGTCTATGATCTTCCTCAGACCAATGATCCTTCTCCTTAGGTGACTGCCTAGGGAGTCCCATCGGTATTTCTGACAACAGTAGAAGCATTCATGGGGACAAAGGGTCCTTCTTTTAAGATATCGGGCAAATGTCTCTCAACACCAGCAATATACTTTAGCATGCATGCTTTCCATGTTTGAAAGTTTTCACTGTTCCCATCAAACTTGGGAACAGGATTATTTGGAAAGTGTACGTGTACATTATGTGATGGTATATTGTTGTTGATGATAGGGGGTGGAGTAGTGTTATTAGGGTCAGGACGTTCTTGTTGAAAGTCAGCCATCTATGCAGATCAAAGGTTAATGAATTGATATAATTCAACCTTAAGGCTATGATACCAATTGTGAGTCCCAAATATAGATGATTAACAAACCCGACTGGCAAGTACAACTGATCTTGATGGACAAGTTCAGTTTACGATCCAGATATGGATAACAAGAAACAATTGACTTAAAGTAAAATGAAAGAACTAAATGGCAGAAACTATATAAAGATATATATATGTATAATCAAGTATGTAGCATTGAGACACGTTGTTTTCTTTCTAATGTATTTGATTTATTGATATATAAACAAATACAAGGATTGTTGCGGAACAAAGATAAACACCCAAGTGTAAGTATCTAAACAATCCTTAAAAACAAGTGATCTAAATAACTTGGAAATACTCGTAAGTTTACTTAGAGTATATCTCACAAGTTGCAATGCTAAAGTTTCAAGCCTTTGCAAGTTGTGAGAAGACTTTGTATTTATAGACCAAGTCCATGATGATGTGGACAAGATCGTACAAATGTGGTTGTGAGCATTTAAGGAATTAAACCTAATTCCTTATGTGCTCATACTAGGAAAGAGTATATAAGTCAGTTGATGTGACTTATAGTACTATGTTCCAAACCTATACTTTTACCTTGTACCTTTTATTAATAGATAAATCTATTAACTGGGTAAAGGTATGTAAAGTAAAAGTCTTCCTCGTAATCAGTGTAAAGTGTTGTAAATACTTTACACTGAGATGCTTCAGTCTTCGATCTGGTAGAATCACTTTGCTCGCTTCTGAGATGATTCTCTTCTTCATTCTTCAGTCTTTGACTTCAGAATGAATGCTTCAGATTTGTCTGATCTGAACTGAAGTGAAGCTTCAGTGAAGGAATTCTGAGACATCTCAGAATTCTGTACAAACGTCTTCACTAAACTTCAAGCTATTTCTGAACAAATTATACTTGGTCGATTTCCGACCTAACAAAAAGATGCTTTATTTAACTCACCTAAATTATAGATTTCAAAATTTCAAAATTTAAATTCACCTTTCTATCTCTTTCCTTTTTCGACCGTTTGAATCTGTCTGTTTTTCTGCTATATAAACAACGCTACAACACACAATTTGTACTACTTTCTTCATACTTAATAAAGAGAAGGAGGGAGGGAGAAAGGAAGGACAGGAAATCGAACGCGATAGAAAGGTGAGAGGTAAAATGGTGAGGGGATAAGAGGGTGGAATATGATGAGGAAAAAGTAAACTTTAAAGGTAGCCAGGGGATAATGAAATAAATAAGCTGGTTTTACTTCGGAAACAACACAGTTTGATCAAAAAATTCATCTAGAGAAAAAATTGATTTTAGCAATTTATGGATTCACGTCTTCCTGTAATCCATTTGATTTGACTTAATGTGATCTATTCCTTATCATATTAAACAACTATTTTTAAGCAAGATGCGGATTTGAGAAGCTCCTCTCAACCTTGGTAACAATGATTTAAAGGGATGATAAAGTTTAGAAATTTTATCTTTAGTAAAAAAATAATTCAGTAATTACTAATTACTGTAATAATGATTAAAATTACTGTAGTTTATGCACACCTGTCCGTTCTTCCAGGTTACATTTCCCTTTTCATCCTCTATAATAGAACGCGTTTTCTTAAAGAAAATGCACACCAGATCTTCTCTCTATCTTATTTACTTAGTTCATTTGTTAATTTGTTTTAAGTTATTCCTCTCGCAGCTATTGTATTCTAACAGATCTCCGACTTTTCTTTTGGTAAGTTATTTTTCTCATCTTAAATCATATACTATCTATTATGTGTAAAACATCTAATATTGTTGAGAATATTTCTTGTATATTTGTTGTGTCAATTGTCTGACAAATTTTTATTGTAGATAAGAAGAACTTAAGAGAGTCATTGCTTAAGTTATCTAAGCAATAGGGTCTTGCAGTAAATTCATTTTACCACCAAAGTACAGAATCATTAATTGCAGATATTTTTTGTAGTTATATATGAGAATATATGTATTAATTAAATCCAGGTATTCAAGCGATGTATACATATACATATTTGTAGCATGTATAATCAAAATATCAATTCTAAATCTTTACACCAGCATACTTCCATATTTAACGTATTTAACTTAAGATATTCTAATATACGATCATAATAATGCTGCAGTCATTATTAGGATTTTATATTACAACATTTTGAGTTAAATTCGTTAAACATTTTCATATGTTACTATAAAGCATTCTATATCAAGTAGTTCAAGTAGAATCATAACCAGTAAAAATACGCATGTATATAGTAATTGTTCTATGCGGGGTTATAGTCTAGGTTCATCAATATGCTACCAAGTTGACTATAATTATCTTTTGTTATAATTCCGAGTGGTGTGGACCCCTCCGTAACACTATGATGATTTTCCAATTTGTTTGCTTATTTTTGTGTTTAAAATACTTACAGGTTATTTCTACGATGAATTACTTAATTCTATAGATATAAATAATATCTATCCATTAAATTTAAGCAACCTTAAATTTAATTACTTTCTTTTTATAAAATCTTGGTAGTATCTACCCGTTAAATTTAAGCAACCTTAAATTTAACTACTTTCCCTTGATAAAATCTAGGTAGTATCTACCCGTTAAATTTAAGCAACCTTAAATTTAAATACTTATTCTATGTAAGACATGAAATTTTACATTCTAAGCATGTATAAGCACATTGTCACAAAACAGTTATAGTCTAAGTTTATTAATGCAACCTAATAGTTCATTTATCAGGGCCACTAATGCAACCTAGTTCACTATAACCTGTGGCTCTGATACCAATCTGTCACACCCCCAAAATGCGGAATCGAAGGTGTGAACAATAAAGGAAATCACAACACACAAATTACAATAAACGACCTCTAAATGAGACGTTTTGGAAAGCTTTTATACAAAATAACCATTTTTGTTACAAAAGAAAATACAAATACAAATTTATTTAGATTGAGATTCTTTTAAATGCGGAAATATAATAACTGAAGACATCTCAAAATACTTTTATTCCATAGTGTGTAGTGACTCCAAAATATGCATCACGTATATGCATCATATAGCTCAAGTACCTGAGAATACACGTTTAAATTTCGTCAACATAAAGTTGGTGAGTTCATAGTTTTTGATAAAAAGAGTTTACCTTTGGATCACAAGATTTATAAAAGATATTGTGGTACAAACCAATAGTACGATATAATGTGGTACAAACCAGTATCGTTTCATGTGGTACAAACCAATAGTACGATATAATGTGGTACAAACCAGTATCGTTTCATGTGGTACAAACCAATAGTACGATATAATGTGGTACAAACCAGTATCGTTTCATGTGGTACAAACCAATAGTACGATATAATGTGGTACAAACCAGTATCGTTTCATGTGGTACAAACCAATAGTACGATATAATGTGGTACAAACCAGTATCGTTTCATGTGGTACAAACTAATAGTACGATATAATGTGGTACAAACCAGTATCGTTATCATGTGGTACAAACCAATATCGTTATCATGTGGTACAAACCAGTATCGTGATTTATTTTCAAATAATTGTGTCCATAAAAATATAATATAAAACCAAATTTCGATACAATGTGGTACAAACCAGTATCGTGATCATGTGGTACAAACCAATATTTCGATACAATGTGGTACAAACCAGTATCGTGATTTATTTTAAACAATTTTGTCCATAAAAATATAAAACAGTTTTGTGTATTCTCAGTCCCAAAAAAAAATATAGTAAATAGGGATTCATGAAACTCACTTAGTATATATATAACATAACATAGTTTTTACAATTGTTTATCTTCAAAGTTTCGTATAAAATATTTTTTATGCATGTATCTCAGTCCCCGGAATAAATCATATAAAAGAGTTTAAAAGGGGAATATGAAACTCACATAGTATATCATATAGTTTTGCAAATATCCTTTAAAGTTTCATACATATAAGTACATCAAATAGTTTTTATGCATGTATCTCAGTCCCCGAATAAATGGTATAAATAATTGAAAAGGGGAGTAATGAATCTCACCTTAGTTGTAGTGGCAATAACAATAGCATGTAGTGGCAATTAAATGCAACAGATAATCCTTGTGATATGTTAACCTAAAGCACATAAAATATAATTAACACATAATTTATACTAAGGTTTTATTTAGTAATTTATTATCCATCAATTATTATCATGATATATTTTATTCGGATAATAATTATAAGACGTTTTATTTGTATTTTAATTAAACAAGTTCTTTTATTTAATTAACGTATTTAATTTAAAACAGCTTATTTTATTTAAATAATTAAATAAAATAATTTAGAAAATCTTATAAATTAATCCATACTTTGTAAATACATTTAAAAATGTATTTCTTTTTATTATCAAATAATTTAAGTTATTAACATTTTTAAATAAACAAAAATCATTATTTTATAATTAAATAAAATATATAGAAAATCTTTATAATTTTAGTTTTTAACACTTTTATAACTATATTTCAAGTTTAATTTAGTTTTATTGTTATAAATAATCCATTTAGTAGTTATTAAATATACTGACGGTCAAGGGACTAAAACTGTAAGAAAGTTAACGGTTTAGGACTAAAACTGTCAGAAAATCTAACGGTGTTTAACGGTCGTCAGAAAGTGGACTTGTTTTGTAATAGTTTTAATAACAATCGTTAATGGTAGTTTTAAGTATATATTTATATATATACTTAATTTAAAATCTTTTATATAATACATATATACTTCACAATATATATATTTACGGCATATATATATTATATATTACATATATATGTATATATATATAATTATACTACACACACTCGTATATTTTTATAGAAATACTTACGGTGGTTGTACGTGGTGCATGGAGCCGATGGTGAAGGTGGTGGTCGTGCATGGTGGCAATGGTGGTTCGTGGGAAAGGTGGTGATGAACAACAAGGTGGCAGCGGCGGTTTTGGATTCACGCAGTGGTACGTGGTGGTTCGATGGTGTTTGAAGATGAAACCATGGTGGTTGTTAAAAGGTGGTAGCCGTGAGGTGGTAAGTGGTGATGTTTACGTTCGAGTAGTAGCAGCAGTAGAACTTCATGGTGTTTTGGTGGTGTTGTTTTGATCATGGTATGTATATATATATGTATAGGTGGTGTTGGAGCCGATGGTGGTGTTCGAATGATATATATATAAACCCACCATTCTCTATCTCTCGGCACACACACATATAAACCATATATATGTATATGTGTGTGTAGTGTGTCTGCGTGGTTATATATATATATACGTACAGATATATATAGATATAGTAGAACATCATAAGATTTATATAAATTGAGTATATATATAATATATATATAGATAACCACGCACACCCACTACACACACATATACATATATATGGTTTATATGTGTGTGTGCCGAGAGATAGAGAGTGAAGGAGAAAGGTGGTTTAAGGTGTTGAATCCTATCTATGTAAGTATCTATATATATAGTCAATATATATGTATTGAAGAGGAACTAAATGTAGTGGGGTTGTTCAAAAGAAAAAGAGAAGAGCAAATGTCGACATTTTTGGTTTGCATGAAAGCAAAAATGGGGGTGGGGCGGCATTTCTATCTATATCTATATGTAGTTATAGTATTATATAGCAAGGGGGCGGTGGCTTATGAAAGAAAACAAGAATTTGATGACATCAAATTCATTTTGATGTTTATGAAATTGAAGGGGTGGTCGAAAGGCAGAAAAAAAACAAGTGGGGGGGGGGGAGGGGGGGGAAGGAGGGAGGAAGGGGGGGAAAGAGAAGGGGGGGGGGGGGAGGGAAGGAAGAAAAAAGGAGGGGGTGGGAAGAAGAAAGAGGGGGGGAGAAAGAAAAAGAAGGGGAAAAAAAACAACTTCAGTACCTTTACAGACGAAAAGCCCAAAAAAAAACAAGTGGGGAAGGAACTCAAGTATGCATGTATTATCTATATCTATCTCTGCATGTACTTAAAAGAATATAGAAAGGGAGGGAGATAAGAAGAAGGAAGTAGATGTCGACATAAACAAAAGATGGGGGGCCGCAGGTGGTGTCCAGAAAAACAAATACAATCAACATTTCAAATTGCAATTTGTATATTGCATGTGGGTTAAATATTAAATCATATGGGCTGTCGACATTACTATATTTTATATATAGTAATTACATCATCATTCGCCAGATGTCTAGTCCGTGATTTAGTCTAAATAGTTGTCGTTAAATCGTCAAAATTTAAATGTAATCTTTTTAAGGCTTTAAACATAATACCTTAAGATTTGGTATCCTTTACTTTAATTTAAATATCTTCATTATTCCAACTATTTTAGTTGTTTATAAGGTATTATATTAAATAGACATTTCTATTTAATATAAAGCTTAATACTTAATATTTCTTAATATTTTTAGATTAAATCTCAATTAATAAAAGATTTAAAATTTTTGTTTTATCCGAAAATTGACGATTGCCACAGCTACGTTTACGGCATGACTTACATATATTACAAAAGCATGATCCAACATATACGTTTCATACAACACAACGTTTAACAACAACGATTTTATATAACGATTTAACTACGTTCAACAAACACGTTTAACAAACACGATTCCATATAACGATTAACAACGTTCAACAAGCACGTTTAACAAACACGTATATGTACACTTTTCAGCCCGAATCTCAATTGAGTAGGGAGGGTTTACGAAACTCACCTTGATTGGATATGCGAGCTAAGTGCAAGTTATAATCGAGTTATAACGTCCAACAATCGCTTAGCGTTCACCACCTATAAACATATACATTACAAATCACGTGTCAAACCCTAATTAGGTTTTAGAAGGGTAAATCAACCTTAGAGGACGATTGGGACCCAACTCGGTTACGTCACAATCCTAAATTGTCTTATCGGTTCAACCGAATATAAACAAGGACACTTTATCACGTCATCTTTGGAAATGACAGTGGATTCGAGGTATAAGGATTATACCATGATAAAGTAGACTCTCATACGATTCTAACGATAGGTCATACGACTAAAACGGACTTACGGTTCAAAAGTTATTAACGTTTGAAAACTGACGTGCGAAACTGAACCAAATCGCGGCGCGAGACCAAGGGTCGCGGCGCGAGTCGCGATGGAAGGTCGCGGCGCGAGGTCCAAATCTCGCGACGCGAGAAAAACCTCTGTGACAAAACGGAACTGAAGACCAAAACTCGCGGCGCGAGGAATGGGGATCGCGGCGCGAGTGAACGAGGTCGCAAGGTCGTGTGACCGAGCACACGAGGCTCGCGGCGCGAGATCGTTCTGACCTGCAGATTTCCAGCTTTCAAACACGATCCAAACTCGACCCAAACCCCATTTTTGACATCCAAATCGTTTCTACAGCTGCAAATACTCATTTTTGACCTCTAGGAACATATACAAACATAACCCATAACATAAATTCGTCTATAACATCAACATAACCTCAAATCGCTATAAATTCATCCAAGAACCCTATTTGAACAAGAATCAAGTTTTGACTCGATCTATGGCCCAAATATGTTTAGATTCAACTAGAAATAAGTTCAATAACATAAAATGATTGATATGAGATAGTTTTAACTTACCAAATCTTCCAAAAGCTCTCAAATCCGAATTTGACTAAAAAGAGATATTTTCTTGAGCTTGAACTCTAAATCTTTGATATGATATATAGATGATGAAGATGATGCAATTTCTTGAGTTAAACTAGCTTGAAACACATACAATTTTCCAGAATTTGAAATCTAAAAGGTTGACTTTTGTGAAGAAAGGAAAGAGAGATCAAGAAGGAAGAAAGAAAGAGAGAAAAGGAAAAAGAAAAGGGGGAGGGTGAGGGAGTAGGGGAGGCCGGCCTTATGGTCCAAAATGGTGGGCTCCCGCTCCGCTAAATCGGACAACTAGCTAAACGTTAATCATTTAAACGCTAAAACGTTTCCGTAATCATAAACAAAGTCCACGTTTCATTCCAATTCACAATACGTTCAATAATCACGTTAATTCACATAAATCGTTTACATTTAATTCGGGTCAAATTTAGTCAATTTTGACAAATGTTACATTATTCCCCCGTTAAAGGAATTTCGTCCCGAAATTCAATTCTAACTAGACTCGTTAAATAAATGAGGATACTTAGCCTTCATAGAGTCTTCACGTTCCCACGTAAACTCGGGTCCACGTCTAGCTTGCCATCTCACTTTAACAAGTGTATACCGGGTGTTCTTGAGCCTCCTAGTTTCCCGGTCTAGAATTTCTATGGGATCTTCAACAAATTTCAACGTTTTATCAACACGGATTTCCTCAAGAGGCACGTGAAGTGTTGGATCGGCCAAACACTTCCTAAGATTACAAACATGAAACACGTTATGAACTCCACTCAAGGTTTGAGGAAGTTCCAATCGATAAGCTACCGGGCCAATTCGTTCAAGGATTTTGAATGGGCCAATGTATCTCGGGCCCAATTTGCCACGTTTCACAAAACGAACCACACCTTTCCACGGGGACACTTTCAACAAGACATAATCACCAACTTCAAATTCAAGAGGTCGTCGTCTAACGTTTGCATACTTCATTTGCCTTTCGCGGGATACTCTCAACTTCTCTTTGATTTGTGAGATCACCTTGGTCGTTTCAATAACAATTTCGGGTCCAACAAGTTGGTTCTCACCAACTTCCGCCCAAGCTAGCGGTGACCTACAATCTCTCCCATATAATGCCTTAAACGGGGCCATTCCAATAGTAGCATGATAGCTATTATTGTAGGAGAACTCAACCAAAGGAAGATGTACATCCCAATTACCTCCAAAATCAATGGCGCAAGCTCTAACATATCTTCTAACGTTTGAATCGTTCTTTCACTTTGACCATCAGTTTGCGGGTGGAACGCAGTACTCAAACCGAGACGAGTACCCATAGATTTCTGGAACGCCTCCCAAAATTTTGAAGTAAATCGGGCATCCCGATCGGATATCACGGAAATCGGCACTCCATGCTTGGATATCACCTCTTTGATGTACAAACGTGCCATGGTGTCAAATTTATCATCTTCCCGGATGGCTAAGAAGTGAGCCGACTTAGTCAATCCGGTCAATTATCACCCAAATGGTGTCCCAACCACTACTCGTTCTTGGTAACTTCGTGATGAAGTCCATAGCAATTTCTTCCCATTTCCACACCGGTTGCCGGTTGGACTAGTAAGCCCGGTGGTTTCTTGTGATCGGCTTTCACTTGTAAACAAGTGAGGCATTGACTAACATACCTAGCAATGTCCGTCTTCATTCCCGGCCACCAATACAAATCTCTCAATCCAAAATACATCTTGTGGAACCCGGGTGAACCGAATAAGCGACTTATGAGCTTCATCCATCAATTTCAATCGCCATCCTCCAAGAATGGGGATCCACAATCGATCAACAAAATACAAACCATTATCGTTCTTCCTATCAAACTGTTCTTCTAGACCGTGTAAAGCTTCATCGGTGAAGTTTTCCGGTCTAGTTGCCAATTCTTGAGCTTCAATAATGGAGTCACGGACACTCCTTAATACAGTGAAGCTCATGGCTTTAACTCGTCTTGGCTTCATACGTTCTTTTCGACTCAAAGCATCGGCTACCACATTTGCTTTACCCGGGTGATACCGGATAACACAATCATAATCACTCAACAATTCAAGCCATCTTCTTTGCCTCATGTTCAAGTCATTTTGAGTGAAAATGTGTTGAAGGTTTTTGTGATCGGTATAGATACAACCACACATGCATATAACTTTTATCTCTTTACCTTCTAACCCCCTAAACTTTTAATCTTTTACAATTTTTGCCATCTTCACCTATTTACCTTTTTAACTCCTAAACTTTTAATATTTTACATTTTTGCCCATAAACTTTTACCTCTACACCTTTTAACCCCTTAAAATTTTTTATCTTTTACATTTTTGCCCGTCAATAACATGTTTTGTACAAGAATATAATACGTGAAGTATAACTATATTTTAATTTTGCTTCTTTACGTTTTAACCCTTACTACTTTTTACAACTTTTTATGCATAAGTTACAACCAACTTCCATTTATACTCTTTACTTATTTTCTTAAATGATCTTCTTGCCTATATTGTTACAGTGCCAAATTAATGTTTGTTAGTAACTTTATCAAATTTGTACCAAAACATTGTCATCTAAAAAAATAATTTACTTGAGTCCCGCCGCAAGGTGTGGAATATAATCTGCGCAACGTGTCGAATACACAACTACGTTTAAGCTTAATGAATACTTATCCGCGATGTTACTATAAAACCTCCGCAGCAACGCGCGGGTGTCTATTTCTACCCAATTTCAGCTAAAAAACAAACTTCTCTTGAAGTCTATGGAAAAGGTGGCATAAAGGGCCATTGAGGCAAACTTTGATCTGGATCAAGTTGATTGGGTTGACACAACAAGATACTGGCCATTGAGGCAAACTTTGATCTGGATCAAGTTGATTGGGTTGACACAACAAGATACTAAATATTCTTCGGTTTTCCAAATATGATTACAGAAGTCATGATTATTGGTACTAATCTATGTTTGAGTAAAATTAGATTAGCAAAAATGATATGAACAAATTAACAACTACAGACTTGATATGGAACAGCTTATTCTGGTCTAAAGTTTAAATATGATACAAAATCAAAACATTAAGATCAATGTATTACGTATACTTACGAAGTGGAATAGACATCATGTGAAGGAAATACGCTCAACGGTCATCTATGCCATTTCTTCAGCGTAAAGAGCAAGTCCAGGAAGATCCCAGATATTTCGGAGATACAGTTCAACGTCTAGCTCTATAAATAGGAAAGAAATCGTTCAGAAGGAGGGCGAACACACAACTCAAGAGACTGATCAACACACACAACAATTTTACTTCTTACTTGTTAATATTCATTTTTTCTTTCGTTCATTGTATTGTAATCATCAACAAATAATAATAAAAGAACATAGGCAGGATCGATTGAATCCTCCCGGGTTTTTTACCTAAGATTTCTTAATTGAATCAAGGGTTTTTCCCCGTCAACAAAATTCTGGTGTCGTTGTCTTTTGCATTTATCTTCAAGATCATAACACTGAATATGAGCATCTTATCTTTATCTTCAACCAGTTTTCTTGCTTTTTCAACATATTTCTGTCTCAAGGATTTTCTCAAAACTCTTTTCTACCACTTATTTTGCATTGTTATCTTTAACAAAAACTTTCTTTTGTTTGAAGATCTTAAACACCTAACCTCACTTACAAATCTTTGGTCATAAAATTATCTTGAATCCTTTTATAAAATTATCTTAGGTAATTTTTTTCCGAAACAATTTGGCGCCCACCGTGGGGCAAAAAGGTGTTTTTTTTTGCAATAATCGTTACTATAAAAACAAATTTGTTTATTTATCAAAACTTTTTGTTTCACGAAAGATTTCATCAAAAATCATGTCTGAGCGTTCTCAAAGTCCTTGTTCTTCTGATTTGATTTATGATTATCCTTATGTAAAAGAAAATTTGAGAAATCCTGAAAATGCAAGATTTTTGCCGAACAGACTCTAGTATTAATTAGTTACAGATTTAGTTAGTTGTTTTTATAAGTTGAAATTAGTTAATTAATGGAAATAAGTTTGTTTCTACTAATATTTAGGTATATTTGTTATAAATAATTTGTTTTATTTAATTGATAAAATGGCATGTTGTTAATTTAAAAGAAAAATAAAAAGGATAAATTTGAGAGGGTTGAAAATTTATGGAGCGCCAGTGAAAATGGTTGAAAGGGTTGAAATGAGTTGGAAGAATGTTATTGGTTGGATTTGGGAGAGTTGATAAATTTTTAAAACCACTCCCCCCCCAAAAAAAAAAGGTTTTTTTTTATTTTTTTTAAGGGTTCCTAAAATAACCTTAGTATATAGATAACGATTCATATATTCATATAGATAGACATGCGTAGTAATATAATATAACTTTGAATATATTTAATTTATTATTTTTTTTTTGTATGTATTGTGTGTTTATTATTCATTGAGTAATTCCCAAAATTTGTTTGACAAATTAATTGTGTATATGTGTAATTGGAAAGAAAGAATAATATTCTTGGTTTTTTAAGGGTTCCTAAAATAAACTTTTCTAAAGATGATTGATATAAAAATGTCCTTTTGATTTTCAAAGTACAAAAATAATGCCTAAACTAATAATGATACAATGAGAGAAAAAAATAAATAAAATTGGGTTTTACCGAATTGGTGAAAATGCAGAAACGGTTTTGTAGAGAATAATGTGAAGAGGGTAAACGCTATGCCGATTTCTGCAGTCACCAAAACATATGTGTTGCCACGTCCACCATCGAAAAATCTAGTGGAAACTGCTAATGAGAACATATCCGTGATGGCTGGTGGTGGTAAAGGTGAGAAGATTGTTGGATTTAAATGCCCTCCAAGAAAAGGGGCAGTAACTACTAATGTGGCAAGAAAGTTAGCATTGGGGACTTCAAATCTAGGCCCGGATTCAAAAGCTGCCACGGGTGGAGGAGAAGGGGTTGTTAAGAATAAGGCGGAACCAGAAGGTGTTACAATAGGAACTGTGGGTAGTAGGATTCTTGTTATTGTAAGATTAAGACCTTTGAGTAAAAAGGAAAAAGAAGGAGGTTCAAGATCTTATGTACGGATTGTGAATCAGAAAGAAGTTTACTTGACGGAATTTGCTAATGAGAATGATTATCTAAGGCTTAAAAGACTTCGCGGACGCCATTTCACCTTTGATGCCTCATTTCCAGATTCGTCTTCCCAAGTTGTTTAAAATTCTGATTGAATTTAAAGTTCTGATTTTGTATCATTTTTAAACTTTAGACCAGAATAAGCTGATGCATATCAAGTCTGTAGTCGTGAATTTGTTCATACCATTTTAATATTGAATTTGCGTTGATTGGTATGTTATTGATATAAGATATGTTTATATGAGAGACAAATTCAAACTTTCTTTTTGATATAGTCCTTGATAAAATCTTTATTGATCACTTTTTCTTCAAGATGGTTCTGATCCTTGTTTTATCTGTTCATGTCCCAGGATGCAAAACTTCCATGGCATTTGTATGCCTGCCAGGTATGCTATTTTTTCACGTTAATCAAATTGCCAGGCCCATATTTTCCATACACGTTGCGAATTGAGGGTTATTTAGGACTTTATGGTTTCTGTTCTTATGGTACAGGAGGCCTAGGAAGGATTTGCACACTGTTGAACATAAGGTGTAACTTTATGGTGGCAGTCATTTCAAGCAGGTAAATTTTTACATCCATTTATATATATATAAAATAGACTCATGTATCGAACGTTAATAATCCGATTTAAACTTGTCTACCTTTCTTTCAGCTGGTGAAAATTTGGTGCCATTTTCTTTAGTTTATCTCTTGAGTTCATGTTATTATGGAACATGAATCTGCATTATCAGTCCCGCACACATTCCTTGTCCTACTGTATAGAAATGAATAGCCTTGGTGTAAGTAAACACGTGTTAGCAGTCTTATATTTTATAATGGTCAGTTGTTGAAGAGGATCAATGTGCATGCTAATAAAAGTAACGTATGAGAATATGCTCAATCATATTTCCTTGTAAATGAAAGCTATATCCATACTCAACAACTATACAATCAAAATAGATTCTATGATTGTAAGCTTATCAAGGTAGTAAAGGCGAAAGTGAAACTGAGGCGAGCACCTCTGCATCTCACCTTAGGTGAGAGGCGCTTAAAGGTGAGGGTCCGAGTGAAATTAGGCCAGTAATTAGTTCAAGGATTGCGTATAGAAACATAGATACCTTTTATTTGAGTAGGGGAATAGTTTATGGTGATAAATTACCAAGAAGCTAGTATACTCTTACCATAATTACCCTTTGCTAAGCTATTCTTCTCCTAATAATAAGGTATCCTCAAGAGTCCAGATGTTATTGGTTGTTGTGGGAGCAAAGGCTGTTTGCACAACAATGTAATGCATAAATTAGGCATATGGTAGAAGGGGGAGGAGAGGAGAGGAGAGGAGACGAGATTTTGCCATTATATGTTTTAACTTTTAAGTGGACACAAAGCCGACTCTTACATGAGATGACTATCTACTTATCTTACTCAAGTTGTGTTTCAAAATAAAAGTGAAAAACTTGAACTGGTTCAACCTAGTGATCGTATTACACCTCACAGCCAAAGGGCCTCGTCAGCAAAAGGCAAGGCCCGATCATGATAAGCGACATGGTGTTCAGGTCCTGGCTTAAGGAAGTTGGTAAACAAGGCACTTGCCATTATCTGCACTAATGCTTGTATAGACCTCGCCGGGTATCTAGAATTGAAATGGGACAATTGCATCATCTCACACACAATAGCATTATATACATAAGTTTTTAGAAAATGGACAGAACAAGTTGCTAGGTTCGACCGGCCCGACCATTTTGACTTCTGGATTTAACATAGAAGTTTTTGACAAGAACTTATTTTGACCCATTACATTCTTCTAATAATGGGTCAAAACAGGTCAACATATAAGAAAGTAACTAAAAATGGGACGACTGCGTCAAAAGTTATCTCACACTAGATGGTTTTGCCGTATTTTGTTACTCTATTAGATATGTATTCTGATCATCTCTACTACCTTATACAGCAAACGGAGGGTGTTTTGATCTTTGAATTTTTAAGAACTTTTTATTTATCGAAATTATTTAGTTCCAACAGATATATTAATGTTGATGATGCTGTACATGTAAATGGATCCAAACAGGTTTGTTTTGATTTACAGTATATATAATTTGACCATATCTGCTATAGCATCTGATTTCTATTTCTGATATTCAGAAATTTATTCATGCAATTTCTCCAACTCTAGCATCTACCATGTCTTCTACTGAGATATCTACTAAGCGACCAAATACTACCTTTATACATACTGTATGTGGAAAAAAAAGCAGAGTAAAGACCTGCCATGTTGCAAATGGTCCATTGTATTGGCGATACGATGCCCGAAAAGGTTGAAGGATACGATGCCCGAAAAGGTTGAAGGCGGTGACACTAATAGTTGTATAGGGGTACACTTCTCGTGTTTTACAAAGCCATTACTCACACAAGGTTTTAGAAAATGGACAGAATGAGTTGCTGGGTTGGCCTGGGCTGACCCATATTGACTCATTTAGATTCTTTTAATAACAGGTCAACATATAACTAAGTAACCAAAACTGAAATGAGACGCTTGCATCATAAGTCATACCACAGTATATAAGTCTGTTACTTGATTATATATATATCTTCTAATCATGTTTTCAGAAAATGAGCAGAACGAGTAGCTGGCTTGGCCAGATGGACCCATTTTGATTTGCAGATAAAACATATACAAATTGACAGGACCTCATTTTAACGCAATACACTTTTGACAACTGTACTAACTATGAAAACTGTAAACACAGAATGTAAGATCACCATACCTGAAGAAGCATAGGAAAAGCCGCTGCAGGTTCTTTAGCAACATGGCTTTGGGTTTTCCTCCCATTCAACGCAGCAACTGATGGACTATTAGCAGTTGTTATATCCCAAAAGCTTCGTTTTTTATCTTTGACTGCCGGCGATGCAAATCGACCACTTGGACTCTTGAGTTCACCCGCTATTGTCTCTTTTGGTCTTGAATTTCCCTTCATAACAACTCTATTTGCACCCTTTCGTGATATTTCCCTAATCAAATCATCCTTTTGCTTTAACTTCAAATCAAAATCTTTCTCTGATACCATTTTCTGTAACACCCCAACTAAGGCGGAACGATGAGATGTACAGAAAGTCGAGTATTCAAAACAAAGGATAATAGATAACATTCACCATAGCTTATTTGATAAAAATAATTTTACAATGCACAAGCATGTGAACCAATTCCCAAGTACAATACGTCTACCATACTTGGATATTGAGTCCACGAAACAAATAACAAATACATGAGATGATATACTACAATGATCAGGGCGGATTCCATTGCCCGTCACAAGGTTTGATCTTTGACTCCCAAGTGTAATGCAAATAATCATGATGCATATAATTCCTCAAAGCTTACGCTAATTCCTGAAAAGCATGAAGAAAAAGTGTCAACTACGAAAACGTAGTTGGTGAGTGCATAGGTTTGCAAGTAAATCTCGTTACATATCCATTTCAAAATAGTTGAGAAATCCATGGTAAATTATAAATTCTCATTTGTCACATTTATCGTGAGAGAAAAATATATCAATCGATTAATCATTCATCATACCAAAACCATTCGGTTATCAAAACTTCAATATTGCCAATTTCAACGACTTTCGAGATTCCATATAAGGACCAATACCCAAACCGTATGTTCAATCCATAATATCCAACCATAAGTGATAATCAATAATATTTAGCCAAAGGCATAATTCGATGAGTTTGTGCTTGAGCCACTACTAAGACCATTTCCTGTCCCAACCAACATAATATTTCATTTCATAGCACAAGCTGTCAATCAAGTGCAATTAATAAAGAAGGGGATCGTGCCATGGAGACGACCGCCTAATATAAAGTAGATTAGAGCACCGCTCGGGTCGGACTGGCAATGAAGGTGGCCACCAAGGCAGACCAAACATTCCACCGTTACCTATTTAGTGGGTGAGTGGACGACTCCTAGTTGCGCAACCCTCTAACTACAGGCCTCCCCCTTCGGAGTTAATAGTAGTGTACCGAAGTGATACAGTTTGACAGAACTCAAGCTCATCGTATAACTTATAACACATTGAACATACAATATATCCCATTCATCATCATTATTTCAAAGAATCATTTCATAAGAGAAAGTCATTTTAATTAATCATGCTTTTCACCCCGCAAGTAAAACATATAAAAGAGTTTGAAGGGGGCTATGACTCACCTTGATATGCCGAGCATTATATATACTTATCCAAAATGGGTACTTCCCATCTATCGCTTCCTTGATCATATATCCGTCATATTCCTCAATCACGTTTCAAGCCAAGACTATCCCTACGATAGGACTAATATACGTAAGTTCCTATCTTAAGCCGTCACTAAGAAATGCCACTTTCATTATGTTGTCATAAATTTTGGATCCAAGTATATTGTTAATATTCGCATCTTTTTGGTTGTAGAGAGTGTTGGTGTAAAAGGTCACTTTCATTATACATGTAGTTAAGTTGTTAGAATTTCGGTAACTTGCTTTCATTATCATGGTTCCCATTGTACGCTTTGCTTAATCAGTCATTTGGCATTAGAACTTTATAATATTGGTATTCATGAATATTTTCTGATTTATAATCATTTATTCAATTTAATATTATTTATTTAATTATTTATTCATTTTATCGATCTAGTAATTAAATAATTCCTTAAAAATACTTTTAAGTATCATAGTTGCCTTTGTAACTTATGAATAATTATAGTTGAGTTATATTCTGATTATTATGCTTTTTAACTTAGAGTATTGTGATATATATATTTATTTATGTAATTTTTCTATTAATTTAAAAATAGTTATTAATTAGTGATTTTCACTTACTTAATTATTTCTAAATTATATGACATTTGTTCTTTGACTTAAAATGATTTTACTCCAGTAGGTTTTAGTCACTTTCATCATTGGTTGTGATTATTTAACCAATTTCATGATTTATATAATTTATTTATTTATTTCCTTTTTAATTATCATTTAAATTTAATAATTAATAGAAATTCTTAGAAATCACCACACAACTTTTTGGCTAAAAATCCCAGGCCTTTTAGGCAACTTTTATCATGGGAAAAATCATATCAATTCAACCTCTCTTGTGTCTCGCTCATTTTGAGGATTCTAAGCTTATAAATCGTTTACCGAAATAGTGATTTTAGCCTCATTTTTCAAGCAATTCAAATGCGTCAAAATGGATTTTCATCCTTATTTCATTATTTACAGAATGTTCATTATATTTTGGTGTCTTAAGTCGTGATAGTGGTGGTGGTGTGATATGTGCAAATTAAAGCTTTCGGTTAGTGCTTATATGAACCGAATTAGTGATTTGTAGGCTTGTCTTTGCCATTTAATAACCAAGTTAAGTTTTATAACTTTTATTTGACATATTCTCAGTAGGTTTTTATAATACTTTTTGTTACGAGATTGTTGGAGTTGATTAAAGTTGCAATCTAGTGACTTTTAGCTTATTTTGTTGTGAAGAGCTTTTACTTGGAATTTTCTGTTTTAACACTTATTTTCATGAAATGTTGAGTAGTCATTCTTGGTTAAGTTGAATTATTTGGACATTGGTGATTTTTTATACAGAGACATATATGTGTCCTATATTTATGTGAATTTTTGCTAAATTTTTAGACATTGTTTACTACCTCTAAAAATTACAAAACCAAAGTTGGTCAGAATGCTTGCTGCTATGCGACCCGAAATATTTTATAAAAGATTTCTATGATGAACATTTAGAAAAATCTCCAATTTTATTTTAAGTTAGGGACACTTTGAACTCAGTTCACACCAAGTTTAAACTTCTGAAACCTATTAGTTAAGAAATTAAAAATCATCGAAGTTGACTCAACATTAAGACAAAAATCCAGTTTTGACCACTTTTGGTAGAAAAATCATATCTTTTGTTTGGTTTAGTATTTTTGAGTGATTCCAGTTGGAGGTTAAACTTAACTCTTTTATCTACAACTTTTATTTTGAAAGTTTTTCTTGAAACGGCCCTCACATGTTCAGTTCACCCGATTTAAGACAGAAAATTATTTCTGTCAGAATGTCTTTGATTATAACAACTCACCAATGACCATTCTTGCTTAATTAACACTTGAGTTTATCATTTACAGATTAATACTTTATTTTGTAGCTCTTAACATCAAATTTACAGATTATTATCAATTTCAAAATCATCAATCATCATCCAAAGATCCATCTCATAATCCAACAACAAGATTCAACTTTCTTAGATCTAACATGCATGCATTCAAATCAACACTTTTCATTACCAATCTTTATAGATCTATCATCTACAACATAAAAACATCTTTTTAATGAAAAATCTCAGAAATATATTCTTCAAAATATACAAAAACATATATATCTATCAAAAGGAAAATCACTTTAAAAGCTACTAATCTATAACAACACTTTTGGGTCTTAAACTTGTTGAATCCTTGGATCTTTCTCATAGGTTTCGACATGCATATGCATGAGGAGAAAGATCCTATCAACTTTGCCCTCCTCAAGTGTGTTTTTCAAAGAAAACAAGAAGAAAACATAAACTTTTGATAAGGTCTTTGAAAAATAAGCAAGAACAAGATAGATCTAGTAAAGAGATGAAAATTTATACCCTTGAAGAACTCGGATTTGAAAGTGATTTTGGGCAGAAATTTCGTGACTTTTAGGGCCTCAAATAACCCTAAATCTTGTCTTGAAACAACCCTTAAATGTATCTTGAATCAACCCTTGTTTAATCCTATATAAACCCTTATTATTAATATAGTTTAGATTGATTTTTGTTCTTGTTTTTCTTCCCTTTTGAGCTGCCGAAAATGAGAGAGAGGAAGAGAGAAAATGGAAGAGTTTTTCTTGAGAGAAAAGGTGTGTGTGAGTGTTGGGAGAATAAGTGTTTGAGTGTAAAGGGAGGTTGAGTGTTTTGTGTATTGGGAGTGTAAGGAATAAGAGGTTAATTGAAGTTTGGTTGGGTGAAGTGTATGGGGAAAGGGGGCCGGTTTTGGGAGGTATTTTTGGGAAGATTTTGAATTTTTGGAGTGTAATATAGTGTATGTATAATTTTGTATGTAATGTATATGTGTGGTGTATAGGTCTAGGTGCATGTATGCTTAGCATTAGCTAGCTTTTAGTGGTTTATAAAACAAATTTGTGTTTGTGTATATATATGTTAACTAAGCTAAATCGTGAATAGTGATTATGTGTGTGTGAGAGAAAGCTAGAGAGAGAAAGGGAGAAAGGAAATCTATATTCAAAAGGTTATAAAGGGTTAATTACAAATGAGAGGTGAGGGGGTTTATATAGGCTTGACATTTGCATTAAACCCCCTCCCTAATTACAATAAGTCCTTATTTAATTATAACACAAACCTTCCATACTTACTACATCAAATCAAGGACTATTCTATTACAATGTTACAAATACGCACTAACTAGTTAAATTAAAGCTAACAATCTCCCCCCTTTAGTGCGGTTTGTGAATGGTCACCTTCTTGATCTCTTTTTTCTTTCTGCCTTCGTTTCTTTTTTTGTTGACGATTCGGGTTTGCCTTATTGAGTCCTTTGATCATTGAAGGCCATTTTCTTGTATTCACTGAACTTCTCTTTCCAGAGGCGCTTGGGAATGAAATGAAATTTCGGATCAGATGGTTGGTTGGGGGTTCTATGATATGGATCTTTAAATAAACGTGATGAGCCCATTTGTTGAAAATCTTCAATGTTGGGTAGACTTTGTAGCTTTCTCTTTGAAGACGAAGACTAGGTTTCTTGTGAAATGCGGAAGCTTGGTATGAAGTGGGAAGCATGTCTTGGTTCTTACTTTACAGTCTTTTATCATTTGTCTTTTGCTCCCCCTCAAACACACAATTTTCACAACAACAATTAATCCAAAAATTGAATTTTCCTTTAAGCTCCCCCTCAAATTGAGCATAATCTACGGAGCAAATAATCAAACTATGCATTGTGCTCCCCCTCAAAAAGATAATCAATCTTTAGACTCTTCTCCCCCTCATGATGAACATGTGTACACGGTGTTCATCATGCACAATGATTGATGTCCCACATGGCGAATGAAAGGTATTTAACTATGAAGTAACGTCTCAATTACACATGTTTTGAACGGGTTGTACACTGAAATGTGTACAAGCCAAATCACAACCACCTACTTGGATCCAGACGTTGAAACCCATGTAAGGGTGGGTCCAACTGGATATTTGAAGAGAGACGTAGAAGGTTGTGCATAGTAAAACACTTTTTGCACACGAGGGTGAATGACTCGTGGTGCCAACTTAAACAACTCAGAGAGAGAGTATTTAATGGGAGTGCTTTTAGGTTTTGGTTTGGGTTTAGTATGAGAGAACCAGCCATATTGATCTCTATAACGAATGATTCCGGTGGTGGAATCTTGAATATCTGACAATGGCTGTTTATAGGCTTGAAGGGAGATCCGGCCTTGCGAGGTGTGTAATATGGGTTCATTTGTTTGAGGGTTTGATGAGGTTTAGGTAGAAGGATTTTGGTTTTGGTGGAATGAGGGTCTTTGGAGAATTTGGGAGTGGTATGAGCTGGTTTGAAAGATGGTGTGTTTATTGTTTTGCCAGGAAGGGAGCAGGGGGAGGGGGGGACGGTGGTTTTTTTTTTTTTTGTTCTTAATTCTTTTTTTTCTAGTTTTAAGTTTTTTTTTTCTTCTTTTTTTTTTTTTTTTCCTCCGTCTTGTTTCTTTTTATTTGTTGCTCCTGGGTTGGGTGATTGTGGTTTGGTTGGGCATTTGAAGGAATGGTTTTTGTTTTAGTTGGAGATGGAGTGGTTTGGTTGGGAAGAGGTGATTCTGGAGCATGAGTTGAAGGAAGATTCACTGGGTATGACTTGGTTGCAAGTTGAGTTTCCAATGACAAGGAATGAGCTTTAAGTTGTTGGATTAACTTCAAACATGTTTGCTCATTATTCTTCGAAGAAGTGGACTTGTTTTGCAAATCACGATTGAGCTTAGAAAGTTGTTGTTGCAAAACAAGTTCTTTAACTTGGGTTTCAAGGATGGTTTCAATGAGCTCTTTGTAAGAAATATCCAACTCAATGGTTAAATTGAGAATCTTTGAATGCAAATGATCATTGTCTTTTTGAAGACTTTCCATGTTTGACAAAATGAGATCATTAGCAGATTTGAGCTCTTTGTTCTCAGATTTGAGTTGGTCAATTTCAAGTTGAAAACTTTCCATGGCAGACAAACTGAGATTATTAGCAGATTTGAGCTCTTTGTTCTCATATTTGAGTTGCTTAATTTCAAGTTGAAAACTGTTGTGTTGTGTCATAATTATCTTAAATACTTCCACATTGACTTGTTTTTCCTCAAAAATAACCACTCCACATGGAAACGAACCGGTACAACACATACAAATGTGATTATCATGACGACGTATTTCTTCCCAACTTGGCTGTTCACCCATTAAAAAATCTAACACCGTCTCAACAAACTCATTCGGTATAATAGTTGACATTTTACAGGGTTTCGGAATTAAAGTACTAATACAGGGTTTCGGAATTATAGTACTAAAACAGGGTTTCAGAAATGTAGTACTAAAACAGGGTTTCAGAAATTTAGTACTAAAACAGGGTTTCAGAAATTTAGTACTAAAACAGGGTTTCAGAAATTTAGTACTAAAACAGGGTTTCAGAAATTTAGTACTAAAACAGGTTTTTGGTAAATTTAGTACTAAAACCGGTTTTCAGAAAATGTGTACTAAATCAGGTTTTCATGAAATCCTTTGAAAAACCGGTTTTCGTGAAGAAATTTGGGCGGAGTTTTGGCTTAGAAAAAGAAATTAAGCACTAATACCGGTTTTGGTGTAAACCAGGTATTATGAAATAAAGATACGAAAGCTGGTATGAAAACCGGTAGGAAAGCTGGTAGGAAAACCGGAAGGAAAACCGGTTTTACAACAGAAATTAGAAGAAAAATGAAAACCGGAAGGAAAGCTGGTAGGAAAACCGGAAGGAAAGCTGGTAGGAAAACCGGAAGGAAAACCGGTTTTACAAATTAGAAGAAAAATGAAAACCGGAAGGAAAGCTGGTAGGAAAACCGGAAGGAAAATCGGTTTTACAACAGAAATTAGAAGAAAAATGAAAACCGGAAGGAAAGCTGGTAGGAAAACCGGAAGGAAAACCGGTTTTACAACAGAAATTAGAAGAAAAATGAAAACCGGAAGGAAAGCTGGTAGGAAAACCGGAAGGAAAACCGGTTTTACAACAGAAATTAGAAGAAAAATGAAAACCGGAAGGAAAACCGGTTTTACAACAGAAATTAGAAGAAAAATGAAAACCGGAAGGAAAGCTGGTAGGAAAACCGGAAGGAAAGCTGGTAGGAAAACCGGAAGGAAAACCGGTTTTACAACAGAAATTAGAAGAAAAATGAAAACCGGAAGGAAAACCGGTTTTACAACAGAAATTAGAAGAAAAATGAAAACCGGAAGGAAAACCGGTTTTACAACAGAAATTAGAAGAAAAATGAAAACCGGAAGGAAAGCTGGTAGGAAAACCGGAAGGAAAACCGGTTTTACAACAGAAATTAGAAGAAAAATGAAAACCGGAAGGAAAGCTGGTAGGAAAACCGGAAGGAAAGCTGGTAGGAAAACCGGAAGGAAGGAAAACCGGAAGGAAAGCTGGTAGGAAAACCGGAAGGAAAGCTGGTAGGAAAACCGGAAGGAAAACCGGTTTTACAACAGAAATTAGAAGAAAAATGAAAACCGGAAGGAAAACCGGTTTTACAACAGAAATTAGAAGAAAAATGAAAACCGGAAGGAAAACCGGTTTTACAACAGAAATTAGAAGAAAAATGAAAACCGGAAGGAAAGCTGGTAGGAAAACCGGAAGGAAAACCGGTTTTACAACAGAAATTAGAAGAAAAATGAAAACCGGAAGGAAAACCGGTTTTACAACAGAAATTAGAAGAAAAATGAAAACCGGAAGGAAAACCGGTTTTACAACAGAAATTAGAAGAAAAATGAAAACCGGAAGGAAAACCGGTTTTACAACAGAAATTAGAAGAAAAATGAAAACCGGAAGGAAAACCGGTTTTACAACAGAAATTAGAAGAAAAATGAAAACCGGAAGGAAAGCTGGTAGGAAAACCGGAAGGAAAGCTGGTAGGAAAACCGGAAGGAAAGCTGGTAGGAAAACCGGAAGGAAAGCTGGTAGGAAAACCGGAAGGAAAGCTGGTAGGAAAACCGGAAGGAAAGCTGGTAGGAAAACCGGAAGGAAAGCTGGTAGGAAAACCGGAAGGAAAGCTGGTAGGAAAACCGGAAGGAAAGCTGGTAGGAAAACCGGAAGGAAAGCTGGTAGGAAAACCGGAAGGAAAGCTGGTAGGAAAACCGGAAGGAAAGCTGGTAGGAAAACCGGAAGGAAAGCTGGTAGGAAAACCGGAAGGAAAGCTGGTAGGAAAACCGGAAGGAAAGCTGGTAGGAAAACCGGAAGGAAAGCTGGTAGGAAAACCGGAAGGAAAGCTGGTAGGAAAACCGGAAGGAAAGCTGGTAGGAAAACCGGAAGGAAAGCTGGTAGGAAAACCGGAAGGAAAGCTGGTAGGAAAACCGGAAGGAAAGCTGGTAGGAAAACCGGAAGGAAAGCTGGTAGGAAAACCGGAAGGAAAGCTGGTAGGAAAACCGGAAGGAAAGCTGGTAGGAAAACCGGAAGGAAAGCTGGTAGGAAAACCGGAAGGAAAGCTGGTAGGAAAACCGGAAGGAAAGCTGGTAGGAAAACCGGAAGGAAAGCTGGTAGGAAAACCGGAAGGAAAGCTGGTAGGAAAACCGGAAGGAAAGCTGGTAGGAAAACCGGAAGGAAAGCTGGTAGGAAAACCGGAAGGAAAGCTGGTAGGAAAACCGGAAGGAAAGCTGGTAGGAAAACCGGAAGGAAAGCTGGTAGGAAAACCGGAAGGAAAGCTGGTAGGAAAACCGGAAGGAAAGCTGGTAGGAAAACCGGAAGGAAAGCTGGTAGGAAAACCGGAAGGAAAGCTGGTAGGAAAACCGGAAGGAAAGCTGGTAGGAAAACCGGAAGGAAAGTTGGTAGGAAAACCGGAAGGAAAACCGGAAGGAAAGCTGGTAGGAAAACCGGAAGGAAAGCTGGTAGGAAAACCGGAAGGAAAACCGGTTTTACAACAGAAATTAGAAGAAAAATGAAAACCGGAAGGAAAACCGGTTTTACAACAGAAATTAGAAGAAAAATGAAAACCGGAAGGAAAGCTGGTAGGAAAACCGGAAGGAAAACCGGTTTTACAACAGAAATTAGAAGAAAAATGAAAACCGGAAGGAAAACCGGTTTTACAACAGAAATTAGAAGAAAAATGAAAACCGGAAGGAAAACCGGTTTTACAACAGAAATTAGAAGAAAAATGAAAACCGGAAGGAAAACCGGTTTTACAACAGAAATTAGAAGAAAAATGAAAACCGGAAGGAAAACCGGTTTTACAACAGAAATTAGAAGAAAAATGAAAACCGGAAGGAAAACCGGTTTTACAACAGAAATTAGAAGAAAAATGAAAACCGGAAGGAAAACCGGTTTTACAACAGAAATTAGAAGAAAAATGAAAACCGGAAGGAAAACCGGTTTTACAACAGAAATTAGAAGAAAAATGAAAACCGGAAGGAAAACCGGTTTTACAACAGAAATTAGAAGAAAAATGAAAACCGGAAGGAAAACCGGTTTTACAACAGAAATTAGAAGAAAAATGAAAACCGGAAGGAAAACCGGTTTTACAACAGAAATTAGAAGAAAAATGAAAACCGGAAGGAAAACCGGTTTTACAACAGAAATTAGAAGAAAAATGAAAACCGGAAGGAAAACCGATTTTACAACATAAATTAGAAGAAAAATGAAAACCGGAAGGAAAGCTGGTAGGAAAACCGGAGGAATGGGAAAACCGGCAGGAGATGGGCAAGTTGGGAGGGGAGGAGGGGGGAAGATGAGGGGAGGGGGAGTAGGTGAACCATAAGGGGATCGGAAGCAGCGGTAGGAGAGGGAAGGAAAAAATGTGGGGGAGATGGGGGAAAGGGAAGGGAAGGGAAGTGAAAGGCTGTCTACAAGAAGTTGGAGGGGTTTCTAAGATAGATGATATTGTTGAAGGGGTAGGTGATGCCACTGCTAAAGATTGTGCTTGAACCATTAGTAGGCTTTGTTGTTGGCAAGCTAAATTAGAAAGTTAAGTTATTAACAAAACCATATACCTTGAGCAACTCATAACCACCCAATCCATTCCTTGGAGAAGCTCTCATAGAAAATACTGTTGAAGAAAAAACCGGTTTGACCCAATAAAACCAAAAGAAAGGTGGAGATCTTTTGGGCTTCAAATTAAATAACTTGCCAACCAAAAGAAAGGTGGAGATCTTTTGGGCTTCAAATTAAATAACTTGCCAACCAAAAGAAAGATTCACCTAAATTACGTTTAAAATTATATTGGAATCGACCGAATATGACTCAACACGACTTAACCATTCACTTGAATCGACCAATTACATGATTGTATCCTTAAAAAAAAGTAAATTACGACCAATTACATAATTGCATCTTAAAAAAAAGTAAATTACGACCAATTACATGATTGTATCCTTAAAAAAAAGTAAATTACGACCAATTACATAATTGCATTTGTGAAAAGCCAGATTTACAAAATGACTACAACCAAACAAGCCAAGCATCCGAAACTATTCAACTCTTGCAACCATAGTCGTAAACACTTGCCACAAGTTGCAGAGCGTTTTTCTTATGCGTAACAGTCCCAGGAGTCATCAATGTATCGATTTCCATCTTCGCTTCAGGCAATTCCCAATCAAACGAGTAAAGAAGGTTTGAAAGAGCCACCTCAACCGTTGTAGCTCCCATTGACATCCCTGGACACCCTCTACGACCCGACCCAAATGGGATCAACTCAAAATATGACCCTTTGTAGTCAATATCACTACCTATAAACCTATCCGGGTTGAACTCTTCTGGTTTTTCCCAATATTTAGGGTCTCGTCCTACAGCCCACACGTTCACGTACACTAGAGTCTTTTTGGGTATTTCGTAGCGGTCCAAAACGCATCTTTCTCTCGACTCGTGTGCGACCAAAAGTGGTGCAACTGGATACAATCTAAGCGCTTCTTTGATCACTGCTTTTAAATATTCGAGTTTATGTAGATCGTCTTCGTGTACTTTTCCTTTGTTTCCAATCACATTTCTCACTTCTTGTAGAACTCTCATAGAAAATACTGTTGAAGAAAAAACCGGTTTGACCCAATAAAACCAAAAGAAAGATTCACCTAAATTACGTTTAAAATTATATTGGAATCGACCGAATATGACTCAACACGACTTAACCATTCACTTGAATCGACCAATTACATGATTGTATCCTTAAAAAAAAGTAAATTACGACCAATTACATAATTGCATCTTAAAAAAAAGTAAATTACGACCAATTACATGATTGTATCCTTAAAAAAAAGTAAATTACGACCAATTACATGATTGTATCCTTAAAAAAAAGTAAATTACGACCAATTACATGATTGTATCCTTAAAAAAAAGTAAATTACGACCAATTACATGATTGTATCCTTAAAAAAAAGTAAATTACGACCAATTACATGATTGTATCCTTAAAAAAAAGTAAATTACGACCAATTACATGATTGTATCCTTAAAAAAAAGTAAATTACGACCAATTACATGATTGTATCCTTAAAAAAAAGTAAATTACGACCAATTACATGATTGTATCCTTAAAAAAAAGTAAATTACGACCAATTACATGATTGTATCCTTAAAAAAAAGTAAATTACGACCAATTACATGATTGTATCCTTAAAAAAAAGTAAATTACGACCAATTACATAATTGCATTTGTGAAAAGCCAGATTTACAAAATGACTACAACCAAACAAGCCAAGCATCCGAAACTATTCAACTCTTGCAACCATAGTCGTAAACACTTGCCACAAGTTGCAGAGCGTTTTTCTTATGCGTAACAGTCCCAGGAGTCATCAATGTATCGATTTCCATCTTCGCTTCAGGCAATTCCCAATCAAACGAGTAAAGAAGGTTTGAAAGAGCCACCTCAACCGTTGTAGCTCCCATTGACATCCCTGGACACCCTCTACGACCCGACCCAAATGGGATCAACTCAAAATATGACCCTTTGTAGTCAATATCACTACCTATAAACCTATCCGGGTTGAACTCTTCTGGTTTTTTCCAATATCTAGGGTCTAGTCCTACAGCCCACACGTTCACGTACACTAGAGTCTTTTTGGGTATTTCGTAGCGGTCCAAAACGCATCTTTCTCTCGACTCGTGTGCGACCAAAAGTGGTGCAACTGGATACAATCTAAGCGCTTCTTTGATCACTGCTTTTAAATATTCGAGTTTATGTAGATCGTCTTCGTGTACTTTTCCTTTGTTTCCAATCACATTTCTCACTTCTTGTTGAACTTTCTTTAATGATTCGGGGTTCTTCATCAGCAATGTCATTGCCCATATAACTGTTGAAGCACTTGTTTCTGTTCCCCCCAACAAGATATTCTACAAAAATTAATACAAACAAATTAGCTATCAAGTAATCCAAATTCACAATTATAAGACAATATTTCTAAATCAATAAAAGCTTTTGGCTAATAAGGATATAGTCTAATAATAACAACTATACCAATGATAGATTGGTATATGAGAAAATTTGAAATCTTAAAATCTTGAGTTCAAATTCAGGTGTCAGAAAATGTTCCCTGGGTTGGAGACAATGATTTCCTAGAACTAACCGGGATTCCCCTAATACGGGGATGATGAGTATATAAGAGACAATGTTGCTGAACCAAAAATTTGTCATTCTAAAAGAAATATACTAATTTATCAGTCTCACTATAAATGTTCTTTCACTTTTAAAGTGATTTTATTTTAAGTTTGACCATAAATATTTTTGTTTGTATTATATAGTAATTGATGAAATTATATCATGAAAATAATATATAAAACTCAATCCAATTCATATAATTTATATCAAGTTTTATATAATAAAATTAAGATATTTACGGTCAAATATTTAAAGAAATTAACTTAAAAATCAACCATGACATTTAAAATGACAACGAGGTTAACAATTAATCACAAGAATTGATCGACACTCACCATGAGTACGGCTTTTATGTGGTCGAAAGTGAGATCAACCGAAGAATCTGAATCTTGCTTGAGTTCTAGCAACATATCAACCATATCATTCGACATTTTATTCGATCTGCTTCGATTTAAATGCTCATCAATAAGTTCTTGATATAACTCATCCATATTATTGAAAGTCTTTTCTAGTCTAGCAATGCTTCCATTGAGTTTATCAAGCCACCCCATCAAAGGAAAGTGATCCCTATAATAAAATTTCACAAGCAAAGCTTGACATTCTAACAGAAGCTCATGAAATCGCGATACTTCTTGTTCGTCATCATACGAAGATTGTCTCTTCCCAAAAGCCACCCTAGAAATGATATTACTTGTAAGAATCATCACAATTTCACTCAAATTAACTATTTTTTTCGTCGAAAGCCTAGTTTTTATCGTATTGATCATTTCAAACACTTCTTCTTCACGAACATAACGAAACGAGTTCACTTGTTTCATTGAAAATAGGTGAAGGGTGCAAGTCTTTCTCATTTGTCTCCAATATTCATTATAAGGTGACAAAGCTATATCTTTGTTATTATAAGATAATATTTTTTGGCCAGTTAATATAGGCCTATTACAAAAGATTGAATCTTTGGTTTTCAAGACTTCTTTAGCCATTTCGGCTGACGAAACAACTAGGGTTTGGACGAAACCAAGGCGTAAAGACATTAGAGGACCGTAATGTCTTGAAAGACGCCATAGGTGATCCGGGAGGTCGGAAGTGCTATCAAGTTGGTGTAGGTTTCCTATTATAGGAAGTCCTGGAGGTCCAGGTGGTAAAGGGCGTAGAGTTTTTGTAGTAGGAGTTCTAAATTTGGAAAGGAGGGATACGAAGAAGAGAATGAGAGCTGATATTGTAATAAGATATGACAACATTGTTTTTTTAATGCAAGTTGATGATATAGATGGAAAATAAACAAAGAAAGCCATCTATTTATAACCATCGATTTATAAGGGGGTTAAGTATCTCGGAGTGTAAGTAACTTTGCAACTTTTTCTATTGTGTGTATGCATCAAAATTCTGAACATTGTATGTATGTATATCGCTAAATTGAACGCTTGATGTAAAAATGTATACGTGGCAACCATATGAGCTACCCACGTAGAAGTTTTTGATTGGTCAACGTAAAAATTTTACATTAAGTGTTCAATTTAGCGAGATACTTACATACAATATACAAAATTTTTGATACTTACATACAATAGCAAAAGTTGCAAAGTTGCTTACACTACGGGATACTAAACCCATTTATAAGGCGGCGGCTTAATGATAAAATGGTCTAAAAGTCTCAAACAAAAAAACGGGGTTCAAATCTTTTTTGTTAAAAACCTTTTCAAAGCCATGAAAAAGTCACAAAAATAAATCATTCATCAGTTTAAATATAAACTGACCGAATATTTTCGTGACCTTTCTAAGTCATGAAAATGCTAATTAGAGTAAAAAATTCTAAGTCATGAAAATGCTAATTAGAGTAAAAAAGACTCGTATTGATCAGCTTTTCGGGTAATTTCAACAAGAATATTTTCCAATTACCCGAAAAGATATATATGTTGTATATATTGGTAGATGCATACATGTATATAAACTATATGTACGTCATGGATGACTGCATGAAACGGACATATGAGGTCGGCTTTGTCAAACAAGTTTTTTTTTTAGAATAAATATTATAAAACGAAGTATTCCCGGTATTTCAAATGTTGGATTCGTCCAACTTAGCCCAATCCGGCATTGCCATTGTCGGATTGGAGGAAGCATCAGCGCGCCATTGTTAGTGGAGGAGAAAAATGAATCCGGCTTAGTAATGCTGGATTGGGTTAAGTTGGATAAATCCGGTATTTGAGCTGCCAGAAATACTTGTTTCATAAGTTTTTGTTTTTAAAAACTTGTTTGGCAAAACCTCATTTTTATTTATCCGTTAAAAAAAAGGTAAAATTAAGAAGAGATATTTAATTAAAACTGTCACATGGTGGCATGCCGCAGACAAAAGCATGAGATAAAACTGATCACATGCTTGCACCGCCCATTCTGATCGAATAGAAGATAAAATGCAGTAAAATAGACCGACAAATAATTACGTGTTCAACTTCAGACCTTATCAAACCTGTCTTGAAGCTTCAAAAATCAAAACCATATCTGGATATCTATTGGTTTTCTCATTTCATGTATCTGAAAGGTCAAACGAACAAAAAAATTTATATCTATGGATGATGTGTTTAAAACCCAGGGGAGGCCTAAGCAAGACCTCCGGTCGGGACATAAATTTACGAGGGCACAAAAATGTTAAAATTTTTTATGGATATTATATATGTAAAAGTATAATATATTATATAGATATAAATATATATGTACGTACAAAGTTATGTCCTTAGTAATAAATAGAGAGTACCTTTTTTACAATTAGCCAAATAAAACTTAATTAGACTATCCACATCAGCATATTTAAGGGAACTCGTGTGTTAACACGGGTCCTTAACCTAGTTAATAATTAAACATCTAAATGTATTTCTAATACTATCATTGGTTATATGTATTTCTAATACTATCATTTTGTTATTGTTATAACGTCTCAATTATAAAAAAAATTTGTTGCTTATATAATTGGATTTCTAAGAATTGGGGGCACTTTTTTCTCGGTTCAAACTGGTTACTTGAATTATCGGGGCCGTCACTGTTAAAACCCAACGACAATATATATAGTACGTGGATATATAGATGGGTGACAATTCACATTCACCTACGTCCAAATGCTTCCTGTACATTACGTACGTGTTCAACTTCATTTCCTCATCATATAAAATTACAATAACTATACTTAATTCGGATGTTTTATCTATTATTACTCCATCTGTTTTATATTAATTAAATGTCCGATCGCATATTTGATGGATATTTGATCAATTAGGGGGAGGGAGTGGTCTACCACCCATCTTCCCCTAACACTAACCTATCAAAACTTTCCACCTCAATTTTCCCCAATCTTCTCCCATCTTTCTCAAATCACTGGCGCCATTTTTCCCATCTTCCCCCAATTTCCACCTCATCATTTCTTTTTCATTTATTTTTAATACCATTTCATTTATTTTTCATATATTTTTAAAAAACTATATAAACTAAAACAATTTTATATATAAATACAATCAGGAAAAAAAGGTCAAAACATACATATTTTGATTACAGGGACTGAAATGCAATTAATAATAAGTAAAACCATTTTTATATATAAACTACAGGGACTAAAACGCAATTAATAACAAGTAAAACATTTTTATATATAAACTAAAGGGACTGATATGCAATTAACAAAAAATAAAAACATAAAATAAAAAGATCAGATCTGTGATGGTATGTTTCTTCTTCTTCATAGTTCACATATACATACATATATATATAATAAAGCTTCCGTCGATTTTTTTTTTTAAAAATTGGAACAACCGTTAGTGGGCCCCTCCTTTTTGACTACCCAATCCACGCGCCTCTCTCTCTTCCTCCCTTCTCTCTCTCCTTCTTCCCCCCATCGGGGTTCTTCACCGAATTGCTCCCTTTCTCTCCTGCGGGTAACCGCCGGCGGCGGTGTGCCCGTGCGGCCCCGCTAGCGGGTAACCCCTTCCCCGTGACCACTCCCTCCCCCCTTAATTTAATACTCGTTGATGGGTTGGTAGCTCATTGCAAAGGTTTATTTTAACCTTAGGTAATCTACAAGTTTAATCAGTTCCGTTTCTCATATTTATGAGGATTGCATTTTAAGTATTCGTGTATTTTATAATATCTCTAAATATATATAAAAGAGAAACCTTAATTCTAAAAAAAGAATTTTGGACCCTTGAATGAAACTCAACTTTTAATTAAAACCATTAGATCAAAATGCTGATGTCATATACCTTATATAACTTTTTTATATTTAATTTAAATATAATAAATTTAAATATGGTCATTGATTATGGAAAGTAAAAAAACAACTAAGTGCCGAGCTTATTCCTCTGCAAATGGTGTAAGTGACCAAGTCGCAACCCAAGTACTCTGATCAACAATCAATTTCAACTGAATGCTGAGCTTAGACCTCTGCAAACTGCACAACTAAGAAAGTCACTTGGTCGAAGAATTCAATTCAACTATTTGCCGAGCAAATATCTCTGCAAATAGCACAAATAGAACTTGTACTTGGTCGCACCAAACAAAAACCCTTGTTTGCCGAGCTTAAACCTCTGCAAACAAAACAAGTAGCACCAGTCTTGATCAAAAATTCTCAAATCAACTATTTGCCGAGCAATGAGCTCTGCAAATAGAACAAGTAGGAATTTTGAAAATTTTAATTTTCTGCCCCACTTGAAGAAAATTGATAATAAATGATTTTGAAATGAATTTCTTGAAAATTTTGATTTGGAAATTTTAAAAACAACTAAGTGCCGAGCTTATTTCTCTGCAAACAATATAAGTAGCACCAGTCTCAAATCAAAATTCTCAAAAACAACTATTTGCCGAGCAATAAGCTCTGCAAATAGAACAAGTAACCACAACACTTAACCAAATTTCTTGAAATAACTATTTGCCGAGTAATAAGCTCTGCAAATAGAACAAGTAACCACAACACTTAACCAAATTTCTTGAAATAACTATTTGCCGAGCAATAAGCTCTGCAAATAGAACAAGTGAAGATCCAGTACTTAGCCAAAATTTCTGAAACACGTATTTGCCGAGCAATAAGCTCTGCAAATAGTACAAGTAAGAACACCACTTTACCAACGACCTCTGCAAATACGAGTAACCACTACACGACAAAATAGTCGGTTACTGGTTGTCTTCTTCGTTCAGCCAAACCCTCATTTGCAGAGAAGACTGTAAATCTTCGATATCTTCTTCATTTTTGAGAATTAAAACTCGTATTTTATATCAAAATGATCAGAAAACCAACGCGCACAAATCCTTGAACAAATTAGATGCTAATTTCAATTGGAATTCAAACCCTCACGAACATGAGATATGTAGAGCTCGAACAAAAACAACTCAAATGATGAAATTAGCTTCTGAAATTGATAGCGAAGGAAGATATACTGATTTTAAATCGATCGGTGAACAAAATTCGAACAAAAACACACTTAATTTGCAGGAATCACTGTAACAGTGAGCTCTGCAAATGAACCTTTCAGATAAACAACTCAAATTCTAAAATTAAGCACAAAATAAGCTTGTGGATCGTTCAGCAACTCTGATTGTGCTCTGATACCAATTGTATTCATTAGAATTCGAGCTTTTGTGTGTGTGTGTTAATGGTGGTTTCTAGTGAGAGAAAGTAGAGAGAGTATGTGTTTGGCAGAATGTTAGTTTGCATTCAAATGGGTTGAAAGGTTTTAATAATACAAGGGTTTTTCATAAATGACTTATGGGAGGGGTATTTATACTAATCACTAACTTAACACTAATACCCCATCCAATACTAGAATTTACAATTAAACACTATATTTATATTTCTAACAATCTCCCCCTTGGTGTTGAATTGTAAATGTTGCATCGTCTTCGGTCTTTAAATAAACATGATGAGCCCATTTATTGAAAAACTTCAATGTTGAGTGGACTTAGGGGGGGGGGGGGGGGGGGGGGGGGGGGGGGGGGGGGGGGGGGGGGGGGGGGGGGGGAGGGGGGTGAAGCTTTCTCATTGTCTTCAACGTCTTGTATCAACCTTGACTTTGAATCTTCTCAACAAACACATATATTTGACGATGACTTATAAAATCTTGATCTTCTCTTGCAACTTTGAATACTTTGGAAGCATCTTTGAAATCTTTGTAGCTTTTGTGCTTTCACAACTTAAACTTTTGAATGTTGATTTCAACTTGATGTTGCTTGGAGAAGTAACTTGAACTTTGAGTAGCATACGGAAGCTTGGTTTTGACTTTGAATTCTTTGAATTCTTTTGGATGCGGAATTGGTTTGACTTTGAATTCTTTGAATTCTTTTGGATGCGGAAGCTTGGTTTTGGAATGCGGAAATTTGATTTGACTTTAAAACTTCAATTCTTGGTCTAACTTGTCTCTGAATCAATAAACATCTTGGAGCACTTGATTCTTTGATCAATTAACATTTGCTCCCCCTCAATCAAACAACTATCTCGGAGCAAATTATTCAATAACAAATCTTTAATCTCTTGCTCCCCCTCGAACAAACAATAATTTCGGAGTATATTTAACGACTCGTGAGTTTACTCTTGCTCCCCCTCAAATGAACAATCTTTGGATCTTAACAATCCAAGTATCTATCAAAATAACAATCTCCATTCAATCTCAAACTCTTCTAATCATCAAACAATGGTCATTTTTCCAACAAATCTTTCAAATATCGACCATGTACATCATCTTGAATATACTCGATCTCGAATCAATCCTTTAACTTTCTCGAAACAATCTTTCAACTTATCACGATAATTATTCACTCACCAAACACAATGAATATCATCAATCAAATTCTACCTAACCTTGAACTCTATCTATCAATCATTTAATCATTTCTCCCCCTTATGATGAATATGTGAAACGTGTTCATCATACAATAATGATTGATAGCATAAACGGTAGATCACAACAAACAATATTCAACCAAATTAACCAACCCAATTCCCAATGAACCTATTGGTGAACTAGAATGTAAGGTTGCGTTGTTGGAAAAAGATTTTATAAAGGTGTTTGTGTTCTTTGTGTTTGTGTGAAGAGAAATGAAAACCGGATAAAAATGATCCGTTGACACAACCAAAAATCAAAAGGATTGATGGTGTGGCCTAAAAATACGATTACTATTTTCAGGACTTCCCATTATCATCGAGAAATGTACAAAGCTTATCTCTAAATGGTTCGGTCTATGGCTTTTCAACCGATAGATTGCTTTAAAGAATGTAATTCATGGTCAGTGTCACAAAGGCGTTCGATAACCATGTCTTACTATCCTCAAAGACTTTTGGGTAAATAAATCCGAGGTCACATAGACTTCTCGTTTACTCAACAAATTCATAAAATGAAAATGTGAGACCTACGTTCAACGTTGGAAAAGATGTTAGCATTGGTAGGATTTCCATACGATCATCGTGGAATATCAAAAATATGATATCACTACGAATGTTCCGGCAATATCACAAAGATATGCAATGTCACAAAGACATATAAAGACTCATTGTGTCCTAGTCAAATGAAAGATATATTCAAGTACGCTCTAGACTCAATAGTGATCAAATGAAGTCGGGGACCGGAGCAGAGTGTCTCCCTTTTTCAATATCAACGTCTTCCAAATGAAGAGTCGATAGAAATGTGAAAATCTCCGTGAGAATAAAACAAGTATTTGTTAAGAAATACTTGAGTGGTTAGGTAAAGATGTGCATTGCTTCACTGGGTCCATGAAGTCTTCTTCAATATCGAGAAATCAACATATGAAATCCGATAGAAACGTGTTGACCCGGCTTTTTGAGAATTTTGGGGAGGGCGATCATTTCTTTTACCCCTTTCTCACATCATCTTTTTCACCTTAACCTCTCACTTTTCGACTACTCCCTCATGTCCTAGTTGCACAAACATCATCACACTCATAAACCCTCACAATCTAAGATTGAGAATATAACTCCGGGGTTAGATCTCATCGGCGATGACAAGATCATGGAGTTTTTATGAGTGGCCTAAACTCTCATGTGCAAATATAACATCGAACTTCTTTGAATTTGATCGAAAATGGTTTGAAAATCTTCCAAAGTGTTTTAAAATGGAAAATGAGTTTAAACACTTGGAAGTTTTGGTTTTATAAACAACTCCCCCTAAATATATGCATGATATAAACAAAGTTTTTGCATATAAAGGGTGAGTAAAAGGTTTGAAAGTTGCTCACAAACATTAAAAAATGAGACAACAAAGGCAGTACACAAAGGCGTTCGATGCCTTGCATCTCATCCTAATACTTTGTGAGAAACTAAAAGACAAAGTAAATAAAAATAATGAAAAGAGAAAATCTTTTTGGATTTTTTAAAAATAAGAAAATGAAAATCTTTTTGGATTTTTCTAAAAAAAATGAAATTATAAACACGGTTTTAGAACGGGTTATACACTGATGTGTGCATAAGCCACTTTTCATCAAATCATTTGGAAATCACTTTTGGAACCCATTTGAGATTGGGTCCAATTGTTTTTGAATTCTTGAAAGTCCAAATGTAAGTCTCATCGATTTGATGAATCGAAGTTGCATTCCACGGAGAACTAAAACCCGGTGGTTTAGTTGAAAAGAGTTTTCGTGGAAGCAAAGGTGAAAAATCATTTGATTTCTTCGAAAAACTTGCAATCTTGGGAGATTGATTTGAGAAATGATTTTTCGAAACAAAATCATTCACTTTTTGCACAACTGCTTTCACAGGTTTTGGTGCAAGATCAAAAAGTTCCGAAAAAGAATATTTGAATGATTTTGACTCAACTGACTTATATTTTGAAATCGGTTTCCATTTAGATTTAGTCAATTGAGATTTTGCTTGTGAAATATGTTCAGAATTATCCTCGAAGGATAGAAAAGAGACAGAAGTAGTTGTTCCAGCAAAAATAGGTTTCTTAGAGTACTTCTTACCCTTTTGCAAGGAGTAATTAGTAAACGGAGACACGTTTCTTTCAAAAGGATTTGAAGATTTACCCGTGTAAATGTAACATCCCAAAACTTAAACGTATATGTTGACTAACGTCGTTAGGTCAAATTCTAAGTCCGTGATATGTTTATGTGGAAATATGTGTTTATATGTTTATGTGCCCTATATGTGAGATTTAATTATCTTTAATGAGTGACAATAAAGTAGACTTAATGATGTGTAAAAGGTCTATGTAGTGTGCGAAAGTGCTTCCATGTGTTATGTATATCCCCATTAGGTGTTTAAAGGTGTAATAAAGCTAATAAGAAGTCCAGGGACTAAATTTGACAAAAGTGAAAGTTGAAAAACGGGATTAGGGCTAGGATTAACCTAATCTAGAGTGATTTGGCAGCAATTAACTTAATTGAACACATACAAAGTATCTTAAATTTCCTAATTGATTTCTTAAGCAAATCTCCAAGTTTTGGTCAAGCAATCGTGAGTTTTTGGTATTGAATCAGATCTGTCCTTGTTGTTCAGGTAATCATTGATTTACTAATTATATTTTCAGATCTAAGGTTGGATTATATGGAAACAAATCTGATTTTAAAAGAGATTTTGAAGAATTAGGGTTCATGTTGTGTCTTTGGCTAATTAATGATCTAAACGGTGTCAAACGAGTTTGTAATCGATATGAATGATCAAAATATGTTTAACAATGTCAAAATCATGTTTTGGGTAAAGCCCAAGTCGTTTGTTTTTGGAAAAATCGAAGAACTTGGCCATATTTGAAATCTGGACGAAATTACTTTAAATTCGTTAGCTGAGTCTGTTTTTGTACTAGCGAAGATAATCTTCGTTCTGGTTATCTTCGTTCTGGTTATCTTCGTTCTGGCTAAGTTCGTTCAGTATGTCCTAAATTCGTTTGAAGGCAACTAAGTTCGTTCAGTGAGTCTAAGTTCGTAAGAACAAACCTAAGTTCGTTTTAAAGTTCGTTTGGGTCCCAAATGACTTATATTTTGTATATTAATGTATCTTAGGTGTCGGGGATTATTGTTAAGCACTTTTAGCCTTTCATTACGCGCGCACACTCCCAACAGGTAAGATACACTACTTTTGTCACGCTGAGGGTGCAACGAAAATGGTTCGTAAACTATAACCTCCATAACAGTAATGTATAACTCATAGGTGGTTGGGTTGATATGGGAGGTACTCGGGGATTAATGATGACGATGTTTATGCCTAAAATGCTTCCCCTTACATGTGGTTACGATATGAAATGTTATGATGAACGGTGGTTAATGATATGTTTACGATATGACATGTTATGATGAACGGTGGTTAATGATATGTTGTAATGTTGTTATGTGCATGTATATGTGGCTTGTTCATCTAGAACACTAGACCTTTTTAGGTTGCCATGACACGTGCATGTTTTAAGGGCCCTAACGTGAAAAGATGATAGTATGGATTAGTTTAGGTTAAAGGTGGAAATCTAAACTAAATATGATAAATGCTCGA
>CM067173.1:25325361-25337640 GCA_034093135.1 Erigeron breviscapus | reverse complement strand
AATTGTTGGCTGCGTTTTAGCTTCCTTTTTTTGGTACCTTGAGACGACATGCGGATGGTGTCTCCCCGTTGAAACAAGGGAACCATGGAGACGAATTGTGATGGTGGTGGTGTTCATGTGAGCCAGAGGGACGGTGTCTTGTTGATTTTGTGAATGTGTTGGTTTTGTAACCCCTTTATAAGGTATATTCTGAGATAATGTAACCGGGTGCCGCGTTGTAGTCCAACGGGAGGACGGTTGCTTACCATTGTAACTTACCCGGGTTCGACCCCCGGCAATTCGGTAAACCCAATATTTTTAATTTTTTTTCTCTCATTATATCATTATTAGTTTAGGCATTATTTTTGTACTTTGAAAATCAAAAGGACATTTTTATATCAATCATCTTTAGAAAAGTTTATTTTAGGAACCCTTAAAAAACCAAAAATTTTATTCTTTCTTTCCAATTACACATATACACAATTAATTTGTCAAACAAATTTTGGGAATTACTCAATGAATAATAAACACACAATACATACCAAAAAAAGTAAATAATAAATTACATATATTCAAAGTTATATTATATTACAGGCATGTCTATCTATATGATGGTATCTTACATGCCTATAAATTCATTTGCGGCCAGTATTGCTTCACCATAATTTGAACTTTTGGTAGTAAAAGTTATAATATAGATACAAAAAATATTAAATTAACTGGCCTTCTTGAAGTTCTTGCGATGTTGATAACAATATCAGATTTCAAGCTACAATAGTTGAATTGCCCATGTATCCATGATATGTCAACCACATAAAGAAAAGTGAAAGACGTCAATGAATCAACATGTAAGTTATTATGTAGATGTTTTCATAACTGGAGATTTAATAACCCCTCCACATACGAATTAAATGATCATTTGGGATCTTCTGGTGCCTTAGAGGGTACCCAATGCCAGGACTCATCCACCAAAGACTAGTCCCTGTCAGCGCCACATCAGCAAAAAACACTCCAAGGACTAATCCCCCCAAAATACACCCAATGCACTCATCCCTCAAGGACTAGTCTTGGACCACCAATATTTAATTATACCCTTTTATCCAAACTTTACACTTTTAACCCTTCAAAATTAATAACAAACTAAAACATACACAAATAAGAAACACTTCATTAAAAATAAAAACATTACAATACTTATTAAAAATAAAGAAAACACACATTAAAAAAAAAACATTACAATAGTTTATTTTAAAAAAAACACACATTAAGCCGGGAGGCGCCATATATGCTCCGTAAGATCATGACGAAGAGCATGATGCACAGTGCGATCTCGAAGCTCCTTGCCGGTTCGTTGGTGAACTGTCATCCTTTCCTGGAACGTACGCTCAGGTAAGACGATTGGATCATTGTCGTCTCCATCCTCGAGTGAGTTTATGGCGTACCCCGCGTCTTCAACTTCACCTTGTTCAAGCAAATCAACACATTCGGCCATGATGCCCATAAGCTCATCATCATCGTCTTCATTTGGAAACAAATCGGGTCTGATGTACGTTGATAAACTCGAACGAAACTGGTTGTTCATGATGATTTATGTGTATATACAAAAGTGTGTTTTGGTATAATATAACTGAATATATGGAAGAGTGGTGTGAAATGGTGGTTCAATTGAAGTGTATATATAGCCATTTTGAAAAACTAACCGTTAAGGACTAAAGTTGACACTTTTTTGAACATGTTTTGAACAAAACAGCCGTTAGAGGGACTAAAGTTGCCAAATGGGGAAACTTTAATTTTGTCTCCTTCTTTGATTTAGCCGTTACAATTCAAAAAAAAAAAAAAAAAAAAAAAAAAAAAAAACGTAAACACTCGTCCCCGAAGGAACGAGCCAGCCGGACGAGAGCCCCGAACGAGCCAGGGACGAGTCCCACCCAACGGTGTGGACTCGTCCGAGGCCCTCGAACGAGCCCTCGAACGAGGGCATTGGGCACCCTCTTATATTTGGCAAAACATAGCAGAGAGTAATGGACTTTGTTGAAAAATTGCATTCTACACTTTTGGTTGAAACATAATTACTTTTTTACAAAATTTGGTTATGCCTCTCGTGTCTGTATCTCACATTTGGTGCATGCTTTTGACAATTCTGTTGTGTTGACTTTCAGGACTAGTCGGGATTCGGTACTTATTTCTGGTCCCGTATCGGTACGGTACCGGTCCCGCTACTGACTCAAATAGGATCGGGATCGGTACCATGTTTTGTTCATGTTGGAGTCAAGTTACTCATGCATCAGATTAAAGATTTGAATATGACAAACAGGTTAAGAAATACTTAAGTTCTTGGTTCTGGAGTTGAGTCAGATTTCTTCATCTTCTGATACTTCCAAGCTGAGTCAGCATGAATATCTTCATTCAAGAAGATGGTATCTTTCAAGCTGCATCAAAGAAGAACAAACACTTATTCTGAATCGAAGATGAAGAACACGGATAGAAGGTCAAGCTGATGGGTGGAAATCAGCTTGAGTCTTGCAGTCAGCTTGGAAGGTACATTCTCAGCCTGGAGACTTGCAAGTGCTTTAGTGTTGTTACAACAAAAAATTTAATTAATTAAAGAAATCTATACACGCAAAAAAAAAAATTAAAGGAAATTGTTGGCTGCTTTTTTTTGGTACCTTGAGACGACATGCGGATGGAATGATGGTGTCTCCCCGTTGAAACAAGGGAACGATGGAGACGAATTGGCGTTGATGTGAGCCAGAGGGACGGACGGTGTGGTGATGATTTTCTTAAGGTGTTGGTTTCGTAACCCGTTATAAGATATATCTTACGAAAATATAATCGGGTGCCGCGTTGTAGTCCAACGGGAGGACGGTTGCTTACCATTGTACTTACCCGGGTTCGACCCCCGGCAATTCGGTATGCCCAATTTTTTTATTTTCTTTTTTTCCTCATTATTAATTTAGGCATTATTTTTGTGCTTTGAAAATCAAAAAGACATTTTTATATCAATTATCTCTTGAAAAAGTTATTTTAAAAAACTTTAAAAAAACCAAGAATATTATTCTTTTCTTTCCAATTACACATATACACAAATAATTTGTCAAACAAATTTTGGGAATTACTCAATGTATAAACACACAATACATACAAAAAAAAATAAAAATTAAATTAAATATATTCAAAGTTATATTATGTTACCGCGCATGTCTATCTATATGAATTATATATAATGAAAGGTTATTTTAGGAACCCTTAAAAAAAATAAAAAAAAACCTTTTGTGGTTTTTTTGTGTGTGTGTGTGTTGGGGGGGGGGGGGGGTTGAGTTTTTATAAATTTATCAACCCTCTCAAATCCAACCAATAACATTCTTCCAACTCATTTCAACCCTTTCAACCATTTTCACTGGCGCTCCATAAATTTTCAACCCTCTCAAATTTATCCTTTTTATTTTTCTTTTAAATTAACAACATGCCATTTTATCAATTAAATAAAACAAATTGTTTATAACAAATATACCTAAATATTAGTAGAAACAAACTTATTTTCATTAATTAACTAATTTCAATTTATAAAAACAACTAACTAAATATGTAACTATAGGGTTTGTTTTGAAAATAAATAGTATTAATAGCTCTCTCTCCTTTTTCCTTTACGTAAGGATAATTATAACGAGCTTCCTTTCATGAGCACAATATAACATCTCGCTAACACAAGTTTCTTGCCTTGTCTATTACAAGGTCCCTATTTGACTTTCCAGGTTCATCCGGTTGTGATGAATTCACCTTAATCGTACGCAAGATTCTTGTACAATTTTTTCCATAAGATAAACCATTTGGTATAGAACTTAACGCTTTAGATTGATGTGACGAACCCTGTGCCATAAAACTTATTAGCAAATAACTCAAAGAACGAAAGAAATAATCATAAACTTTTTTAAAGTGGCGAAAGGGACTTCTCGTGATTGAATTGATCAGGTAAAAAACTGTTGCAGGATCGGCAATCAAGTGATGAGCACAAAGATGATGTAGCTTACAATTGAACCAAAATCCTACAGGAAACATGGAACAAATGCTTTCTTAGCACCCGAACCCAAACTTCCTGAATTGGACCCGGAATGCAATATTTAGAAGTTAGAACATTAGCACACAAAACTCACTGACTGTGACAAGGACTATATCAAAATGGATTTCAATAGAAGAAGGTCAACCTATTGGACCTGAATCAGAGAATACACAACATTACAAACCAATCTGATCGCCTATATAGATGATCATGAATTTGAATTGTAAACAATAATAATCAAACAAAAAAGAAAGTTCACCAATGAAGTTGAGGGGAAAAATGGGTTATGGAGATTTTGTTAACTTCATGTTTTCTTGAGTCATGGTCTGGCTATCATTTAGTACTTTCTATATATACCCTTGAGGCATCAGTATATTCTTACTAGATAGGTACCCGCGCGATGCGGCGGTACCTTTGAAAACGTGATGGTTAAATGTGTCGGTACCTTTTTGCCGTTTAACAGAGAGAGCGAGGGAGAGATGAAACCAATCTTTTTGTAGGTTGATGTTGATTGCCGTCGAGATGAAACTAATTTTTATATCAGGGTTCAGGCGAAAGCAAGAGAGAAGGGGATTAGGGATAGACATTGGGAAATAGATGGAAGGGTAGTACAGGAAAATCACTTAAAAGAGTGGAAGGGATATTTGTTTGTAAAGGGTATAATAGGTATTTCAAAGGTAGAATGGTTGGAAAAAAAATAGGTATCAACCAGCATTCTTTCTATCAACCAGCATTCTTTCTTTCAAAGGGAGTATAGATATAGATTGCAATAATATAAACTTTCTATCAACCAGCATTCTTAAATGAGTATCTCTTAAATGAGCATCTCTTTGACTAGTTTTAAGAATCTCCCTGACTAGTTTGAGTCAACAGAGAACCACACAAACCTTATAAAACTCAATTGAGGCAAACCCATTTTCCCATTGGAGCCGTCAACAAGTTTCTGCACTGTATAGTATGTGCAAATACTTTAATCAGTGCTCCTCACCCTATCCCCTAGTTGTTTGTGATAATTTTAGAATTATACTAATTTGGTAAAAAAAAATTAAACTATACTAATTTGGTACATAAGTTTACTCATTATACTAATTTGGAAAAAAACTCGAGTAAGTTGTATAAAAAAAAATTGCATTCATATAGAAAATAGTTAAGTTTATGGAAGTCTATTTATAGAAAAACTTGATTCTATAAAACGATATACATATGGGTGTCCCAACCAAGACGAATCAAGTGTTCCTTCAGGTGTGATCACAATCTCAGGCCTGCAAATAATGCTTCTGTGTGTTTCTCAACGATACAAAATGCCTCCTTAGACCTAATTGTAGCATACCATTGTAGGGATTCACAGTCAATTCGTCAAATGATATTACATAGTTCCTCAACCAAGATGGCTCGAGTGCCTGCCCGAAACTGCCTGAATTCAGGACTTTTGACCAAGAAGTGACCTCAGCGTGAGTTTGGGCAGAACTGTTGGTAGTATGACCATTTCACCTACTTGGGCCAGTATAGTGCATTGGAGATGGAAATATAGATACCACTGTGCTTTCTGGATCAAGAATACCACCGTCTTCAAGTACCTACAAGTTCATCCACAAAATCATCATGCTTCATCTATGGAGAATTTACAGTGTTCCGACAATAAAATGAGGGGTTTGAGGTTTTATATTCTTGGCAAAGCAAGTTGCATTACCAAAAAACTTAGAAAGAAGAAAAAACGTGAGTCGGCCCAAGCTGTCTCAACCTATGCCGTGTCAACCTAAGCGGTCTCAACTCGTATCAGTTGTCACAGCCCAAGCTGTCGCACTGATTTCCGTAAGTGTGTTGGTGTTGCCCATAATCACATAGAAGCAAGCAGGGCAAAAGATGCCTTCCCATTTTGGTGAATGTAGAGCGAGTCTGGTCTCTGGTGGACATGAACATTACTATATATACTAAAAACCGTGAATCGGTTTTCGTGCCACTTTCTTAACTTCTTTTCTTTCTTTTAATACTTATGCCCTAAGCTCTAATACTCTTACAGTGAAGATCCTCATCAACTAACGATCGTTACTTTCTGTTCGAGTGTCTAACGGAAGTTACGAAAACTGTTGCAATTTAGGTCCTTTTTTCTAAGAGGGGGCTACGTCCTTTTCTCTAACGGGTCTTAACAATCGTTAAACGCTGTTTGGATTTTTAAATTGACGGATTTACTTATCAAACATTACTTCTAACTTAACAAAGTCTAATTATACTATGTCCAAAATCTTTCACTTTTATGGTTTATGACAACTACAATGACAGATTACTAACAATTTTGTAAATGATCCTAAAAACACGTTATAAATCTTACATATTATTGCACACAATAAACGTCTTAAATTTTTTTTTTTTTCCGAACGGCAATAGCAAATTTATTATAATAGACCGACTAGTAACATACTAGTGATCAAAAGTACAAACAAAGAATACAAATCTAGAAATACAACAATTACACAAACTAGATCCCTCTTGAAACTTTAACTGCTAAGATTGCAAAAAAGTTAAAAAAAACTTATGCCAATTACAGTAAAACCGAGACATAAGAAAAAACCCCATCAACGAAGGCCGAGCCACCGGTTTTCACTTCGTGATGTTTTTGATGCAACCCCAAACAAGTTTCAAGGAAACAACAACCTTACAGCTCGATCAAAAGTTCAGTGGGTTCGCTTTCCATTCATCCCAAGACATGTTACTTTTCCTATCACGATTATGTATCCAAAAGAAAGAAGTAGCAACAGTAGAATTAAAGATAACCTGGGTGCTAACAATGGAGTCGTTATGGAGCTTATCATTCCTAACTTTCCAAATGTGCCACCACCAAACATACAGAATCGCTTCCAATCTTTTTCTGGTAATCAGTGAGTGACTCAGGTTATCACACCATACAAGGACACCTTCAGGCGGTTCAATTGGAATATCTTGCTTCGACCAAGAACTTAACAAGTCGACGTGTCTCACATGTCACTTTGCATTGACTGAAAGTATGCGAAGTGAGCTCCGCCTCATTAGCACATAAGACACAAGTAAACGTATTCACATCCACCCCCTTTGCAAAAAGATTAACAAAATTGGGGATGAAATCGCATCTGAGCCGCCATATAAAGATGTTAATTTTTTTTGGGACGAGTTTATTCCATCTATTCTTAAGGTTGTTGTTGATAGGCAACCGATGATGATCAAAGCTTTGCCTAAGGAGAGCAATGGAGAAGAAACTTTTACCTTTAAAACTCCACACCCATCTGTCATGTTCATTGGTGCACGGATTGGATGGAAGACTGTTAATCAAATCATCATGCAATTGAAGTTCACGAGAGGATCTCAAAGGGCGTCTCCAGTTCCAGTGCCTGATAAACGCCTAAAACGCATGATCTTAATGGATAAAATTGGACCACCTTGTGCTTGTTAATAGACGAGTAGGGCATTTTTATGTTTGTTTAAGTGTTTTCAGGTCTTTGGTGATAACTTGTCGTTAAATGGAGCATAAACGGGTCAAGCAAAGTCGAGAAACAAGTCAAGTGATTCAAGAACCAAAATCTGGAAATCTGGAACTTACAAGGGGCGTAAGCTACGCCAGTATTGGCCGTACCTTACGCCAGGCAAAATCTCAAAGGGCGTACCTTACGCCCAGATGGGGCGTAGGTTACGCCAAGCCACTGTGCAGAATTCGAATTTTAAGGGTTTTAATTGTAACTTGAGTTATATTATCAAAAACGATTTGAGACTTAATCACACCCTAATTTCTGAGATCTAGGGCAGCAACCCACTTCTTCCAAGCCCCAAAATCATCATCAAATCATCATTCAATCACAAGATCATGGAGATTACAATCCAAATTGAAGATTCATTGATGAATATGGAAGGCTAATTCTCTTTAGATCATTCTCATGTGAACAATTATGTAAGACAATTGTATTCAACCTTTCTTATATTCAAGTTGGATTAGATGTTTAATTCTTGATTAGTGTTTTGCATCTAATGTTATTTGGTTTGAATGAATGATTATTTGTTTATAACTTTGAATGAATTACATCTATCTTTTGATTTCAATTTCTTGTTAATCATTAATTATTGGAATAATCTCTTATGAAATTGTAATCTTGTTAATGGATAAATAATTTAGTTGTGTCAATTCCTTGGTTTTCATTATCGTGAATCATCACAACCTAATGAATTAGTCCTTAACGTTCATTCATTCCAAGCTTTATAACGAATCATGTCTATGTGATTTCCAACGAATATAAGTTAGGTTATACTTTTGAAAGCATAATTGGGATCGTGAGAATGGTCTACCCTTTTATTATTGAATTCTATTATTAAGTTTCAATCATTTTTAGTTTTAATCAAATCAATCCAACAATCAATTTTTAGTTTATGTCTAGTTTAATCAAGTTTGTAAATTGTTCAACACTTTCCCATGATTCCCTGAGGATACGATACTCGACTTACCCATACTAGTTATTGGTATTTAGTTTATATTTTTGATCGGTCCAACGACAACGATCAAATTTTGGCGCCGCTGCCTGGGAATCGGTGTGCAAAGTGTTGAAATTTTGTTTTCAATTAGTTTACTTAAAATTTTCAGAAAAATCCAAAAATATTTAGTTTTGTTTTGTTTTGTTTCAATTCTTGTTTGTTTCATTTTTCATTTTTGTAGTTCAGTATTACACGAGGTGTGTTGATTGTGCAGATTTCAAGTAGTGTATGCATACGAGGTATTCCAAGAATACATCACCTTTGTTGTTTGATCCGGAAATTGAGAAAACAGCTAGAAGGAATCGGATACTTCATCGTGTAAACATGAATGATCAACCAGATCCACAACCAACCATCCAACCCACCATAACTCCACCAGAAACCAACCCTGAACCAAATAACCAAAATCAAACTCCACCACGAAACCCACCCCCATCAATAAGGAGTGCTTACACAACTCCAAACCGACCTAGAACACCAACTCATATTGGAGATGCATCACGGGATGCGGATGGGTCGTTTTATGATAGGCTCTATGATAGGGTGAATCATTGGGATGACGGGAGGTTTGATAATAATTCAAATGGGTATGATTGGAACCATGGGGGAGATTATGAGCAACCACAAAACCTTCGATATCCTCAATACAACCAACCCCAATATAACCAACCTCAATACATAAACCACGGACCAAGAGTTCTTCCTCAAGGTCCATCACCTCGCCTTAACTGTAACACCCGTTTCGTAAAAATATGGATTTCCAAAAATTTTCGCCTAACGGCGTTAAATCATGCGGAAACGATTTAGGAAATACTCAACTAAGGAAAACAGTTGAGAAACATAAGTGGTGTTACTAATAGCATCAAATCAGTAATAAAAGAAATCCATAAGATTGCCCAACATAAAACAATCATAACATAGTCATTACATAAGTTCCATAAAGGAAATCAATAACAGAAGGTCTACGCGAAGCTATTGGGTAAACTAAAGCCAGCTTGATCATCTACCCATCTCTCGCCAAAGCTTCACACGTCATCTCACTGCCTAACCTGAGGGGTGTCAACACATTAAAAGAAACAAGTGTTAGTTATAAAGCTAAGTAAGATAACACCAGGTTTAAGCAAAACATTTCATCCATTTAAATCGTCACTTTAAAACATTACATCATTTGAGTTAGGCATTTATATCACCACATAACGTATCCATATCACATATAAGCATAGAGTCCATGACCCTAATTGTGCCTAATCAATTTCATCATTTCATCTCATCTCTTTAAGTTGTGACTAGGTCACCATTAAACTGTAACCGAAGTTACTGTTAAGGAAAGACAATGTCGATCCATGAGTAGCACGTTATGTTCATGACATTAGGTGGGTCATCAGGCCACCCGAACTACTCGCCACATATGACTGGTTACAAGGAGTCACCCGAACAACCGTTTAACGTACCCTCCCACATACGGGTACTACGTACTCTCCCACATGCGAGCACGACGTACTCTCCCACATACGAGCACGATTTATACGTACCTATTACCACATCAGGCACGGGTTATGCATAACACTTAACATCTAATTAGCTCGAGCATTTACCACGTTTAGTTTAGGTTTCCACATTAATCCTAAACTAATCCACATCTTCATCTTTTCACGTTAGGGCCCTTAAAACGTGCACGTGTCATGGCAACCTAAAAAGGTCTAGTGTTCTAGATGAACAAGCCACATATACATGCACATATCATCATTACATCACATCATTAACCACCATTCATCATAACATATCATATCGTTTAAACATATCATCACATATCATATCATAAACGTATTTACGGGGAAACATTATATGCATAGGCATCGTCATCTTTAATCCCCGAATACCTCCCATATCAACCCAACCACAATATAGGTTATACATTACCGTTTTGGAGGTTATAGTTTATGAAACCATTTTTGTTGCACCCTCAGCGTGACAAAAGTAGTGTATCTTACCTCGTAGTAGTGTACGCGAGCAAACAGAGCTAATAGTGCTTAATAGTAATCCCCGACACCTATCGTACATTAACATATGAAATATAAGTCATTTGGGACCTTAAAACGACTCTCGTATGACCTTAGGACTGACTACGTAAAAGTCCAGCATTAAACCTTACGAATTTAGCCTAAAACGAATTTAGAAAACGAATTTGAGCATCAAACGAATTTAGCCTTCGTTTTTAGTTTCGAACGAAGATGATCTTCGTTTTGTCAAACGAAGTTAGGTTCCAGAAAACGAATTTAGGCTTTACGAAGATGGCTCAAACGAACTTAATCCTAACTTCGTCCAGAATTCAAAAACGACTATGTTCTTCATTTTTCCAGAATCGATCGACTATGGCTTCTTCCAAAACACGTTTTTGACATATTTAAACATCTTTTGATCATCAAGATCGATTATAGACCCGTTAAACACTATTACGAACATCAATTAACCAAAACATCTTTTAAACTCTAATTTATTGCAAAACCCTTTTCAAAATCAGTTTTGGATCAATATAAAACATCTTTTGATCTGAAAATACAAATAACAACCCATTGATTACCTGATTGCTTTGATAGCCAATTGAAAGTAACCCAAAATACTCAATCAATTCAACCAAAACTTGATCAATTGCTTTAGAAATCAGTTAAGGAATTGGAGAGGCTGTGCAGGTGTTATTAATTAGGTTAATTACTGGAAAATGATCCTAGATTAGGTTAATCTTAACCTAATCCCGTTTTTTAACTTTACACCTTTGGCAAAACTCGTCCCTGGACTTCATATTGACTTTATTTCACATTAAAACACCTATTGGGGATACATATAACACACCAAAGCACTTTCGCACACTACAAAGGCCTTTTACACATCATTAAATCTACTTTATTGTCACTCATTAAAGATAATTAAATCTCACAAATAGGGCACATAAACATATAAACACATATTTCCACACAAACGTATCACGGACTTATCATTTGACCTAACGACGTTAGTCAACATGAACGATTAAGTTTTGGGATGTTACAATTACCTCCCCCTTAAGAGGATTCCGCCCCCGGAATCACTTCAGCATCAAAAAGGTGGGGATAGGTCTCCCGCATTACGGACTCGGTCTCCCAAGTCATACTTTCGCCGTGATTGTGTTTCCACTTAATAAGAACTAGATCAATAGTCTTTCGTCGTAACTTCTTTTGTTTCCTTCCCATTATAGCAACAGGTTCATCAACAATCTGCTTGTTTGGATCAATACTTATGTCCTCGAGTGGAATGACATCCGCTTCATTTGCATAGCATTTACGTAGATAACACACATGAAATGTGTTGTGAATTCCATGAAGTTCTGGAGGTAATTCAGTTGAAATGCCTGTTCATTAACCTTTTTAATGATCTTAAAAGGTCCAATGAATCTAGGGCTTAGCTTTCCTCGTTTGCCAAATCGTAATACACCTTTCCAAGGCGACACCTTGAGTAAAACCATTTCACCTTCTTTAAAATCAAACGGCCTCCTTTTTCTTATCAGCATATGACTTTTGCCTTTCTCGAGCAACACGTAAGGCTTTCTTTGCAACATTAACTTTATCGGCCGTAATTTGTACTACTTCGGGTCCAGCAAATTGCTTTTCCCCGGGCTCCAACCAACAACTAGGAGTCCGACACTTTCTACCATATAACATCTCATAAGGTGGCATTCCAATGCTCGCATGATAACTATTGTTATACGCAAACTCAAT
>CM067173.1:25291815-25324361 GCA_034093135.1 Erigeron breviscapus | reverse complement strand
GCTCTAAAAAGTTATCAGTCCATGGTTGCAACTTTAGAATTGGAAAAGGAAGAATTAAAATCCATCCTTGAAAAAGAACAAGCAATTATTAAATCTTGGATGAAAGCACCAAGACCAGATGCTGCAATTAAAAATACTTTTGCATCACAAAGAGCAACTTTTCTGGTGACAATTGTGTCATCACCTCCTTCAAATTGAATCACTAATTCATCCCACATTGATTTTGCACTGGGGAACAGCACAAGTGTAGGAATTAGGTCTTCAGGAACAGCCCCAAGGATCATGTTCTTGAGTCTGGTGTCCAGATCAACAAGTCTACGATCCTCATCAGACCAATGGTCTTCTGTCTTTTCCCTTGAACCTCTTCTTCCAGTTGGATCAAGAAGAGGACTGACCCCAAGGGACATGGGTATATATGGTCCATCCTTAAGGATTTTCAACATATACCTTTCAATCCCACCAAAATACAAAAGCATTCTAGCCTTCCATGTACCGAATGTCTCACTGTTTCCATCAAATTTTGGAACAGGAGTGTTAGAGTAGTGTACATGGACATGGTTTGGGGCAGTAGTAGGAGGAGGGTTGGTGTTAACATTTTGAAAAGGTTGTGCATTAGTATTCGAGGGGTTTTCACCTGAACCAGAAACGTTAAGACTGTTAACATGGATTTTGAGAATGCAGGCAAAGAAAGGAAGTTTCAACTATGTGAATTGGAAGAGTTAAGGAATGAGGCTTATGAATGTGCATCAACTTACAAAGACAAGATGAAAGCGGTTCATGATGCCAAATTGAAGAAGAAGGTGTTCGAAGTTGGCCAAAAGGTTTGGCTTTACAATTCAAGACTCAAATTCTTTCCGGGAAAACTCAAGAGCAAGTGGATGGGTCCATATGTTGTCACAAGGGTTGGAAAGTTTGGAGAGATTGAGATTGAAGATCCAAAAGATGGTGTGAAGCAAATGGTCAATGGACACCGTTTAAAGCCGTATTTGGATGCAACCGACATCAATGGAGCTACAAAGGAAATGGTGAACTTCATCTCAAGTCCACCATCTTATGAGGTTGTTTGAATTTCATTTGAGGTAATGTCGGACTGAGGACAATAAACTTAGCGCTAAACGGGAGGCAACCCGTTGGTTGTTTGTTTATAGCTTCAATTTCGGTATGTTTTCTTTTCGTGCACTTTTGTTTAGTTGTTTTGGTAGTTTTTGTTTCATAATCACACAAGGAACTTAACTCTCAGTACCTATGCTTGAGAATTAAGTTGGGGAAGGGGTTTGGGTGAAAAAGTGAGTCGTTTTTGCAATTTTTCGAGCCGATTAACTCATTTCTAATTTCGGGTGTACATTGGGGACAATGTACCTTTAAGTTGGGGAAGGGAGTTTAATTTCAATGTAATTGCAAGTTTTGAAATCAAATTGTGGCTGTAGTTAAAAAAAAAAAGTCAACAAAAGTCAAAAGGGGGCGTAACTTACGGCCAACCGGCATAGGTTACGGTGCTCGGGAAGTGTCAAAAGGAGTTTACGCCAAAATCTTACTGTTTACGGCCCACCAGATGCCTACCTTACGCAAAAATTGCATTTTTTGGAGAGGCGTAAGGTACGCTCAACTTGAGCGTAAGTTACGGTCGTTGTTTTTGAGCCAGCGTAGGTTACGGTCCTCTTCAGCGTAGGTTACGGCTGTTGAAAAGATACAAGGGTAAGGTTTTTAAAAGGCGTAGGTTACGGTACATGTTGGCGTAAGTTACGCTAAGTCAAAAAGAAGGTGGCGTAGGGTACGCTTACTTCGGGCGTAATTTACGGCAGGTCCAGGTCGATTTTTTTTTAATTTTAATAAAATCTAAAAATCTAAAAATCCTTTTAATTTCAGCCACTTATGTCGATCCACCCTCATTATTTCACCATATCTCTCTGCACTCTATCTTTTCTTCAATAATTCCCAAGAACTTCAACCAAAACCCTAACCTTTAATCATCCATTACTCACTCAATTCTCCATCAATTTCAATAATTCTTGAGGCTAAATTGCATAACTTTTCAAGGGCTACAAAACCCCCATAATTGTTTGTTTAATTTCAGCCTATTTCTCAAGATATAAGTGAGTTTAATTTCGAATTTTTTCAATTTTCTTCTTAATTTTGCTTTAATTCACTAATCTTTGCTAAAGTTTGTTACTTGTTGTTAGTTTTGTTAATAGGATGAAGAAAGCAGCAGGGAAATTTATAAAGAGTCTAAGCAAGAAAGGTGATACTTCATCAAGTCAACAACCAAGCAAGAAGAAAAGGCCAATGGTTCAAGATGAATCATCAGAAGAAGAAGAAAACGCACCACAGACAAGTGAAGAGATGGAGGTTGACGTCGAAAAACCCGAATGGAGACAAGGTATACCTTTACATACTTTACCCGATGAATGGCAATTGATTTTATTTAAAGAAAAGATGGCTGAGGCCAAAAATTTGATGGATCAGTTGTTGGGTGAAAGAACACTTGTCTTGTCAGAATTTAGGGGGTTTGGGATGGTTGAAGCATTTGAACAAATGGGATGGAAACAAGTGTTGGTTTGGAATAATGGTGATAATGCTGAGATTTATTTAGATGGTATCATTAATTGGTTGGGTACTTTAGAATTGACTCCCGGTAATAACCCCTCGGTGACTTCTAAGTTAGTAGGCACGGTTAATGGGAAAAAGGTAACAATGTCTTTTGCTACCTTAGATAAGATAGCCAAATTTGACACGGGTGCTACTTCGGGGAGGGCTTTTGATTATGTGGATGAGAAGTATTTAACGGGGGTAGAAACACCTAATAATTGGATTGATATGCTTTTTGAGGTTTTTGATGTTACAAGAGACAATTTGAGTACAACCTTTAGGATGGAGCGTGCATTATTGAAACCACTGCCCCGGTTAATTATGTCAATTTTGAGTTGGAATGTGTGCCCCCGAACTAGTGACAAAAGCATGGTTAGGCACCATGATGTTATTGTGTTATATGCCTAGGTCACGGGAAACCTGGCCTTATCATTTAGACAAATTGTAATGTCTAACATTTGGGATGCAAGAAACAAAAGAAACAAACTTGTCATTCCTCACCCGAAACTCATCGCCTGTCTCCTCCAAATTCACAAGGTAGTCTCAAAGGAGACCAATATGGAGTATTTGAGTAATACCCCTTATTCAATGAAGAGGTTGTTGAAAGGGAATGAGTGGGAGTTTCAGGATTATCCGCAGTTTAAACTCCTTAAGGATTTGAAAACCAATGGGTATTTGATAGCTCCTAAGGCTGGGGTTACTAGGGAGGAGGCGATAGCACAGATGGAACAAATGCGTGCTTGTGAGAGGGCTGAGTCTAGTGCAGCTAGAGGGGGTTTTGAAGGAAGAAGAGATGGTTTGTTAGGAGCTGGGATAGGAGGTACTGGGCCGAGTTTTGGTTATGAGCAGCCTAGTGATTATAATCAGTGGACATCCTATGAGAGGAGCATGTGGGATATGACTGCTCAGCAGGGGGTACAGCGGAGGAGTTATGAGTTAGGGATGGCATATGCTCATGAACAGGATAAGAGACAGCAGTTTGAGTATTTTGAGCAAGTGCGCCACCACCAGGACCACATTGCAGGACTTGACTATGTGGAGACTCCTCCTGCATATGATTACAGGCAGCCTTATGTTTCCACTGCTCATCCATACTATCCTCAGAGCCACGATTCTGAGTGGTTCCCGAGACATTCTTGTGTTGGACGGGTTGAGGGGAGCTCGAATGATCCACCACCAGCAGCCTCTGATCCATTTGAGGCCCAATCTCTATATCGGGGCCTAATGGAGTCGATCTTTGGACCGCAAGGTCCACGGCAGTGATTGGTACCTTCCATTTATCTTTCTGTCCGTATTGTGTGACTATGTGACTATATGTTTATTTTGTGTTTTTGCATTTTTAATTTCGTAGGTAGATTTCAATTTTCTTGTTAATTTCAATAATGTTTCTAGTTTAGATGTTGATTTACTTTCTTGTAGTATGGAATTGACCCTTAGGGGCAAAATATTTGAGTTATATTAGCTATACATGTTTGTAAAAGGAGATTTTCTTGTGATTGGATTTGTACATGTAAGTGGGGCTAGGTAGTGTAGATTAGATTGCATGACATGGTTGACTTATGAGCGTCTTGATAGAGTTGCTAGCAAGTAAAAACATAGAAATGTGCAAATAAGGGTAATATGCCAATTGTGAGCTACAATGCATGTATCACACTTATATATCCGTTATATCCTTCAATTTCATGAGAGAAAAAGCCTCGTCAATAATTGGTTAGATTGTTAGCGTAGCTTGAATTCTCGTGATGATCATATTGTGTGAACCATTATTGTACATTAGGTTAGAACTAGTGCACTTACCGTGTCGAGACCTTTAACCCGGATTATGTGCTTAAAATGATGAAAACAATCATACAATTCAATCCATTTTCCACCTCACTTCACCATGAAATTCGAGTATTGTTCAAAGTTGTGTTGTTTATGATGAATTGAAAGAAAGAACAAAAATCAAAGTCAAAATTACAATATCCGGTTGAAAAGTCAAAGCATATGGTCAAAAGTGAAAATCCCTGTTAATTGACCAAAAAAGAGAACCAAAGTGAAATGTTCCAAAATCATTCTAGTAAATCACCCAAAAGATAATCATTACCGTGTTTCATTCCATATTTCCACCAATCTTGTATGAATGCCGAAGTGATAATTTGGTGTTATGAGGTCTTGGTTCGATTTGTGCACTAGCCTATGACTTTTAGTGTTGCAATAATAGGTTGTGAGCTTCAAATATACATATTAGCACATCTTTTGCTAAATCACTCAAAATATGAACCGAGGGGAGTGCAAATTGTGAGAAGTGTGATACAAGTGTTGTGGCAAACTTGAGGTTTATTAGGTTTAATTGCACCTTTATATATTTCTATTTGCTAGACGTAAATCTTTTGATAGTTGTAAGTCTTATGAGTTGATTGTGTTATGTGATTTGGTTTGCATTACTTAGTTTCGCCCAAGTGTACTTTGAAGATTGCTTGAGGGTTGAGTTTTACAAATGTGTATAATTGATATAACTCTTATATGGTGTTTCTTTGGTGATAGGAAGTATTATAGGATTGTAAATTGACTTGTCACATGATGAATGACTTTTTCGGGACGAAAAAGGGTTAAGTTGGGGAATGTGATAAACGCCTAAAACGCATGATCTTAATGGATAAAATTGGACCACCTTGTGCTTGTTAATAGACGAGTAGGGCGTTTTTATGTTTGTTTAAGTGTTTCAGGTCTTTGGTGATAACTTGTCGTTAAATGGAGCATAAACGGGTCAAGCAAAGTCGAGAAACAAGTCAAGTGATTCAAGAACCAAAATCTGGAAATCTGGAACTTACAAGGGGCGTAAGCTACGCCAGTATTGGTCGTACCTTACGCCAGGCAAAATCTCAAAGGGCGTACCTTACGCCAAGCCACTGTGCAGAATTCGAATTTTAAGGGTTTTAATTGTAACTTGAGTTATATTATCAAAAACGATTTGAGACTTAATCACACCCTAATTTCTGAGATCTAGGGCAGCAACCCACTTCTTCCAAGCCCCAAAATCATCATCAAATCATCATTCAATCACAAGATCATGGAGATTACAATCCAAATTGAAGATTCATTGATGAATATGGAAGGCTAATTCTCTTTAGATCATTCTCATGTGAACAATTATGTAAGACAATTGTATTCAACCTTTCTTATATTCAAGTTGGATTAGATGTTTAATTCTTGATTAGTGTTTTACATCTAATGTTATTTGGTTTGAATGAATGATTATTTGTTTATAACTTTGAATGAATTCCATCTATCTTTTGATTTCAATTCTTGTTAATCATTAATTATTGGAATAATCTCTTATGAAATTGTAATCTTGTTAATGGATAAATAATTTAGTTGTGTCAATTACTCGGTTTTCATTATCGTGAATCATCACAACCTAATCAATTAGTCCTTAACGTTCATTCATTCCAAGCTTTATAACGAATCATGTCTATGTGATTTCCAACGAATATAAGTTAGGTTATACTTTTGAAAGCATAATTGGGATCGTGAGAATGGTCTACCCTTTTATTATTGAATTCTATTATTAAGTTTCAATCATTTTTAGTTTTAATCAAATCAATCCAACAATCAATTTTAAGTTTATGTCTAGTTTAATCAAGTTTGTAAATTGTTCAACACTTTCCCATGATTCCCTAAGGATACGATACTCGACTTACCCATACTAGTTATTGGTATTTAGTTTATATTTTTGATCGGTCCAACGACAACGATCAGTGCCAACAAGATTCACTACTAGAAAAAACACCTTTAATGACACCGATTTGGTGTCATAAAAGGGGTCAGATGACACGCTTTTTGGTGTCATAAATCGAGCCGTCATAAAGCTTTATGACACGCATTTGGCGCGTCATGAATTTATGACACGCTTTTATGACACGCATTTCGCGTCATGAATTTATGACACGCTTTTATGACACCCTTTTACGACAAACTTTTATGACACTATTTTATGACCCCTTTTTTGCGTGTCATGGTTCAATTTTTTTAAAAAATAATATCCACACATTAAATAACAGTTAATCTCATAATACAAATAAATACACAAATAGCAAAAGAGCGCATTTCATATATATCAAAACAATGTGTTTCATACAACTACAAGTTATTTTAAATTCTAATATTAACCATAAAAGTTTACAACCGCTAAATTATATAAAATTCAAGACCGGTAAATGAAGTTTGCCACATAATTTGTCCATTCTTCACGAACTTCATCCAAATCATCATCCGTGTATTCTTTTTTACCTTCCCCGATCTGACAAATACAATACATTAAAAAGGAGACAAATATATATATTAAAAAAAAAAAACAAAAGGCTGCCATGTTTATAATTTAGATGTACATTTTAACATCAGAAGGCGAGTCTACCATTTCTTCACAATGCTGAAACAATGGTCACATACAGACTTCAAATATTCTATTTAACTCGTATTTTGATTGCGGATACTGTTGTCTAACTTTGGGTTGGCACTATGGCCCTACTGATGGTCAACAAAGACAAACCCATTTGGAGTTGTATCCAAAACTACTTGTTCTAGCCCGACTCATTTCAACCCTACAACCAAACTGCCCAGATTACCACATCTATAAAAAACTGAAGTTCCATAAATCCATAATTCATGCTACTACAGTCTATCTAATGGCAACCAGAAAGTTGTTATTAAGCCAAATGAAAATCATCTTAAACAAGAGGCATTCAGTACTATCAACAAGAGGCATTCAGTACTATCAACTTTAGTATAGTTACACCTAGATAGCAGTTAAAAATGCAAGTAAATTAATGACCCACTTGCAAGAAGACTTAAAGATTTAAATCGGAACAACGAAAATTGAATATTAGTACCTGAGTCCGCAGTTTGAATTCAGCAGCAAGATCTTCCAAGGGAACACATTTCTGTTTCTGCACATGGAGTCATGGACCATAACAACAGTAACTAATAAGAATCATGCATTGCCATCAACATAATAATTCACCCGTTAATTTAAAATGTTCCGTTCACTTCTACGACTAGAGGAACCAGAATCCATGACGATATAACTTAAATTAACAAATGAAATACCTTGATGTACTCCACAAAATCAAAAAGCAAACCCTGGGTTCCATCTTGAACTTCATTTTCTGTAGTACCTTCAGCATCTACTGAAAATTCTCCTTTCCACTTATCAAACTCTAATGCTGCAGCCTCCTCCTCCTTGGCCTTTCGAGCCGCAGCTTCTTCTTCCTGCATTGACCATTCAAATTTCTCTAAGACCAATTAAAATTAAAAGAAAAAATCGCTTAGGACAAGTCAAAAGTTGGTCAAAGTGTATAGTCCATGCACACAACCTATTAAATCACTTTAAACAAAAAATTACGCTTACAATATATTTCTTGTACTCCTATTTAACACAAAAACTATATGACTATAGTGCTACACGTCTAAAATGTTCAAAGAAGTGAAGAACAGGACAAAAAGTATTTAGGGTCAGCCTGATCTCTAACCTGTTGCAACATTAGCAAAACTCACATGTTTTAACGTGAACACAGCCAATTTTGGACAAGCCTTAATGAATAAATATGCACAAGTAGAAAATATAAACCAACCAGCATACGCTCTTTTGCTTCATGTTCCTCATCCTTCCTCCTGCGCATCTCTGCATAACGATCTTGTTTTGTATTTCTTGACTCCCTCGCTGCCTCTTCAGCCTTCAAGATAACAATAAGAATTAATTAATTAAGAATACAATGCCAAAAGAGGAACAATATATATATTATACACATACCAGCACTTTACCAACTCTTTGGAAATTCCAAGTAAACATCCAGTAAGACACCTCATTATATCAAAAAAGCATGATATGACTAACTGTCTAAAACTGAAAACTAAATGAATATATTGCACCTGACGTTGTGCTTGGCGTTCCTCTTTCTTCCTTCCTTTCTTTTTTGCTGTCTTTGCGTTATAGTACTCCCCTTCAACAGCTTCCTCATCACTTCCATCTTCTGTTTCTGCTACAGCCCACAAAAGTGTCAGTAAGTACATAATCCAGTACTACCACTGCTTCGATTTTAATCGAGTGGAGTGCTCAATACAGTAAAACAGATTCTATGTAACCAAGCTGTAAGTTCAGTAGCACGAACCTTCAACAGTTTGTGGAGCAGAAGATGTGCTCAATACAGTAAAACTTAAATTAACTTTCAACAAATAATTGATTATTGAGAAAAAATATATATATATATACATAAAGATGAAAAAATCACCAAAAAATTATTCTAAAAACACAAGCAGATCTGGTAATACATCAACTAAAAACAGATTTGTTTAAAAAATATATATATCGCATCAATTTATAATTAAAAACGAACATATATTCACAAATTAAGTAAAAATTAATCGCAACTATGTGTTTGTGTGTATATTATATATATGTGTATATATATTACAGAGCAAAAAAACGCGAGATCTGCAGCAAATCACCAGGACAAAAAATTAAAAATTGAGCAATAACTGATGAAAAAGCTAACAGATCTATACATGCTAAAAGTATATAATATATATAAATATACATATAAATTAGAGTAAAAAAGATTAAATAGATGATGAAATCATACTTGGTGTCGGTTTTTTTGTCCGATTTAGCTCCTTTCATCGCGAGATCTGAAAAAACAAAAATTAACAAAATAAATACAAAAATCGATAGAGAAAACGTATATAATGAAATAAGAAATTGAAAGAATTTTATAAAGAAATAAACAAACCTGAAGAATAATTTAAGGGGGTAGAGCATCGCGAATGAAATTTCTAATCAATGGGACAAAGCAATATATACACACACACATATAATGAATATCAACCAAAAATGTGGCTAGATTGAAAAATCAAGGGATAGAGCATCGCGAATATATGGATTTTGGGTCGATTTCTCTCTTCGTGAGTTACACTTAGTTTTATATATTCTCTCTCTTCTCTCTCTCTACTCTCTTTTTCTCCGATCTAAGATCTGAGATTGAAAATCTTTTATTCTTGAGATCGAGATGAGAACGTGAGATCGAGAGTTGAGATTGAGAACTGGTTTAGACCTCCAATCCGGTGGATCTAACCCTATTTTTTACTTTCGGGCCGGAGGTCCCTTCCACTTCGGTGGATCCGGAAGCAGCCTCCCTACCTTTGAGTAGGGGTAAGGTCTGTCTACATCATACCTCCCCATAGCCCGGCTTATGCTGGGATTGGGTACCCTTGTTGTTGTTGTTGTTGTTGTTGTTGTATATGGGGAACAAAATTATAAAACGACACTTCAGGATGACACGCAAATGTAAGTGTACTCCGCGTTACACTACATTTTTTTATGACACCAAAAATTGTGTGTCATAACCCTTCAGATTTTACAAGTTATGACAGTTTTTTTATGACACACATTTTTGTTTGTCATCGTAGATGCGTGTGTCATAATTTTGGTGTCATTAAAAGCTATTTTTCTAGTAGTTTATTCCACCGATCACTAACCAGGCAATCTTTATCCACTTCTATAACAAAAAGTCTAGGAAATCTACTTGCGATATTAGAATCACCACACCAAACATCCTTCCAGAATTTTGTATTAGCACCATTCCCAATCTTCCGACTAATGATGCTCGAGTTAACAGAAGGAATTTTGTGTAGATCTTTTTTTGTCTCGACAATTCTAAACCAAAGCCCATGATGCTTTGCTGAGAGGTTAAAAAAACAGTCAGTACCATGGATAGCAGCAATGAGACGAACCCACAGGCTTTGAGACAGCCCACGCCATCTCCATTTGTACAGGAGCGCATGGTTCATGGCTTCAAGACTGCCAAACCCCACGCCCCCGTCATCCTTGGAAGCCGAAACCGTACCCCATTTGACCCAAGCAATATTTTTCTCATGCATAGAACCACCCCAAAAAAAATTCGACCTTAGAGCCTCCAAACATTTGTTGACTTTTTTGGGCATACGAAAAAGAGATAGAAAGTAAATTCCAAGGGAACCAAGCACGGAACTAATCAAAGTTGCCCTTCCGCCGATGGATAAAAGATTAGCTTTCCACTTAGACAATCTTTTCTGAAATTTTGAGACTATTGGGTCCCATGTACTAATCCGAGCAGAACTCGAGCCAATAGGAATGCCGAGATAAACAAAAGGTAACTTTTCGGGTTTGTAGTTGAACTTCTTAGCCAAACGAACAACCTCAAGCTCCTGGACCCCAATACCCATAATAGATGACTTATCGAAATTGATTTTTAGCCCAGAGATCCCGTGAAAGAATCTAAGAGCTCTAACAAGAACTGCCAGGTTATTTTCAAACCACTCTCCAACAAGAATAACATCATCTGCATAGAATAAATGAGAAACAACGACATTATTAATGTTAGTACATCTAAATATACCTTCTCTTACCAGACGATCGATGGCAACATGGAGCCCCTCCATGGCGATAATGAATAAAAAAGGAGCCATTGGATCTCCTTGGCGAAGACCACGTTGGATGGGAAACTCCTCAGTTGGGCTCCCATTAACCAACACAGAGGATCTAGAAGAGGATAAGCAAGCTTTAATCCAAGAGATCCATTTAGAACCAAATCCCATGGCCCCGAGAATAATGAAAAAATAATCCCAAGATAAAGAATCGTATGCCTTGGCGAAGTCAATCTTGAATAGCATCAGTCGCTTTTTTTTTCTGTTGTACCAATCAATAGTTTCATTTAAAAGGAGAGGACCATCAAGAATCTGCCTGCCTTTGATAAAAGCTGTTTGTTCCGGACTCACCACATCATTTATCACTTTTGCGAGACGGTTGGCCATTAGTTTAGCAATGATTTTGTATAGAGTACCAATTAGACTAATTGGGCGAAATTCAGCAACCGTCGTCGGGTTATTCACTTTAGGAATGAGGGTAATAAAAGATGAGTTACACCCGATGGGAATTATGGCCTTATGATAAAACTCATTAACCATGTTAACAATATCACCTTTCATTATGTCCCATTTACGTTTGACTAACGCAAAAGAGAAACCGTCCGGACCTGGGGCCTTTTCACTCCCGCAGCTCCATACCGAAAACTTTATTTCCTCCAGTGAGAATTCCTTTTCAAGATCAGAACTTTGGGAAGAGGACAACTTCCTGAAAAGAGACTCCTCAACAGAAAAGTTAAGACCATCAAACTTTTTAAACTTTGTAGCAAAATGGTCTCTGAAGCAACTTTTTATATCCAATGGATTCGTGAGCCAAACACCATTGTTCTTTATCCCTTGAATCGATTTTGCACGCCTCCTTTTATTAACAATAGCATGAAAGAATTTAGAATTTTCATCTCCATCAACACACCATTTTATTTTTGCTTTTTGCTTGAGATCACGACTGTTCTTAAACTCAATATCAAGAAGGTCTTTCAAAAGATTACGACGTTTCGCTTGCAGAGTTAACGAACCAACATTGTGGAAGATTTGCTGGTTAATCGAGGCAATCTCTTTGGTTACCTCCTCTTTAGACCTGGCAACACATGATTGACTACGCCATTGCTTGATTTCATTTTTAAGGTTCTTCAACTTATCTTTAAAGCCAACAAGCTCACTAGATAAAAAGGATCCGTTCATATTCTTCTAACCTTTGCAAAAGGTAGAGTCGAACCCCTCAAGATCCATCCAAGTGTTATAGAACTTGAATGGAGAAGGTCCAAAATCAATCTTTTTTTGATAGAGTAATAACGGCCGACAAAATATCGTCTAGAGCATCCAATTTGAAGTCTGGAATTTTATCAAGAAAGGATTGATTGGCGAGAAATCTATCAAGTCTACTAGCTTTTGAACCATCCATGGATATTCTAGTAAATTTGTGACGACCCAGAGGGATATCCACAAGGTGGCAAATTGTCGAGGAACAGATTAAAGTTGGCAGCATTGACTCTAGAAAAACCAGTACCCATACGATCATCAATGCTCCTCACTGAGTTGAAATCGCCACAAATAAGATAATTGCCTCTATGAGAGTCCATGAAACTGATTAAGTTGTTCCATAAAACAGTTTTCTCTTGTTCGGCTTGAGGTGCGTACACATTAACCATGAAACACAAAAGATCAAGTTTAATCCATTTTCCTTTTATAACCAGGAAGTTCTCAAGCCAAAAAACCTCTTCTTTATCAAAAACCAGGGGGTCCCAAACCGAAATCAACCCACCAGAGTGCCCATTAGCCAAGATTTCGGCATACTCAAAGCTATAGTTTCCCCATAAACTTTTAATTCGAAAGGAATCTGATTTCGACATGAAGGATTCTTGAATAGACAGAAAATTAACATGGTGTTTATTAAGAATACCGCGTAGTTTCTCACGTTTTCTATCACATCCTGTTCCACACATATTGAGGGATAATATATTCATTCTTTACCATCAACATCATTCATCCTTAAAATCTTATGAGTTGTTTCAGCAAATTTATCTACAACTTTATAACCCATAGTATCATCAATGTCCCTAAATTGTTGTTCTGTGATCTTATATGTGCTTGATTCAGAGGAGTAACATTGAGTTTCCTTATTTTTAGAGCTCCTGTCACAATCTGTAAAAACGTCCAGCACAATAGAATCCACATTATTTTTCTTGTCTGAAAACATACCTTTAATCGACCCTGGTGCTCCTGAAGATTCAGATTTAAAGGAGTTGCTGCCACATCCTTGATTCACGACTGGATTCCCATCCTCCTTGAAGCTGCTGTCTTGTATATCTATCAGGCTACTAGCATCAGATTTTGGTGTGCGAATTCTAGGGGGACAAGATTGTGCCATCTTACGAGCAGCCTCCTCTTCAGCAATTATTCTGTTAAGAGAAAAAATGTCTTCAGAGCCCTCTTGATTCTTAGACTCATGTGTACCCCCTTCATGATTATCAACTGTTGTATATAAGCTTGAATCTGAACAATTATTAGAAAAAGACGATACCTGAAATCACAAACTCTTGGCCTCTTAAATTTCTTGTTGTCTTTTTAAGTATGTATGACAATTCCCCAGTTTGAGAAGCTTGAACGAGGGTGATAATTTCATCATCCATATCTATCTAATCTTTCTCCGTAAATTTGACTAAACGGTTTTCCCTTGGCTACATGCAAATGACCGATAGTCCGATATACACCCACCCAAACTAGCACGATTAGCATCCCTAAGAACCTTCAAAAACCAATTCCTGTCTTCCAAATTTCCACTTACCTGCACAGCACACGTGAGTCTACCCCACTTTCGAAGCATAAATTGTACAGTAATGAAGAAAAAGTATCCAAAATGGTCATTTGTTGATAGTTTCGTCTCTGCATCATATTGCCAATCCTAGCAGTCTAGCACTCGTTTAAAACTGTTTATCTGTGTAGAAAATAAGCCCTTAAATATAAGCCATACCTGCTCAATTCGTATGTCACAACTAGTGATTATGAGAGATCAAAATGGATTTCAGTAGAAGAAGGTCAACAACCTATTGGACCTCAATTCATGAATGTCTTCGCTCATGAATTTGAATTGTAAACAATAATAATAAAAAAATAAAAAATAAAAAATAAAAAAGTTTGAATTTGTCTCTCATATAAGCATATCTTATATAATAAACATACCAATCAACGCATATTAAATTTGTCTCTCATATAAACATATCTTATATCAATAAACATACCAATCAACGCATATTAATAAGTTACCCAGATCTAAGAAATTAAAACAAAACGACTTTAAGAAATTATAATTAAAGCAATATATATACGCAAAATAAAAATTAAAGGAAATTGTTGGCTGCGTTTTAGCTTCCTTTTTTTGGTACCTTGAGACGACATGCGGATGGTGTCTCCCCGTTGAAACAAGGGAACCATGGAGACGAATTGTGATGGTGGTGGTGTTCATGTGAGCCAGAGGGACGGTGTCTTGTTGATTTTGTGAATGTGTTGGTTTTGTAACCCCTTTATAAGGTATATTCTGAGATAATGTAACCGGGTGCCGCGTTGTAGTCCAACGGGAGGACGGTTGCTTACCATTGTAACTTACCCGGGTTCGACCCCCGGCAATTCGGTAAACCCAATATTTTTAATTTTTTTTCTCTCATTATATCATTATTAGTTTAGGCATTATTTTTGTACTTTGAAAATCAAAAAATGTTTGTGATTTCACTGAATTTCAAATTAAATGGAACATTTCCAGCTCTACTTGAATTTCAACCCGTTAGGATCTCCTTCCGACTTCCCCATTGGTAACCATTATAAATTCTGAACAAAGGTCACTTGTTCATAGCAGGCATGTTCAACCCAGAACACTTTAAGCTAAAAAACATTGCAAGCTTAAGCGAAACTCGGCTCTTCATACCTACGGTGTGCTAAATTCTGGATCTGGTCCACGCTTTCAAATGGTACACAAAACACAGAATTGTATAAAGAAAAGTAATTCAAGTGCGTGTACCCTAACAAAAACGCAGTAGTGGAACAGAGCTTTGTAATAGAAAAACCATGATACTTTCTCATTAAAAATTACCGATTTAACTGAATTGTAATATAAATGAAACACTTCCAACTATACTTATTTTTCACCTCGATACGATCTCCTTCCCCATTGGTATGTTTGACCATAGGCATGTTCGATCCCTCCAGGTGCTCTTCTAAGTAAGAAAATGACACAAACAAGACTGAAATTAGCTGAATGAATTACGGTATATAACATGAATCAAAACTAACTTAAATCTTCCAGCTTCTGCAAGCAATCCTTGTGACAATTTCAAGTCCACAAGACACTCAATAGAACATATGCTTTGTGAATGTTCGAATGCAACTTATCAATGATCAACAATGCTGCCCTAATGATGATTAAAAATACGATCTATAGGTATCACCAGTACACAAATTGCTAGCAGAAAATATGCATTAGAATGACCCGTTTATAGCTTTCTGAAAATGTACAGTCAATTAACCATGCATGGGCTTCGTTACGCTTTACATATTACCAATTAACCCTGACCAACGAGTCCATGTCTTATTAGACATTTTTTCTACAAAGCATTAACAATAGTGCTTCAATTTAAATGAACGCAAAGTTAAACTTAGGAACGCAAACTAACAGGCCCGGTGAAGCCCAAGTGCAGGCAGCACATTTGAGCAAGGCACCAAATTTTCAATGGGCACCAAATTCATACTTCATACGACTATATTATATATTAATATCTACTTCAATGTGTAATCTAGTAATAATTTAACATTTGCATTGTAAAAAGTTATCCCATTTATATTTAATAAAAGTAATAGCTAACACAATTATATTAAAATCCATTTATGTAATTAGTTTCAATTTCAAGTACATAACTTCTTTCCACTATTTTGATTTGTGGGTTTTAATTAAGTTTCTTGTTTATTTTTTTTAATGGTTTATTTTTATATAATTGTGTTAATTAATTATTAAATAAGGCTTAGTTAATTAGCTAATAATTTAAAATTTTTGCTATAGATTATTTTTTACCACAGTATTGTTATAGTTGTTTTGCTTTTATAAACACTTTCTACTTTTTATTACTAATAAAGATTTTGGTGCATAGAGGGCCTCATTTATATTGTCGAGTAGGGTACCTAATATTCATGGGACGACCTGCAAACTAAGAAGTTGAAAGAAAACTGATTATTAAACGCACCCAAGAACTAAGAACTTCATCAGTTTTGAGTTTTGCAGTAAAAATGATCATGATTATCTAATTACCAGAGTCAAATGATTACTTAATTAGATTTGAAGGTACTGGTAAGAAGCTTTTTAAGAAAGACTATGATTACTACTTAATTAGACTATGAGTACTATATAGAGAAAATATCACAAACCTTTTGTAAGATTCAACACTACTTATCACAAACCCTTTGTAAGATTCAACACCTACTAATCACAATGTGACTGTGACACGCCGCCCTCTGTTCCCCGCTCAATACTACATCACCCTCTTTAGGTTATTTCTGTTGGATTAGGTGTCTAAGTCATAACTATAATTGATAGAAGCACAGTCCTTTTGGGTTGCCCTCGAGACTTAAAATTAATAGAAGTGATAAAGGAGTAGAAAAATTTCTTTTGGGAAATTTGTCCCACATCGGTGGGATAAGAAACCATGGAGGCTATCCAAGGATATATATAGGGCATTAGGGATTCATTCTTCTTGCACATTCTTGGCTTGAGTATTCACCTTCTTTCTCCTCTTGGAAGAACTCTTCTATAGTTCATCCACACTTAGTTAAATTTAATTATCACAACCGATGGACTCTAATTTCAAATAACCAAGATATAAACAGAGAACAAAAAGAAATATAGACAATTGCAAGACAAACAATTTCCAATTAGATAAATGTCCTCCATCATAACTTTTTATGGCATATTTTCTAAGTGTTTATTATTTAAATACTTTTCTCCCAAAAAAAAAAAAGAGAAAAATTCACGTTAATCGTACGCAAGATTCTTGAACAATTTTTTCCATAAGATAACCCATTTGGTGTAGAACTTAACGCTTTAGATTGATGTGACGAACCCGGTGCCATAAAATGAGATTTGTTAGCAAATAACTCAAAGAAATAAACTTTTTTTAATGTGGCGAAAGAGACTTGTCATGATTGAATTGATTAAGTAGAAAACTGTTGCAGGATACAAAGATGATGTAGCTTACAAGTGAACCAAAATCCTACAGGAAACATGGAACAAATGCTTACTTAGCACCCGAATTGGACCCAAACTTTCTGAATTGGACCTCTTCAACAACTGACCATTATAAGATACAAGACTGCTAACACGTGTTTACTTACACCAAGGCTATTCATTTCTATACAGTAGGACAAGGAATGTGGTGCGGGACTGATAATGCAGATTCATGTTGTCTCAACAAGGGTCCAAGATTAGCGTGCTTTTCTAGATTCTAAGCATTCAAAATTTTACACAGTAACCATGTTCCATAACAACAAGAACTCAAGATATAAATCGATGTATAAATTTACCTGCTTGAAATGAGTGACACCATAAAGTTACGCCTTTATGTTCAACAGTGTACAAATCCTTCCTGTACCATAAGAACAGAAACCATAAAGTCCTAAATAACCCTCAATTCGCAACGTGTATGGAAAATATGGGCCTGGCAATTTGATTAACGTGAAAAAATAGCATACCTGGCAGGCATACAAATGCCATGGAACTTTTGCATCCTGGGACATGAACAGATAAAACAAGGATCAGAACCATCTTGAAGAAAAGTGATCAATAAAGATTTTATCAAGGAAAATTGTTAAGCTTTTGACTCACCTTGAGGTATGGAGATAATTTAAATGCTCTGTTCTTCGACACCTCGGCTACAGCAATACCAATAAGTATCGAAAGAGGAATTACAACGAGCTTCCTTTCATGAGCACCATCTCGCTAACACAAGTAATTGTCATTACAGGTACATATCTTATATCAATAAACATACCAATTAGCGCAAATTCAATATTAATAAGTTACCCAGATCTAAGAAATTAAAACAAAACGACTTTAAGAAATTATAATTAAAGCAATATATATACGCAAAATAAAAATTAAAAATTAAAGGAAATTGTTGGCTGCGTTTTAGCTTCCTTTTTTTTGGTGCCTCGAGACGACATGCGGATGGAATGATGGTGTCTCCCCGTTGAAACATGGGAACGGTGGTGGTGTTGATGTGAGCTAGAGGGACGGTGTGGTGATGATTTTGTGAAGGTGTTGGTTTTGTTTATAAGGTATATTCTGAGAAAATATAATCACTACAGAATTCTGAACAAAAGTGACTTATTCATAACAGGTGCCCTTTAGATAAGAAAATGACACAAACATCTAAACTAAGATAAATCTTCCATCTTCTGCAAGCAATCGTTGTGACAATTTCAAGTCCACCAGACACTCAATAGAACATCTGCTTTGTGCACGTTCCAACTAAAAAACCATCAAAGGGATTCTACTAGTAATAATCTAGCATACTGTACCTATATAAACCAGATCGAACTAAACACATGCAACAAAAAGTTGGAAATCTAAACAATTATTAGAAAAAGACGATACCTGAAATCACAAACTCTTGGCCTCTTAAATTTCTTGTTGTCTTTTTAAGTATGTATGACAATTCCCCAGTTTGAGAAGCTTGAACGAGGGTGATAATTTCATCATCCATATCTATCTAATCTTTCTCCGTAAATTTGACCAAACGGTTTTCCCTTGGCTACATGCAAATGACCGATAGTCCGATATACACCCACCCAAACTAGCACGATTAGCATCCCTAAGAACCTTCAAAAACCAATTCCTGTCTTCCAAATTTCCACTTACCTGCACAGCACACGTGAGTCTACCCCACTTTCGAAGCATAAATTGTACAGTAATGAAGAAAAAGTATCCAAAATGGTCATTTGTTGATAGTTTCGTCTCTGCATCATATTGCCAATCCTAGCAGTCTAGCACTCGCTTAAAACTGTTTATCTGTGTAGAAAATAAGCCCTTAAATATAAGCCATACCTGCTCAATTCGTATGTCACAACTAGTGATTATGAGAGATCAAAATGGATTTCAGTAGAAGAAGGTCAACAACCTATTGGACCTCAATTCATGAATGTCTTCGCTCATGAATTTGAATTGTAAACAATAATAATCAAAAAAAAAAAGTTTGAATTTGTCTCTCATATAAACATATCTTATATCAATAAACATACCAATCAACGCATATTAATAAAGTTTGAATTCATATATATATATATATCAATAAACATACCAATCAACGCATATTAATAAGTTACCCAGATCTAAGAAATTAAAACAAAACGACTTTAAGAAATTATAATTAAAGCAATATATATACGCAAAATAAAAATTAAAAATTAAAGGAAATTGTTGGCTGCGTTTTAGCTTCCTTTTTTTGGTACCTTGAGACGACATGCGGATGGTGTCTCCCCGTTGAAACAAGGGAACCATGGAGACGAATTGTGATGGTGGTGGTGTTCATGTGAGCCAGAGGGACGGTGTCTTGTTGATTTTGTGAATGTGTTGCTTTTGTAACCGTTTATAAGGTATATTCTAAGAAAATATAACCGGGTGCCGCGTTGTAGTCCAACGGTAGGACGATTGCTTACCATTGTAATTTACCCAGGTTCAACTCCTGGCAATGGGGTATGCCCAATTTTTTTATTTTCTTTTTTCCCTCATTATATTATTATTAGTTTAGGCATTACTTTTGGATGAAGTTACTTTGAAAATCAAAAGGACATTTTTATATCAATCATCTTTAGAAAAGTTTATTTTAGGAACCTTAAAAAACCAAGAATATTATTCACGTATTATATTCTTGTACAAAACATGTTATTGACGGGCAAAAATGTAAAAGATAAAAAATTTTAAGGGGTTAAAAGGTGTAGAGGTAAAAGTTTATGGGCAAAAATGTAAAATATTAAAAGTTTAGGAGTTAAAAAGGTAAATAGGTGAAGATGGCAAAAATTGTAAAAGATTAAAAGTTTAGGGGGTTAGAAGGTAAAGAGATAAAAGTTTAGGGGGTTAAAGGTAAAGAGATAAAAGTTATATGCATGTGTGGTTGTAACTTATGCATTAAAAGTTGTAAGGTAAAAGTTTATGGGCAAAAATGTAAAATATTAAAAGTTTAGGAGTTAAAAAGGTAAATAGGTGAAGATGGCAAAAATTGTAAAAGATTAAAAGTTTAGGGGGTTAGAAGGTAAAGAGATAAAAGTTATATGCATGTGTGGTTGTAACTTATGCATAAAAAGTTGTAAAAAGTAAGTTGATTTTTAGTATATATATATAAATAGCTGAAATTGGGTATTGAATCTTCACTTTGAATTTGACAGAACATCGGAGCTTGTTGAAGCAGTTTTGCAAGGTAGAAATGGTTCAGTCTTCTGTTATGGTGCTACAGGTGCAGGTAAAACATTTACGATGCTGGGAACTGTTGAGAATCCAGGCGTAATGGTTTTCGCCATAAAGGATCTGTTTTATAAAGTTAGACAAAGAAGCTGTGACGGGAACCATGTTGTTCACCTTTCATATTTAGAGGTCTATAATGAAACCGTGAGAGATTTGCTATCTCCCTGACGTCCTCTAGCCCTTAGAGAAGACAAACAGGTCCTTACTCTCTTAAATCTTTTGACAGTCTTTTTGTAAAGATGATGCAATTTTTCAAGTTTTTAACTTTTAACTTCTTTCAGGGGATCGTGGGAGCAGGACTGACTCAGTATCGAGCTTATTCTACTGATGAGGTGATGTATATTAACTAAATAATTATCATTCCAAAATTCCTGACAGCAGTGGTGATGGGACTCAGCGGCATACCTCTTCATCGTCCGGTAGAGATCGTCCACGTCACCAGCACAGTTAATCCGAAGGCATGACTGACAATGGAAGTCCCACTACCGTTTTGGAGGAAACTAGCTAAATGCTAGCCCCACCTCATTGGCAAGGACTTCCCAATATACTTTTCAAAGGTTTTGAACCCGTGACCAACATTTGGCTGATAGACATAAGGAGCATTAAATGTCCAATTGGGCTAAATCACAAGGACAATTCCTGAATTCTTAATAGTCATAAATTGTGTTATAGGTCATGGTATTGCTTCAACAAGGAAATCGTAATCGTACAACTGAACCAACTCGAGCCAATGAGAGGCCATTCTTCAGGTGCATCCGCTGATTTTTGACTTTTAGATACTTTGAGAGGCCATTCTTCAGGTGCATCCGCTGATTTTTGACTTTTAAGATCAAACAGAGCGAAAATCTAATGCTGAATAATATCGTAGAATTTTTAGAATACAAGAAATTAGTTGTGTGAACATTATCAGACTGAACTACATATAGAAAACTGATCTCTAAATTTGTAACCATATCCATATTCCATCCTGACTTTAATCTGGAAAAGCAATTGATTTAAGAAAAATCACGATGCGGTTTTGTAAATGACCCAAAATAAAAACCAGTTCCTGAAATCAACTCTAGCACCATCAAGCAATCATATACAGCCAGTTCGGTCAGGTTAGTGGGGGTCGGATTTGCATACAGCTAACATTTAACAGATAACTGTCATCAAGAACTGAATTGATTAATAATGGAGCACATCATTATCATCAAAATTGGCATTAAAAGTTGGGCTTTTCGGTTGTAAAGGTACTGAACTTGTACTTTTTTACTTTAGGAGGAACCATTCTTTATTTTCGTATATTGTGGGTTATGTTTTGTAAAACATCACATATTCTGGGGGGCAAAACCACCATCTGGTATTTTTTAAATCACGTGGCCTGTTTTGTGTGTGTTGACTTTCACTTTATATGTTGACTCGTAAATGGGCGGGATGTTTGAGCCGTCATCCAGGTAGTGCGTATTACTGTAGCTTGTAAAAAAATAATTATATATATATACACAATCACAATCACATTTCCATATACTTATACATATATTTCTATAGCTCTCTCTCTGGTCCCCCTCACTTTACACAAACACAATAAGCATCGGTTTATTCAAAAACCCTAAACTTAAGTTACATGGTGATCATCATCTGCTTAAGGTACTGCTGCTTCATCCGATTTTAGTTGTTGGTGATTAAATCAAGGTTTGATTCTATTCATCTCTTTTCAGAAGTTAATTAAGTAGTTTGGGTTTTGGGTTGGTAGTAACATATGTTAAATTTGATAAAAACGTTTGTATATACACAAGATTTATAAATATAAAGATAATCGTTAGTATATATTTGTGTTCTGACAACTGTTACGAAAAATTAGGGTTTCAAAATTTATTTTTTTTTTTGGGGGTTATTCAGTAGGTAAGTTGCATGGGAAGCATGTCTTGAACAACGTGAGTAATATTATTTTAATTTTTATTTTTTTTTTTGTAATTTGTTGTTACAGATGAATGTGGGTACGTTTGAGGTTGATGTTCACTTTGATGGTGTTTTCTACTATGGACCTACTAGGTATGTGGATGGTCAGGTATTAGAGTTACAAATGAAAAAATATGATTCGTATGATGAATTACTTGATATGCTTGAAAAAAACACCTTATCCATGGTTAGTGGTATATACTATGTGATTCCTGGTACTGATTTGCAAACTGGGTTACTTAAGATACAAGATACATTTGATTTAGCACGTATGTATGATATTTCTTATTGCTATGGTAAGATTCATATGTATTTGAACCATTTGCAAACCCATGAGGAGGCATTAGAAGATTATTTGTGTATGAAATCCAAGAAAGTAAACCCTGGTGAAATAGAAGATGGCAATGCCATTGGTTCCTCTAGTAAGACTCCCCCTAGTCGTCCCCCAGCTGGTTTACAAGATGAAGCCATAGAGGATCCAGTAGATGTGGATAATGATAGTGATAATGTAGAAACTAGGGCAGGCGATGCAGAAGATTTAGATGAAGATGAGCCAGTTGTAGAAGAGGCTCCTGCTATGAAACTTGCTAGAAGGTTGTTTTATGAAAATGATAAGGGAAAGGGGAAGACCATAGAAGAAGAGGTGGTTGAGGATTCTGAGTCAGACAGTGACTATGTATTTGAGGTTGAATGCTCCAGTGACAGTGAAAGTGACACAGCTTCTGTAGATTATTTATCAGAGGGTGAAGATGAGTTAAGGGAGATGAGACTAAGGAAGATTGAGGCCAAGAAACTGCCTAAAACTGCCAAACAGCCTACACTTGTTGGTCACTTAAAGGATTCTAACCCTGAAGCTGACATGGTTGTTGAGCATGATGAGTTCATTGCTTTTTTTATTGAAGAAACTAAAGGGGAATAAGGATGAGGACCAACAGGATCCATTTCAGATGGCTGAAAATCTAGAGAAGTGGCCAATTCATAATAGGGATACACCATGGAGACTCAAGAAACCTCAAGTTGGTGAGAGGTATCCAAATCATTATGCCTTTAAAGAGTGTTTAACATACTATGGTTTAGCCAATGGATTCTCATTATGGTATGAAAAAAGTACTCAAAAGAAGGTAATTGCAAGATGTGGTCAAAGACCACCTATTGTAAAAGATCCAGTTATAGGTAAGCAAAGAAAGCAGAACATGTATCCAGCCACAGTGAAGGGTGAGGAAAGTAAATGTCCATGGAGGTGTTATGGGAAGAAAATGAATGAAGAGAATTCTTTTCAAGTTGTCTCATTGTGGGATGACCATAACTGCACCAGGAACTTCAGATTTGGTTCACTGGTCAGTTACAAATGGATAGGGAAACAATTTGGTAACAAAATTAGAGCATTTCCAGACATTAAGCTAGTACAGATTGCAGATATGGTGATGAAGAAGTACAAGTGCATGGTCACCCACAATCAGTGTAGAGCAGCTAAGACATATGCTTTAATTGAGTTCCAAAAGTCAATTGAAGACCATTATGGCATGCTCAGGCCATACCAGCAAGAGTTGATTGCATCCAACCCAGGTTCAACTGTTACTCTTAATTGTAATAGAGGTCCAGATGGCAAGTTATATTTTGAAAGGATGTACATATGTCTTAAGGGGTTGAAACAAGGCTGGAAGGCAGGTTGCAGAAAGATGATTGCCCTGGATGGTTGTTTCATGAAGAGCCTAGCTACTGGTGAGTTACTGACAGCAATTGGGAGGGATGGCAACAACCATATATACCCAATTGCATGGGCCTTGGTTAATGTTGAGAACAAAGACAATTGGACTTGGTTTTTGGAAGCACTTTCAGGAGATCTTGATATTGAGTGTGGAGTGGGAGTAACTATCATCTCTGATCAACACAAGGTATTCTTCCATAACCCTTAATACTTTACAATCATAACTCATTATGCTATTTCATAATTATTGTTACTTTATCCGCATTAGATTGTTATATATTGGTTGTTATTGTTATAATGTTACAGGGATTGATTGAAGCTGTCAAAGACATGCTGCCTTATGCTGAGCATAGGCAGTGTGCCAGACACATATATGAAGGGTTTAGAAAGAGGTTTAGTGGTGTCCATTTTAGGTCTATGTTTTGGGCTGCTTCAAAAGCTAGTTACCCTGCCCTTTTTTTGAAGGTCATGAAAGATATTAGGGATGTGGACCCCAGAGCACATCAATATCTAATGGATAAGAATCCTAGGACCTGGTCTAGGGCTTATTTCAAACTAAATAGAGGGTGTGAAAGTGTTGAAAATGGTTTCTCTGAGTGTTTCAATTCTGTCATACTGAGTGTGAGGAACAAACCTATCATTACCATGTTTGAAGCTATCAGAGCTATAATAATGGAGAGGCAATCTGTTATGAGAACATTATGCTTAAAGTGTAAGGGTGACATCTGTCCATCTATACAAAACAGATTGGAATGGGTGAAAGATCAGCAAAGGTTAGTTTTGCATTTATAAATTGATTATTCATTTACAACCATAATTTGATTTTGTATTAATTTGAGATACAATGGCAGGTTTTGGAAACCTTTTCATGCTGGGGGTGAACATTGGGAAGTTAGACAATTATATGAGTCATTTAAAGTTAACTTAAAAGACAGGACATGTAGTTGTAGAATGTGGGAATTGTCAGGGATCCCATGTCCTCATGGTTGTGCTGTCATCTTAAAGATTGGTAGATGCCCAGAAGACTATGTGCCAGGTTGGTTTAGAAAACACAAGTACTTTGAAATTTATAACTATCATATCATGCCAGTGGGAGGGATGAGCACATGGGCACTTAACACCATGGAAAAACCCTTGCCACCACCAGCTAAGAAGATGCCTGGCAGACCCAAGAAAAAAAGAAGAAGAGCAGGCCATGAATTGGGTAGTCAGAGGTCAAAAGCAGGTGGGGGTAACATTAACAGGATTAGCAAAGAAGGAATGGTCATGACATGTGGAAAGTGTGGTCAGAAAGGACACAACAGGGTTAAATGTGTGAATGAGGAGTTGGAAAGGCCTGCTAAGATGCCAAACAAAGGAGGGAGACCAAAGAGGGTACCAAACCAGGGTGAGCCTGAAGGCCAACCTAGTGGGTCAAGGCATACTCAGGCATCCAGAGGACAAGCAAGTGTTTCACTAAATGGTCAGCATGTGGCACAAGCAAGTGTGGAAATTGGTGCTAATTCTAGAGGGAATGCAAGGGCAACAGTTGGAGGTGAGCATGTGTATGAAGCAACTGTCAATGTAACAGGTGGTAACATAGTTCAAGAAAACCCAAGCCCAGTAGTGAGATCTCTTCCAGTACAAGAACATGATGATCAATACTCCACTCCAGTTCAAACCCAGGAAAGCCAAACTGGAAATGGCATTTCTCCACCAGTTGTGCCAAAACCAAGATGGACCAAAAGCAAAGTGTTACAAGATACAAGCCCAATGAAAGGCACAAGTGCTGGACCATCTAGGAAATATAAAGACAATGTGGTTATGAACTCACACAGTGTTCTAATAAAGGGCCAGTGCTGCTCTAGGTGTCACTAGTGTTGGCTTTCAGAACTTGAAAACAAGAGGTATGCTTAATTATCCATGTTCATGTAATAGCAATGTGTACGTTGTCATTTAATTAGTAACTGAAAGTACTTGTGTATGTAATTTTAGGTCCATATAGGTTACCAACTTGGTGGGGTGCAGGGCTATGTATAGATCCTATCACTAATGAATCCTTTATAGGTGGAGCAGATGGTATCCTTGTGCCAATATGGCCTAAAGATGTGCCCATACCTAGTGCTAGTGAAGAACTTGCTAAGAAACAACAAGGTTTGGCATCATTGAGGAAAAAGGCAAGTGATGAGGGAAAGAAGAGGGCTGTTGCAGCAGTAAAGAAAATGATGCAGAGGGATGTACTTGGAGGTGTTGAAGGCCCAACAGATTCTGGACATGAAACAAGATCCTTAGTCAGAATGAGTGCACCTCAACTAAAGCCTGCAAGTGAAGGAAGGTCAAATGCAAGTGCTAGTGGTACTGGTTGTATTATCAGGACAACAGGAGGTGCAACCAAGCAAACCAAAACACAACCATCACCAATCAAGAAGAGGGCACCAAGCCAAAGAATATTATCCAGGAAGCTGGCAAAGAAGATTGATGGTCCTGGAAGCACTTATGACTCTGCAGTGTCCATTGAGTGATCAAAGTTGGGTGGTTAATACATGTCCAAGTTATTTTGATGACAATGTGTTGTGTCATGTATGAACACTTTTAACAAACTTTTCATTATGTAGCAGGTGGATTGTATGAACTTATGTATATTAACTAGTAGGTATGTTGTAGGACTGTACTAAAACTTTGGTAATGTATGATCATAGGCAGGCTTAATGCCAAACAAATCCAATAGGATGAGGCTGCCTGCCTAAATTTTGTAATGTATGATCGTTATATATCATCCTTATGACCTTAAACTCTCTTCATCATGAATTTGGTTGCCTGCACTTTTCATTATTTTCCATATATATTTGATAAATTTTGTAGCTAACATATACACATATACTTAATTTTCCTTAATAATGTGAAACTTTATAAACCATGTAACCAAATAGCATTCTTATGACCTTAAACTCTCTTCATCATGAATTTGGTTGCCTGCACTTTTCATTATTTTCCATATATATTTGATAAATTTTGTAGCTAACATATACACATATACTTAATTTTCCTTAATAATGTGAAACTTTATAAACCATGTAACCAAATAGCATTCCAATTGATTTCATTTTCTTTTACAAAACGTATAAACCGATGCAAACACATAAAAACATAATAACTAGTAGCAAAACAAACAACAATTTCTCATAAATTTTCATGTTTGAGTTTTTCATCTTCAATTCTTCCTTAAGCTTCAAGATCTCCAAACTTGGTTCTCCATCTTCCTCATTCCTTCGATCCATGTCACTGACTGGTTTTCTGCCCATGTTTTGATGCAACTGAAACATCAACTCTTTGTAGTAATCACTCGGCAGTTTAGGATCCAAGAACTTATATACCCCACACTTGTTTCTTGAATCCTTTTGTGGACAAGAGATGAACCTTCGACCTGGGTTCTTGGCTGTCCACGATGTACGTGGGGTTAATTTGTACCCACACTCGCAATAGCGGCCATAGCAGGAATGCTCTTTACTTCCGATTGAAGAAGACGAAGACATGGCCGACATGTTTTGGCTGGATCGTGATTACCGATTTGGGGATTTAGGGTTTTGAGATATTGTGATGGATATATAAGATTATATAAGGTTGTATTTATAGAGGATAAAAAACGGAGGATACTTTTGTATAAATTAATTCAACATAAAATAATTATAAAACCACTTTACTGACAAAAACCACTACCCGGTTTTAGGATGCCTTAACATAGACGGTGTTTTACAAAACATAACCCACAATATATGAAAATAAAGAATGGTTCCTCCTAAAGTAAAAAAGTACAAGTTCGGTACCTTTAGAACCGAAAAGCCCTTAAAAGTTCTATAATATGTTCAACAGCCATAGAAGTTTACAAACACGCAAAGTCACAACACATTTCAAACTTAATAGTAAAAACACTACATTAAACAGATATTATCTAATATAAGTTTTGACATCTACTCATCAAAAGGAAAAGAAACTTAAACTTACTTCAATTTTCAGAGCTTCACTTGTCTATCAAAAATGCAGCTGAATGATATGGTCGGGAAACCCGCAAACATATTCTTGTGCTTTACGCGCTTCAACACATAGCCCGTTTAAATCTGCCACTTTCCACCCACCGACCAGGAATTCTAAAATGTCTGCATGGTCTTTGGCAGTGTAGACACTAAGTCTTTGGGCAACAACCTAGAAATGATCAAAGAGGTAGTCATCACTCCCATCACACATCAAGTCAACGGGCATGGAAATCTTCTTCCTCATCATGTCTGCAAAAGCAAGAATGGATCCACTAGGGTTGATCTCAAACAACTTTTGAACTATTTTTGTGTAGGTAGTTTCGTACCTTGTCTCACTAGCTGCAATTATACAACAAATTTGAGCCATCTTTAAGTCCCCATGCTTCTTTAAATGGATTGTAGTGTTCCTGTGGGAGATAAAGGAGACCAATTCATAAAAAAAGTATAGATAAACCCAAAATAGGGATTGTTTTCCGTACGAGGATCCTGGAAGAATAAGGTATGCATAAATAAACATAAATATGAAGATATAATGATACTACTAAGAGGCATCCGTTTCAACCCATATGATTATCAATTTCGGGAAATCCAAGATATATATCAAAAAAAAAAACCCGGGCAATCCCAACAGGTTTCGACCCATACCGTATAATACCCATTTTCAACCCATACCGTATATTATTTTGCCATCTCTGATGGAGAAAAGGGAAGACAAGGTTAACAACAAAAATATTAGATGAAAAAAGCAAAACTTGTCATCTGGGCGATGTGCCTATGTCTTATTGTAACATTTGTCAAAATTGACTAAATTTGACCCGGAATTAAATGTAAACGATTTATGTGAATTAACGTGATTATTGAACGTATTGTGAATTGGAATGAAACGTGGACTTTGTTTATGATTACGGAAACGTTTTAGCGTTTAAATGATTAACGTTTAGCTAGTTGTCCGATTTAGCGGAGCGGGAGCCCACCATTTTGGACCATAAGGCCGGCCTCCCCTACTCCCTCACCCTCCCCCTTTTCTTTTTCCTTTTCTCTCTTTCTTTCTTCCTTCTTGATCTCTCTTTCCTTTCTTCACAAAAGTCAACCTTTTAGATTTCAAATTCTGGAAAATTGTATGTGTTTCAAGCTAGTTTAACTCAAGAAATTGCATCATCTTCATCATCTATATATCATATCAAAGATTTAGAGTTCAAGCTCAAGAAAATATCTCTTTTTAGTCAAATTCGGATTTGAGAGCTTTTGGAAGATTTGGTAAGTTAAAACTATCCCATATCAATCATTTTATGTTATTGAACTTATTTCTAGTTGAATCTAAACATATTTGGGCCATAGATAGAGTCAAAACTTGATTCTTGTTCAAATAGGGTTCTTGGATGAATTTATAGCGATTTGAGGTTATGTTGATGTTATAGACGAATTTATGTTATGGGTTATGTTTGTATATGTTCCTAAAGGTCAAAAATGAGTATTTGCAGCTGTTAAAACGATTTGGATGTCAAAAATGGGGTTTGGGTCGAGTTTGGATCGTGTTTGAAAGCTGGAAATCTGCAGGTCAGAACGATCTCGCGCCGCGACCTTCCAGGCTCGCGCTGCGAGCCTCGTGTGCTCGGTCACACGACCTTGCGACCTCGTTCACTCGCGCCGCGATCCCCATTCCTCGCGCCGCGAGTTTTGGTCTTCAGTTCCGTTTTGTCACAGAGGTTTTTCTCGCGTCGCGAGATTTGGACCTCGCGCCGCGACCTTCCATCGCGACTCGCGCCGCGACCCTTGGTCTCGCGCCGCGATTTGGTTCAGTTTCGCACGTCAGTTTTCAAACGTTAATAACTTTTGAACCGTAAGTCCGTTTTAGTCGTATGACCTATCGTTAGAATCGTATGAGAGTCTACTTTATCATGGTATAATCCTTATACCTCGAATCCACTGTCATTTCCAAAGATGACGTGATAAAGTGTCCTTGTTTATATTCGGTTGAACCGATAAGACAATTTAGGATTGTGATGTAACCGAGTTGAGTCCCAAATGTTCCCTAAGGTTGATTTACCCTTCTAAAACCTAATTAGGGTTTGACACGTGATTTGTAATGTATATGTTTATAGGTGGTGAACGCTAAGCGATTGTTGGACGTTATAACTCGATTATAACTTGCACTTAGCTCGCATATCCAATCAAGGTGAGTTTCGTAAACCCTCCCTACTCAATTGAGATTCGGGCTGAAAAGTGTACATATGCGTGTTTGTTAAACGTGCTTGTTGAACGTTGTTAATCGTTATATGGAATCGTGTTTGTAAAACGTGTTTGTTGAACGTAGTTAAATCGTTATATAAAATCGTTGTTGTTAAACGTTGTGTTGTATGAAACGTATATGTTGGATCATGCTTTTGTAATATATGTAAGTCATGCCGTAAACGTAGCCGATCATGCTTTTGGAATATATGTAAGTCATGCCGTAAACGTAGCCGATCATGCATTTGGAATATATGTAAGTCATGCCGTGATGATCACGCTTTTGGAACATATGTAAGTCGTGCCGGAACATAGTTGAATTGTGTTATTTGTTGATGTTGTACTAACGTATACCCTTTTAGGGTTTCCATGATGTGATTAGGTATTCTAATCCTCGTATATCGTTAACGGTTGTATTCCCGATACGGTTATTCCTTGTTATATGTCCCTACGAACTCACCAACTTTATGTTGACGCATTTTAGTACACTTTTCAGGAAATCAAGTTAATGAAAGACAAAATGGATTATTACACGCTTGCATTGCTAGGATTGGTTTCACTACGGACTTTCTGGATCCGTGATCCTTATTTTCCTTTTATGGGTTATGCTTAGGATTGAATACTATCGTTTGAATATTTCATTCTTACTATTGATTGAACGTGTATTTGGATTAATGTTGATGATTGTATACATTTGAACGAGTTTATGGATTGTTTCAATCCCATGTTTTCATATAGTTGACTCTACATAATATCCATGTCGTGCTGTGCTATTTCTAAGTGATACCCCATGATTCCGCCATGTTGGGGTGTTACAGAATGGTATCAAAGCCGTGGTTGTAGAGAACTAGGAGGATTTACCTAGTCTATAGCCATCACACCCACATTTCATATTAGCATGCATGATAGGGAATTTTGTGTGCAACGTGAACTGTATGATGCATAAAAACGTTTTAAACGGAGTTCGTAGGTTGCTTATAATATGATGACTTGATTGTTATGTGAGAATTGTTGTGATGAACGTATATGATAGTGTCGGGATACACCGTTAATTGTGGAAATGCTATGATAAACGTTGATGTGTGGAATTTTAGAAGAAATTTTATTATTTGTCCCCTAAGCAAAATGAAATGATGACATTAATAGAGTATAACATTCGGTAACCGTAGAGGCGACTGATAAACAAATCGAAAGTTATCCTATGTCATATAAAGTTAATGATCTCATTGATTGCGCCTTGTGGATAGAGTATAGTAGCTACCCCGGTATGTTTAATGAGTGTTGATTAGGTGGAGGGTTAGCCGCTGGTACACCCTGTATACATACCCGATCAACACTTAGAGAACATATTGGAACCGAGTTTTGGTATCCATTCAATATATTAACGGTGTGGAGGGTTAGCCGATGGTACACCCTGTATACAAACACTTTTAATGTATCGAATGTTGAAGTTAAAATTCGGACTATGCTTTGCGCACCTTGTTACGACTTGACCCCTTTTATTTATATAATGTTGAATGATTCGTGATTATATGGTTGATTGTGGATTGTATGATCGATGATGCCTTAGCTCATTGCCATGGTAATATCCCCATAGAATTTTATATTCTTGTAACGACTTAGACGAATGTAGATATGTAATGTTTGTTATATGACGGCCGATTTCGATTATTCGTGTGTGAAACGTGAGAATTAACCTACTGATTTAACACGTGTGTTCAGGAAGTATGGTTAGACCAAGGAGAGAAATCCGCCGTCCTCGTGCTCAAAACGAGGAAGAAGTTGTAGGTGGACGTGGTGGACGTGGCGGATGTGGTGGACGTGGTGGACGTGGTGGTCGTGGTGGCCGAGGTGGTCGGGGCAATCCTAATCCCCCGATAACCGCCGAGGTTGTCGCACAAGCTTTAAATGACCTCATGCCGGATCTTATGGCCCGAATTCAAGCGGCCATGGGAAATAATTATGAACAAGAAGAACCGGAAGATGAAGCGGTTCCCGTATAAAATGAATAAGAAAATGAAAATGAAAACGGTGTAGGTGTAGGAGAAGTTTTAATTAGACCGGATTATGATGTTCGTCAACCAGGATGCTCGTTTAGAGACTTCAAACTTTGTGGAGCCCCGGAATTTAAAGGAAGGGT
>CM067173.1:25263965-25290815 GCA_034093135.1 Erigeron breviscapus | reverse complement strand
TGATTGCAATTAAAGCATGCACCACATTGGTTATGGGCGGGATGATGCTTGTTGCATTTCCCACAGAAAGGATGAGGCCCGGTATAAGCCCTCCTAGCCGGTTCCACCGCCGCCATTAACCTACCCCTATTTACATTCTTGGGGTCAAACTTCCCCATTTTCCTTACTCCGCTAGACTCACCCACTTCCTTCCTCTTGTTTGACGAGGATTTGCTCAAAACACCACTCCTCAAAAGATCTTCGGTCACACTCCGGCTTGGTTGACCGCATTAGCCAAGGAAGTAGGCATGTTTGAGTTAACATAAGATCGGACTTGAGGGTTCAAGCCCAACACAAATTTTTGGATGGCTTGTGGCTCGGTACCCACCAAGTGAGGAATGAGAGTAGACAACTCTTGGAATCGTCTCACATAGCCCTTGAAATCGGCTCCTTCCATGTTGAGGTTCGCGAACTCGATGGTTAAGTTTTGTAGTTCATACGCGGGACAAAACTTTGCTTTTACTTTGTCCTTGAAGTCAACCCATTCCAAATTTTGAGTCCGTCCCAACGTTATTTCCTGATTCCACCAACTCAAGGCGTCATGCCTAAACATGCCGGATGCATAGGGAATCCGGTCATCGTAGGTGCAATGACTCCTTTCAATCACTGCTTCTATTGCCTCAAACCATCTTATACATTCCGTGGGACCACCTTTTCCCATCAAACTCCGGTGCCCCACAACTCTTAAAGTCTTTGAATACACACCCTTGTCGGTACCCACCATATTGGTTATTCAAGGGCATTCCGATATTAACTCCCATTGGTTCCTCTTCCTCATATTCTTCGGCTTGGTTGATCATTTTCATTGTTTGCGTTTTCTGGGGCTTCGTTGTTTTGAGGCCCATTATTTTGCCCAAGACTTGCCGTGACTTGAGCAATGATGGTTGGCATGATACCGGCAACCGTTTGAGCGATTACCTCAGCCAAGTTTGGCTCAGGAGCTCTACCACGACCCCTACCACGGCCCCTACCACGGCCTCTACCACCTTGTACTTCCGGTTGAGCTTCCGGTTGAGGCTCTTCTTCTTCAGCCCTATAGTTTGTTCGTACTCTCCTTGGTCTTTCCATTTCTATAAACAAGTAACACGTTGACCCGAGAGTTAGTCTCAAATGCTCGCATGTTAGTCACACAAGTAGTCAATGCTCTCATACCAATACCACATACTCATTTCATAACACTATGCTAAGGCAAAAGTGTTAGCATCATAAGGGATTTTTACATATCATAACATCAAGTAATCATGCTCATAATATCATGCAATTACACAACTAACACAAATGATTCAAAGTATAATCCGAATTCGATATGCTCTCTAGTTATTGACCGGGTATGTATACAAGGTGTACCAACGGCTAACCTTCCACCCTATCAACTTCCATTAAGCATATCGGTTCCTTATTATACTTTAAGCCACACGTGCGCAATCCACGATGTCATGAACTTGCTATGATATCGGGTAACCATAAAAGAGTTGATCGGGTTCTTTTAGGGTTGCCACAATATTATACTAAGTTAATGGCATCCCATCATTTTGCCCTAAATCATTACATTAGTTCCAACAATCAACAACAACCACCCCTATTAACCACAATCCACATTCATCACATTGAATTCAAGCTATCATACAATAGGTCTTAACTACGAACTCACACGGGGATTCACATAATTCACATTGCACACGAATTCCTAACCATGCATTCTATATGAAGAGTTTTAACTTAAGCCGTAGTCTAGGTCAAACCGCCTAATTCTCTACGACCACGCATGGGCCACCATTCTGTAACACCCCAAGCCGGAGCTCGAAATGTCACGGAAATCATACAGCACCCGGTGGAATTACAATAGAACAACTAAATGCAATTAACGATTCGGTGAATCCAAAACATAGCAAACAAGTAACAAATTACAACAGGAGCAAATAGCCATCAACGCTAACATAACACATCCAAAGATGGCAAACGATCCTAAGTATAATGCAAAAGGAGGGTCAATGAATCCTTGATCCATGAGGTCCATGTCCGGGTTAGACAGCAAGCAAGCAACTAAACACCACGTCCGGGGAGTACCTGATTACCTGAAAAGTGTACTAAGCATAGTCAACACAAGGTTGGTGAGTTCGTAGCAATGGTCCATAAGGAACCACCGTCAATAATCACAATATACGAGGAGAGGCTAGACATGACTTACAGCGAGCCTCTAAGTAACACAATATCGTCCACAACAGGATTACACAAGACAAATAAGAGTGAAATGAGGATGCACGAATGATGTATGAGTCAATGTAAGTGCCAAATGCATGAATAAGCCCACATGCCTATCCTATGCGTGAACGCAGTCACCAATGCAACGATACCCTTCTGTCATAACAATGAACAAGGCTGTATCTCAAAAACATCGAGATATATATGTCTATATACTCGGGGTCAGGAACTACATCCCTAACGGGCGCATACATCTATGCACCAGGATGTCGGCAATCCCCTGCCGAGGGCTCATCAACAATGTATGCAATGCTTACAATCAAATGTAAATGCATGCTCATGAACCACCAATCAATGTACAATGAACCTGTGCCACCAATCAATATGCCTCAAACATAACCCAACAATCCAAATACGACTACCGTAAGCCAACGATCAATAATCAACAAAGTGAACCACTAGTCACAATATAACCAACTATACGTACATATACTTCAGAGGATTCTACTTTCTTCAAGTCCCAGATGCTTATGTATATAGGGTCACCCGCAGCCTTCCCACCACATCTAAAACCCAAAGGAAGGCATAACCGACTTCCATGTATGTACGTCTATCCTAATGTATAAGTAATACTTAACGAAAACACAACCCAAGTCAATCAAACGAAAAGATACGTCACATCAATCCAACAATCAAGTCAAACAAACAATACATCAATAAATACAAGTAAACACGCCAGGTTTACACTTTTCAGCCCGAATCCCAAGCGGGTAGGGAGATACGAAACTCACCTTGATTGGTTAAGAAAGCTAAGATCGATAATAAGTTAGGTTATCTCCGAACGAAGTTCACCTCGCGTCCAACACCTAATTATGGATCATATACATTCTCATCAACACACATAACACAATACGAAATTATTGAATAAACGGCCAAAACCCTAATTAGGGTTCCAAAGTGCTTTCCGACGTTAAATGACTTCTACGACTCTTAATCAATGTTATATAAGATAAGAAGTGAATTAGATTAAGACTCGGCGCGTAAAACGGTCTAGAAGGTCAAACTAGGTCAAACAAGGAACATTCCAGAAAACAACGGCCGTAACTTACGGCCAACAGGGGCGTAAGTTACGGTGGTCAAAATACAACGGGCGTAAGGTACGGTCATTAAGGGGCGTAAGCTACGCTGGGCAAACTTGACTGGGCGTAAGGTACGGTGAATAGGGGCGTAACCTACGGTCCTCTAGAAAGTTCACTTTTGGCGTCTGGAGTGGCGTAAACAGAGGGATTTTTGGCGTAAGGTAAATCCTAGGCGTAAGCTACGGCCAACCTAGGCGTAACTTACGGCCAACAAAATAGACCTGGCGTAACCTACGCCTGGGAGGGGCGTAAGTTACGCCCAACACTGGGCAAGTCTAAGAACAGCAGCACCAGCAGCTGCAAGTCCGACCCAAAAACCCCCAAAAACAACCCAAAACGATTTGTAAGCGTTTGCAACATATTTGAAGCATCAATAAGCATTGCTACACATAACCACACTTAACCCATACCATAAATCCGCCCATTAACATCAAAATCATGCCGAATCATCCCAACCCTAAATAAAACCCTAATTACTCAAAATCGCCATTCGACTCGATTCAAGACTTGCAACTGCACCAATTTAACTAGAAACAAGTAAATGAACATAAATAGAAGTAAATGGGATGATTTAGACTTACCAAAACTCCTTCTAGCGCTCAAATCCGAATTTAGGTCAAAATGGGTGAAATGTTAGAACTCGGCCTTTGATTCTTCAAAGATGGCGACAATGAGAAGATGATGATTACGATTCTTGTATTATAGCAATTCCAAAACACAATTTAGATGGAAGAAAATGAAAACTAGATGGGGGTTTCTTTTACTAGAGAGAATAGAAGAGAAAGAGGGAGATGAGAGAAATGAGAAAAGGATAAGGGGAATGGGTCTTGGGGAGGGGCTGGTGGGTCATGGACTACCCACGGGCCGACCCGTTTCCCTTTCAACCACACTACCACCAGTTGCACAATTAAGTACCGACTACACATACGACGACCCGACTAATATACCACATAGTCATAAATCACAAAACGACCCAATTAATTCATTAACTTAAATTGTTAGTCATATTACACGAAAAGTCAACGGGTCAAAATTCACGGATGTTACAATATATATACTAAGTGAGTTTCATGGATCCCTATTTACTATATTTTTCTTTAGGACTGAGAATACACAAAACTGTTTTATATTTTTATGGACACAATTGTTTAAAATAAATCACGATACTGGTTTGTACCACATTGTATCGAAATATTGGTTTGTACCACATGATCACGATACTGGTTTGTACCACATTGTATCGAAATATTGGTTTGTACCACATGATAACGATATTGGTTTGTACCACATGATAACGATACTGGTTTGTACCACATTATATCGTACTATTGGTTTGTACCACATGAAACGATACTGGTTTGTACCACATTATATCGTACTATTGGTTTGTACCACATGAAACGATACTGGTTTGTACCACATTATATCGTACTATTGGTTTGTACCACATGAAACGATACTGGTTTGTACCACATTATATCGTACTATTGGTTTGTACCACATGAAACGATACTGGTTTGTACCACATTATATCGTACTATTGGTTTGTACCACATGAAACGATACTGGTTTGTACCACATTATATCGTACTATTGGTTTGTACCACATGAAACGATACTGGTTTGTACCACATTATATCATACTATTGGTTTGTACCACATGAAACGATACTGGTTTGTACCACATTATATCGTACTATTGGTTTGTACCACATGAAACGATACTGGTTTGTACCACATTATATCGTACTATTGGTTTGTACCACAATATCTTTTATAAATCTTGTGATCCAAAGGTAAACTCTTTTTATCAAAAACTATGAATTCACCAACTTTATGTTGACGAAATTTCAACGTGTATTCTCAGGTACTTGAGCTATATGATGCATATACGTGATGCATATTTTGGAGTCACTACACACTATGGAATAAAAGTATTTTGAGATGTCTTCAGTTATTATATTTCCGCATTTAAAAGAATCTCAATCTAAATAAATTTGTATTTGTATTTTCTTTTGTAACAAAAATGGTTATTTTGTATAAAAGCTTTCCAAAACGTCTCATTTAGAGGTCGTTTATTGTAATTTGTGTGTTGTGATTTCCTTTATTTTTCACACCTTCGATTCCGCATTTTGGGGGTGTGACAGTAGCCGATCATGCTTTTGGAATATATGTAAGTCATGCCGTAAACGTAGCCGATCATGCTTTTGGAATATATGTAAGTCATGCCGTAAACGTAGCCGATCATGCTTTTGGAATATATGTAAGTCATGCCGTAAACGTAGCCGATCATGCTTTTGGAATATATGTAAGTCATGCCGTAAACGTAGCCGATCATGCTTTTGGAATATATGTAAGTCATGCCGTAAACGTAGCCGATCATGCTTTTGGAATATATGTAAGTCATGCCGTAAACGTAGCCGATCATGCTTTTGGAATATATGTAAGTCATGCCGTAAACGTAGCCGATCATGCTTTTGGAATATATGTAAGTCATGCCGTAAACGTAGCCGATCATGCTTTTGGAATATATGTAAGTCATGCCGTAAACGTAGCCGATCATGCTTTTGGAATATATGTAAGTCATGCCGTAAACGTAGCCGATCATGCTTTTGGAATATATGTAAGTCATGCCGTAAACGTAGCCGATCATGCTTTTGGAATATATGTAAGTCATGCCGTAAACGTAGCCGATCATGCTTTTGGAATATATGTAAGTCATGCCGTAAACGTAGCCGATCATGCTTTTGGAATATATGTAAGTCATGCCGTAAACGTAGCCGATCATGCTTTTGGAATATATGTAAGTCATGCCGTAAACGTAGCCGATCATGCTTTTGGAATATATGTAAGTCATGCCGTAAACGTAGCCGATCATGCTTTTGGAATATATGTAAGTCATGCCGTAAACGTAGCCGATCATGCTTTTGGAATATATGTAAGTCATGCCGTAAACGTAGCCGATCATGCTTTTGGAATATATGTAAGTCATGCCGTAAACGTAGCCGATCATGCTTTTGGAATATATGTAAGTCATGCCGTAAACGTAGCCGATCATGCTTTTGGAATATATGTAAGTCATGCCGTAAACGTAGCCGATCATGCTTTTGGAATATATGTAAGTCATGCCGTAAACGTAGCCGATCATGCTTTTGGAATATATGTAAGTCATGCCGTAAACGTAGCCGATCATGCTTTTGGAATATATGTAAGTCATGCCGTAAACGTAGCCGATCATGCTTTTGGAATATATGTAAGTCATGCCGTAAACGTAGCCGATCATGCTTTTGGAATATATGTAAGTCATGCCGTAAACGTAGCCGATCATGCTTTTGGAATATATGTAAGTCATGCCGTAAACGTAGCCGATCATGCTTTTGGAATATATGTAAGTCATGCCGTAAACGTAGCCGATCATGCTTTTGGAATATATGTAAGTCATGCCGTAAACGTAGCCGATCATGCTTTTGGAATATATGTAAGTCATGCCGTAAACGTAGCCGATCATGCTTTTGGAATATATGTAAGTCATGCCGTAAACGTAGCCGATCATGCTTTTGGAATATATGTAAGTCATGCCGTAAACGTAGCCGATCATGCTTTTGGAATATATGTAAGTCATGCCGTAAACGTAGCCGATCATGCTTTTGGAATATATGTAAGTCATGCCGTAAACGTAGCCGATCATGCTTTTGGAATATATGTAAGTCATGCCGTAAACGTAGCCGATCATGCTTTTGGAATATATGTAAGTCATGCCGTAAACGTAGCCGATCATGCTTTTGGAATATATGTAAGTCATGCCGTAAACGTAGCCGATCATGCTTTTGGAATATATGTAAGTCATGCCGTAAACGTAGCCGATCATGCTTTTGGAATATATGTAAGTCATGCCGTAAACGTAGCCGATCATGCTTTTGGAATATATGTAAGTCATGCCGTAAACGTAGCCGATCATGCTTTTGGAATATATGTAAGTCATGCCGTAAACGTAGCCGATCATGCTTTTGGAATATATGTAAGTCATGCCGTAAACGTAGCCGATCATGCTTTTGGAATATATGTAAGTCATGCCGTAAACGTAGCCGATCATGCTTTTGGAATATATGTAAGTCATGCCGTAAACGTAGCCGATCATGCTTTTGGAATATATGTAAGTCATGCCGTAAACGTAGCCGATCATGCTTTTGGAATATATGTAAGTCATGCCGTAAACGTAGCCGATCATGCTTTTGGAATATATGTAAGTCATGCCGTAAACGTAGCCGATCATGCTTTTGGAATATATGTAAGTCATGCCGTAAACGTAGCCGATCATGCATTTTGGATAATGTTGATGATTGTATACATTTGAACGAGTTTATGGATTGTTTCAATCCCATGTTTTCATATAGTTGACTCTACATAATATCCATGTCGTGCTGTGCTATTTCTAAGTGATACCCCATGATTCCGCCATGTTGGGGTGTTACACTTATGGATGAAAGATCCAATGGGTAAATTCAAACATTACTACGACAAAAATGAATCAACAAGGTAAAGCTGGACGCAAATGTAACACGTACATGAATTAGACCCAGCCAATCTGTTTAGTGTTCATAGTATATTAAACCATTTGACCCAAATCTATATTGGCTCTTTGCACAACGACACCTAACGTGCCCAACATCGAATTCATCATCATTTACAGAATGTTAAGGAGGGTTTAAACTGTGAGAAGTATCAAAGCTCAAATATCACACAGTTTGTATACCGTGAGAAATTAAAGGTGATATTACCGGAAGACCTCCATCAGTATCAACACTAATCAAATATACAAGTCCTTTACACCAGCAAGGAATCAAACATACATAATAAAAAAAATGTGTCAGGCTTTTGTTTAAGAAATTCAAACAAAACGACTTTAAGAAATCAATTAAAGAAATCTATACACGCAATAAATAAAAATTAAAGGAAATTGTTGGCTGCGTATGGAATGAATGATGGTGTCTCCCCGTTGAAACAAGGGAACGATGGAGACGAATTGGTGTTGATGTGAGCCAGAGGGACGGACGGTGTGGTGATGATTTTCTTAAGGTGTTGGTTTCGTAACCCGTTATAAGATATATCTTACGAAAATATAATCGGGTGCCGCGTTGTAGTCCAACGGGAGGACGGTTGCTTACCATTGTAACTTACCCGGGTTCGACCCCCGGCAATTCGGTATGCCCAATTTTTTTATTTTCTTTATTAATTTAGGCATTATTTTTAGATGACATTTTTTGAAAATCAAAAAGACATTTTTATATCAATCACCCTTAAAAAACCAAGAATATTATTCTTTCTTTCCAATTACACATATACACAAATAATTTGTCAAACAAATTTTGGGAATTACTCAATGTATAAACACACAATACATACAAAAAAAAATTAAATTAATTATATTCAAAGTTATATTATATTACCACGCATGTCTATCTATATGAATATATGAATTCTTATATAATATAAAAGTTATTTTAGGAACCTTAAAAAACCATGAACTTTTTTCCATCATTAATTACAAGCGTAATATTGTATTTTTATATCATCATTAATTAATTTAATAGGACATAAAATGCACATGTGATCACCAACGAATACGATTTCACTCACATATTGTCATAGTTGTGATCACCAACTAACTTATTTCATTTACATATGATCATAATTATACATGTGCACAAACACTCATTTTATAATACACTTATGTACATGATTGTTCGTGCACATGTGATCAACAACTAATCCATGAAAATATTCATTTACAAAATACTTGTATACATATGTTCATCATATTGCACCACTTCTAGTCGCACACGAGTCGAGAGAAAGATGCGTTTTAGACCGATACGAAATACCAAGAAGACTCTAGTGTACATGAACGTGTGGGCTGTAGGACTAGACCCTAGATATTGGAAAAAACCAGAAGAGTTCAACCCGGATAGGTTTATAGGTAGTGATATTGACTACAAAGGGTCATATTTGAGTTGATCCCATTTGGGTCGGGTCGTAGAGGGTGTCCAGGGATGTCAATGGGAGCTACAACTGTTGAGGTGGCTCTTTCAAACCTTCTTTACTCGTATGATTGGGAATTGCCTGAGGCTAAGATGGAGATCGATACGTTGATGACTCTTGGGACCGTTACACATAAGAAAAACGCGCTGCAACTTGTGGCTGGTGTTTACGACTATGGTTGCAAGAGTTGAATAGTTTCGGATGCTTGGCTTGTTTGGTTGTAGTCATTTTGTAAATCTGGCTTTTCACAAATGCAATTATGTAATTGGTCGTAATTTACTTTTTTTTAAGGATACAATCATGTAATTGGTCGATTCAAGTGAATGGTTAAGTCGTGTTGAGTCATATTCGGTCGATTCCAATATAATTTTAAACGTAATTTAGGTGAATCTTTCTTTTGGTTGGCAAGTTATTTAATTTGGAGCCCAAAAGATCTCTACCTTGTTGTACTAGTAAAAAGTGAAGTAATAATGGTATTCCAAAAACTAAGTTAGATCAAGTGTCTTACAATACTTTAAGGGTAAGGTGGGAGAGGAATTTCCTATTGGATTTATTGGGTTTAAACCGTTTTCTTCCTCAATAGTATATTCTAAGAGAGCTTCTTCAAGGATGGTTATGAGTTGCTCGAATTATACGGTTTCGTCAATGGCTTAACTTGCTAATCTAACTTAATGTAAGTGCTGTCAAAAATTAACTTAATATTCGAAAATAGTTAATCTCCCACAGTCAAGCCTAGTAGAACTCTTAGTCCGACACAACAAAAATCAATAGTTCTAATGAAGAGGAAAAATAAAGGAGGTTGTACACATCATTTTCCTGAGATTGTAATACAACAATAACAGATATTTATTGTTGGTGATTTATGTTTCATAAAATATACAATATTTTATACAAATTTTAAATAATTTTGAATCAAGTGGTTAACATCCTTTTCTCTAGAGATAAAGATCAAGGATTCGACCCTCGCTCCATGTAAAGACTAGAGTTCCTTATCTATCGTTTATATTGAACTTGAAAGTAGTCTCTCTACCTTGGTATTGGTAAGAATGTCTACATCTCAACCTCTCACATACTCCGTTGAGGTATTGGGACCCAAAACTTGTGGATGACGCCATTAGGTGCTTGCTTACATACTTATATACTATCTTATAAATATTCTTGCCGTTTTCGGAAATGTTTAGAAAAATTTGGACTGTCGGAAAGACTTAGTTTGTGTGAACTAATTTACACCCTAGATTATTTTCTTATAAAATATTTCAACTATCATATTCATACCAATTACGTTACATACACTTGGCACCCCTAATCCCTCTCCTTTAGCCTAATCCTCCATCCTTATTAATCCTCTAATTTTTTAATATTAATCTAAATTAATTTACACTTTTTGGTTTTCCATCACCAATTTACACTTTATGTTTTCCATACCAATTTACACTTAAAAATAATTAATTTACACTTTTTGGTTTTCCATCACCAATTTACACTTTTTGGTTTCTCATCACCAATTTAAACTTTAACCCATTTAAAAATAATTAACTTATACTTTTTGATTTTCCATCACAATTTACACTTTAACCCAATTTAAAAATAATTAATTTATACTTTTTGGTTTTCCATCACCAATTTACACTTAAAAATAATTAATTTACACTTTTTGGTTTTCCATCACCAATTTACACTTTCACCCAATTTAAAAATAATTAATTTACACTTTTTGGTTTCTCATCACCAATTTAAACTTTAACCCATTTAAAAATAATTAACTTATACTTTTTGATTTTCCATCAACAATTTACACTTTTTGTTTTCATCACCAATTTACACTTAAAAATAATTAATTATACTTTTTGGTTTTCCATCACCAATTTACACTTAAAAATAATTAATTTACACTTTTTGGTTTTCCATCACCAATTTACAATTTCACCCAATTTTAAAAATAATTAATTTACACTTTTCGGTTTTATTGGTAATCTATAATATAACTCACGTACGACAACAAAAAAAGAAGCTACGATCAACTACAAAAGGGTTTTTCTTTTTATATACTTTGCACATAATTAATCATTATTATTATTTTTTAACATTGAATTCTTATGTTATTGTTATTATTATTTCTTTTAATTTAGTTTGTTATCCATTATAGGTTCGTTATGGCTTTTTCTTCAACAACAAAAAATATGACCACATTAGTTCATCTTGAAGATCTTAAGCCAACACATGTTAACCATCATTTACGACTCCGTGTTGTGCATGTATGGACTGTTTCGGAGTGGAACAACCCGAAGAAAATCAAAACGTTCGAGATGGTCTTTGTTGATAAATTGGTATGTATTTTTCAAATTATATAGTTTACACTTTTAGAATATAAGAAACTGTAAATTTTTTATTTAACTAAAGTTGGAAAAAAAAGGTAAACTGGAATCAATATTTATATGGAGTTAATTTTCGTATGTTTCTTCTTTAGCTTTCGTATTGATTAAGTTGTGATATATGACTTAACTAATCTAAATATTATATATTAAATTTTGTATTTGTAACCTATATTAACTCTTAGGATTTACGATTATATCTTTCTATAACCTTTTAGATATAAAGTCTAAATTTGCTATGAGTAGGTTTCTGATTACTTTTATATATTGACTTTGATTATTTTGATATCGTTTTGAAAGTAGCTCATTAATGGTGTATAATTAAGATTTATGATTATATCTTTCTATAAGCTTTTAGATAAAAAGTCGAATTTTACTATGAGTAAGATTATGATTATTTTAATATATTGACTATGATTATTTTGAATCTGTTTTGAAACTAGCTCATTAATGGTGTAATTTTTAGCCGCTCTATCAGGGGAAAATGCTACACATTGAGATGGTGTTGAATGTTTTAGTATGATTATTTAGCATGGTAGAACAATTCATCATTTTAGTTTGTGTATGACAGATATAATTCGGATCTTATGAAAAGCATGATATCAATTTTAAGTAATACATTTAGATAAAACCCTTTGAACCACGTTATGATTAGGATTTAACACAATAGGAGATGGCTTTGCAAGGTTTTTGGCTCGACTCTTTTTTTTTATCAAGAATTTGTTTCCCTATCTTTCTTGCATTAGCCGATAAAATCATTTGATCCACGTTTGGAATGTCCTTGGTTGGGTTCCTTTTTTATCCTGAATAATTTTCCTGGATCTGTATGCAAAGATGTTTATTCGATTCTTATGGTTAATTTGTTTGGGGTTTATTTTTTAAAATTGGATTAAATACATAGAAACACACTAAGAGAACTTACCAGTTTTTTCCATGTTTTTTTCCTATTTGCAGGGCACTATCATACATGGCTCGGTCAATGGTGAATGGACGGAAAATTTTAGGAGTATTTTGACCGATGGAGTGGCTATTCAGCTAGCAAATTTCCAAGTTGATTTTCGGTATATCTATTTAATATATTTGAATTCCAATTTTTTTAGCTTTGATTAATATATTTTGAGACTACCCGTCCATTGGACGGGCCTGAACACTAGTATATATATCTATATATAATATATCATTTCTTCTAATCTTTTCTGTTTATTGTGTTTTTTATAATTTATCGATATACGGTTTTTGAGATAAAAGATTTTGAATGAATTAGGGGAATAAAATGATTTATGGAGGAAGGAGAAAAAAATGAGTGGTTAAGATTTGAAGAGAGGAAAAAAAATGACTGATTGAGATTTAAGGTTATTATAGGTATATTAGGTAGAGATGTTTAAATTAGTGAATAAAGAATAAAGGTATTTTGGTAATTCAATTCATCTTTTCTTAAAAAAAAGGCAAAATGCTTTATAAAATAGTATATATATATATATATATATATATATAATATATATTCTTTTTTACTTTCTGTTTATTTTGTTGGAATTTTTATAATTTATCGATATACGGTTTTTGAGATAAAAGATTTTGAATGAATTAGGGGAATAAAATGATTTATGGAGGAAGGAGAAAAAAATGAGTGGTTAAGATTTGAAGAGAGGAAAAAAAATGACTGATTGAGATTTAAGGTTATTATAGGTATATTAGGTAGAGATGTTTAAATTAGTGTATATATATATTCATTTTTCTAATCTTTTCTGTTTATTTTGTTGGGTTTTTTATAAATTGAAAAGGGTATTTCTTGAATTGAAGTAAATTGTTTATTTTTTTGTAAATCTTGAAAATTTTGGATTTTTTTTGCTTGATTTTTACAAATTTCATCTGTTTATGAGGTTTCTTGTGATGGGTTTTGTGTAAATTGTAAAGGGTATGTTCTTGAATTGAAGTAAATTGTTTATTTTTTTGTAAATCTTGAAAATTTTGGATTTTTTTTGCTTGATTTTTACAAATTTCATCTGTTTATGAGGTTTCTTGTGATGGGTTTTGTGTAAATTGTAAAGGGTATGTTCTTGAATTGAAGTAAATTGTTTATTTTTTTGTAAATCTTGAAAATTTTGGATTTTTTTTGCTTGATTTTTACAAATTTCATCTGTTTATGAGGTTTCTTGTGATGGGTTTTGTGTAAATTGTAAAGGGTATGTTCTTGAATTGAAGTAAATTGTTTATTTTTTTGTAAATCTTGAAAATTTTGGATTTTTTTTGCTTGATTTTTACAAATTTCATCTGTTTATGAGGTTTCTTGTGATGGGTTTTGTGTAAATTGTAAAGGGTATGTTCTTGAATTGAAGTAAATTGTTTATTTTTTTGTAAATCTTGAAAATTTTGGATTTTTTTTGCTTGATTTTTACAAATTTCATCTGTTTATGAGGTTTCTTGTGATGGGTTTTGTGTAAATTGTAAAGGGTATGTTCTTGAATTGAAGTAAATTGTTTATTTTTTTGTAAATCTTGAAAATTTTGGATTTTTTTTGCTTGATTTTTACAAATTTCATCTGTTTATGAGGTTTCTTGTGATGGGTTTTGTGTAAATTGTAAAGGGTATGTTCTTGAATTGAAGTAAATTGTTTATTTTTTTGTAAATCTTGAAAATTTTGGATTTTTTTTGTTGATTTTTACAAATTTATCATCTTTTCTTAAAAAAAAGGCAAAATGCTTTATAAAATAGTATTATATATATATATAGATATCTCAACATGAAATTAGGCCCAACCCTTCAACATTTTTTTCTTGAATGATAGGCCCAACCCATCAACTGATGCCAAAGACCGTTCAAGTCCTTCAATTATAATAATAAACAGAATATTCCTAAACTATTTGACCGTTACACCCATTTCTTTAACAATTTCAAAACTGTAAACCCTTTCCCTCACTCCTATACTTTCCTTCAAAACCGAAAACTCAAAATCACAAAAAGTCAAAATTGTGATATTAAATTCAGCTAACAACAACGCATCTCATTCAAGAAATCACAGCACCAATTTCCCATCTTTTAGATCTCATTCCTTTCTTGAAGGTTTTTCTATATCCACTTATTAGGGTTTTGTATATATTGAAAAGGGTATTTCTTGAATTGAAGTAAAGTTTTCTGTTTATTTTGTTGGGTTTTTTATAAATTGAAAAGGGTATTTCTTGAATTGAAGTAAATTGTTTATTTTTTTGTAAATCTTGAAAATTTTGGATTTTTTTTGCTTGATTTTTACAAATTTCATCTGTTTTTGAGGTTTCTTGTGATGGGTTGTGTGTAAATTGAAAAGGGTATGTTCTGGATTTGAGTAATTTTGGGTAGATTCATCAAAAATGCCGGTTTCAACGAGGTCTCAAGTGAATGTGATTCAAGATCAGAGTGATCAAGAAAATACCCATTTTAGGAAACATCATGAATTAAGGAACCCACATCATGGATTGAAAGAAAAGATGAAAGCTTTGACTCAATTATATGAACAACAGAAACAATCTTCAAATTCTGTCAGAAACCCGTCTCCTAAACCTGATAAAACTCGATTTTCAACCCATCCAAGTGTAGATCTTTCAGGTGGTCGTGGGGTTGAAGAAATGGAAAGTAAGAAGAAGTCGAGGGTTGTTGAAAGTTATGTAATGAGAGAGAATTCGATGCCTAATCCGATGGTGACCAAGGCTTATGTCTTGCCTAGGCCACCAACATGGGGCGAGGATGATGCCAAGGAGAATGTAGCTGTGGTGGATGGAGGTCGTGGCGGTTTTGTTGGTGAAAATGCAGAAAAGGTTGTTGTAGAGAATAATGTGCGGAGGGAGAACGTAATGCCGATTTCTGCAGTCACCAAAACATATGTGTTGCCACGTCCACCGCCGCAAAATCAAGTGGAAAATGCTAATGGGAACATCCCTGCGGTTGCTGGTGGTGGTAATGGTGAAAAGATTGTTGGATTTGGGTGCCCTCCAAGGAAAGCGGCAGTAACTACTAATGTGGCAAGAAAGTTAGCATTGGGGACATCAAATTTGGGCCCTGATCCAAAAGCAGCCACGGGTGGAGGAGAAGGGGTTGTAAAGAATAAGGCGGAATCAGAAGGTGTTACAATAGGAAATATGGGTAGTAGGATTCTTGTTTTTGTAAGATTGAGACCTTTGAGTAAGAAAGAAAAAGAAGGAGGTTCAAGATCTTGTGTACGGATTGTGAATCAGAAAGAAGTTTACTTGACGGAATTTGCTAACGAGAATGATTATCTCAGGCTTAAAAGACTTCGCGGACGCCATTTCACCTTTGATGCCTCATTTCCAGATTCGTCTTCCCAACTTGATGTCTATTCCACTTCGTAAGTATACGTAATACATTGATCTTAATGTTTTGATTTTGTATCATATTTAAACTTTAGACCAGAATAAGCTGTTCCATATCAAGTCTGTAGTTGTTAATTTGTTCATATCATTTCTTATGCTAGAAAAATATACTATTCGTTTTTCATTTCACTAATTCCCAACAAGTCAATCTGGTGCACAGAACTGACGGTTTTGACTTGTTTACTTATCGATGAGTGTTGAGTTTAAAGCTGTTAAGTTCTCTATTTTTGCTAATCTAATTTTACTCAAACATAGATTAGTACCAATAATCATGACTTCTGTAATCATATTTGGAAAACCGAAGAATATTTAGTATCTTGTTGTGTCAACCCAATCAACTTGATCCAGATCAAAGTTTGCCTCAATGGCCCTTTATGCCACCTTTTCCATAGACTTCAAGAGAAGTTTGTTTTTTAGCTGAAATTGGGTATTGAATCTTCACTTTGAATTTGACAGAACATCGGAGCTTGTTGAAGCAGTTTTGCAAGGTAGAAATGGTTCAGTCTTCTGTTATGGTGCTACAGGTGCAGGTAAAACATTTACGATGCTGGGAACTGTTGAGAATCCAGGCGTAATGGTTTTGGCCATAAAGGATCTGTTTTATAAAGTTAGACAAAGAAGCTGCGACGGGAACCATGTTGTTCATCTGTCATATTTAGAGGTCTATAATGAAACTGTGAGAGACTTGCTATCTCCCGGACGTCCTCTAGTCCTTAGAGAAGACAAACAGGTCCTTACTCTCTTAAATCTTTTGATAGTCTTTTTGTAAAGATGATGCAATTTTTCAAGTTTTTAACTTTTAACTTCTTTCAGGGGATCGTGGGAGCAGGACTGACTCAGTATCGAGCTTATTCTACTGATGAGGTGATGTATATTAACTAAACAATTCTCATTCCAAAATTCCTGAATTCTTAATAGTCATAAATTGTGTTATAGGTCATGGTATTGCTTCAACAAGGAAATCGTAATCGTACAACTGAACCAACTCGAGCCAATGAAACATCTTCTCGCTCTCACGCCATTCTTCAGGTGCATCCGCTGGTTTTTGACTTTTACGATCAAACAGAGCGAAAATCTAATGCTTAATAATATCGTAGAATCTTTAGAATACAAGAAATTAGTTGTGTAAACATTATCAGTCTGAACTACATATAGAAAACTGATAGCTAGATTTGTAACCATATCCATATTCCATCTTGACTTTAATCTGGAAAGTTTTGTTAAACTTTATTTTTTATCTTGCTAACTGTAAAATGCTATATTGTAACAGGTTATGGTTGAATATCGAGTTAAAGATGAATCTAACAACGTTATAAGCAGAGTAGGAAAGCTATCATTAATTGACTTAGCCGGTTCAGAGCGAGCTCTTGCCACTGATCAGAGAACCCTTAGATCACTTGAGGGTGCTAACATAAATAAGTCACTACTTGCTCTCAGCAGTTGCATTAATGCTCTTGTTGAGGGAAAGAAGCATGTCCCTTACAGGAATTCAAAACTCACTCAACTGCTTAAAGACTCTCTTGGTGGTGCTTGTAATACTGTTATGATAGCAAATATTAGCCCGAGTAACCTCTCGTTTGCTGAAACACAAAATACCCTTCATTGGGCTGATAGAGCTAAGGAGATCCGTACTAAGGTTTGTTCCCCAAGTCACTTTGGGTTTTCCGTGTCACAGGGGTTTGGATGATTATTTTTTCAATGTTCGGATCGAAAGATTATGTCTTTTGGTCCAGGGGTCTAAATACTCAGTGTCGTATCGACTGCAACGTAACTGATTATAGAAAGGAAAAGTGACTTAACTATTTAGACATCCTTTTAACTTAATATACCTGACTTTCAATCATATTTCACAAAAAAAGTACATTTTTTTTTATCTACAAACAGCTCTTTTATGGTCATTTTCCAAACACTCCAACAATCTGATTATCTTATAATCAAGCTTTAAGCAGCATAAACCCATTCAAACAGTCATTTAGAGCCGTTTATTATGGGTTATCTGCTTCTGTTTATTCAGTGTGACAATGCTTATAACATTGGTCTTTCCATTTCTAGGCATACGAGGCAAATGAAGAAATACAGAAAATACCGAACCCAGAAATGGATCAAGCGAAGATGCTGCTCGAGTTACAAAAAGAAAACCATGAACTACGAGCACAATTAGCTCGCCAACAGCAAAGGCTATTAATGGTTCAAGCACAATCTTTAGCAGCTGCATCACCGACCCCTTCAACAATATCATCTATCTTAGAAACCCCTCCAACTTCTTGTAGACAAAAAGAACGAAAACCAAAATCTTTCTTACCCAGAAACTGTTTCACTCCTGACTCAAAGAAAAAGACCCGAGGAAAATGTTAAAGAACTTAAACATACAATAAAGATGTTAGAGACAGCCATGGAGAAAATGAAGAAAGATTTTGATTTGAAGTTAAAGCAAAAGGATGATTTGATTAGGGAAATATCACGAAAGGGTGGAAATAGAGTTGTTATGAAGGGAAATTCAAGACCAAAAGAGAATATAGCGGGTGAACTCAAGAGTCCAAGTGGTCGATTTGCATCACCGGCAGTCAAAGATAAAAAACGAAGCTTTTGGGATATAACAACTGCTAATAGTCCATCAGTTGTTGCGTTGAATGGGAGGAAAACCCGAAGCCATGTTGCTAAAGAATCTGGAACAGCTCCTTCTATGCTTCTTCAGGTATGGTGATCTTACACTCTGTGTTTAAAGTTTTCATAGTACAGTTGTGTTAAAATGAGGTTCTGTCAATTTGTATATGTTTTATCTACAAATCAAAATGGGTCCATCTGAGGCCAAGCCAGCAACTCGTTTTGCTCATTTTCTGAAAACATGATTAGAAGATACATATATATAATCAAGTAACAGACTTGTATACTGTGATATGACTTATGATGCAAGCGTCTCATTTAGTCATTTCAGTTTTGGTTACTTAGTTATATGTTGACCTGTTATTAGAAGAATCTAAATGAGTCAATATGGGTCATCCCAGGCCAACCCAGCAACTCATTCTGTCCATTTTCTAAAACTTTGTGTAAGTAATGGCTTTGTAAAACACTAGAAGTGTACCCGCGCAAAGCACAATGGTGGATGATTTTTACGAAAAGAGCCCCTATACAACTTTTAGTGTCGCCGCCTTCAACCTTTTCGGGACATCGTATCGCCAATACTATGGACCATTTGCAACATGGCAGGTCTTTACTCTGCGTTTTTTTCCACATATGTATAAGGAGATAAGGTAGTATTTGGTGACTTAGTAGATATCTCAGTAGAAGACATGGTAGATGCTGGAATTGGAGAAATAGCATGAATAAATTTCTGAATACCAGAAACAGAAATCAGATGCTATAGCAGAAATGGTCAAATTATATATACTGTAGAATAAAACAAACCTGTTTGGATGCATTTATGTGTACAGCATCATCAACATTATAATATTAGTTGGACCTAAATAATTTCCATAAATAAAAAGTTCTTAAAAATTCAAAGATTAAAACACCCTCCGTTTGCTGTATAAGGTAGTAGAAATGATCAGAATACATATCTAATAGAGTAACAAAATACGGCAAAACCATCTAGTGTGAGATAACTTATGACGCAGTCGTCCCATTTTTAGTTACTTTCTTATATGTTGACCGGTTTTCACCCATTATTAGAAGAATGTAATGGGTCAAAATGAGTTCTTATCAAAAACGTATATGTTAAATCCAGAAGTCAAAATGGTCGGGCGGGTCAACCTAGCAACTCGTTCTGTCCATTTTCTAAAAACTTGTGTATACAATGCAATTGTGTGTGTGTTGATGCAATTGTCCCATTTCAGTTTTAGTTACTTTTTTGACCCATTATTAAAAGAGTATCTCAAAAATTAACCCGTTCTTACAAATGGGTTAGAAAGTGTAAAGTCATCGTTTATCATACATAGCTAACACAACTTTCATGTGGTTGTTTTGTGGTTGAAATTACATTTTGCAGCCAGGTTTTGCTCGTCAAAAACCTGAAGTGACGAGGCAATGACTGAGATGGAGGTTGAACTAGAACAAGAATTTAGGGAAGTGCTTGCATTTTCAAGATTGATGATTATGTCAAATAAGCTTTGTTAGGTTTTGTTAATTAGTAAACTGAAGTATTGATGTTTGTTGGTTTTTATTTAATCAAATCTTGAAGATATATATGCTGTGCAAGAATTTCCACTGTATTTAGAAGACTCTTTTTAAATAAAAATAAAATTATTGATGGTCTACAGTTCTGAATTCGCCATCACAAGTCAGTTTTTATTATCAAATGGATGTTTCAACCCAATTCTTAGTTGGATCTTATCCTTTCTTCCAGTCGTCTAGGTGTTTGGTTATAGTTCACAGGTAAACTGCTTGCGGTTTGTAGGCTGTTTGTCGGTTATGGTTCGTGTGTATGTGGTTCAAGGTTCTGGTGGTTTCACGTTTTGTTTGGTTATAGTTCACAGATAAACTGCTTGCGGTTTGTAGACATGTATCCTTGGTCTATTGGGGTGAGATATCGCCGCTATAGGTTTAAGGTTGACTTTAATCTATTGCGAGGATACATGTTGCTGTTATAGACCGATAGGACTAGGATTCTAGGAAAGTTAAGTGCAGATTAACCTATTGCATATGGGATCCAAAATAACACCTTTTTTTTTTTTTGGAACGGCAGGAAATTCAATATACCTTAAGCTCATGATTAAATTGAACTTGTGATTTGGATTTTTGTATGTTCTAGATCACCCTAAAATCAATTGATACTTGCGATTTTACATGAACAGTTCTCTCCTTTACTTTCATTTTTTTTTTCATATTCATGAGTAATGATATATCCTCTTAATATTTTCTAATGTCTTTATTTTATGAGGTGTAATTCACTAATTCTTCTTCTTAATCATCTTTTAATTGTAACATGTGTCATGATCATATTATTATGAGGATTTTTAGGACAATTTTGTAGGAGGATCAACCCTTTTTCTTTAGTAAATGAGACAAACTCTAATGCTCGGCTAAACTTGTCCAACTCTACGATGACTTACGTATTAATTAACGAAATAAATGCATTTTAGTTCAATCCCACATGTATTGGATTTGACGAAATGAAAATCTGTGGGGTTTTTTTTCTTGAATTCTCTGGTTGGGTCATTAAAAAGTTTAAAAAAATTAAAAAGTTGTTACCATATTACATAAGATAAATAAGCTTTCGAAAGAATGATGCCATGTTTGGTTAACGTAACTTCTAAGAATATTAGGAATTGGAATTTCCCAGGGGGGGGGGGGGGGGGGGGGGGGGGGGGGGGGGGGGGGGGGGGGGGGGGGGGGGGGGGGGGGGGGGGGGGGGGGGGGGGGGGGGGGGGGGGGGGGGGGGGGGGGGGGGGGGGGGGGGGGGGGGGGGGGGGGGGGGGGGGGGGGGGGGGGGGGGGGGGGGGGGGGGGGGGGGGGGGGGGGGGGGGGGGGGGGGGGGGGGGGGGGGGGGGGGGGGGGGGGGGGGGGGGGGGGGGTTTTTTGGTCCCTGAACTTGGCACGTTTTTCACTTTTAGTCACTAAACTTCAAAAATTGCAAATTATACACTAAACTTGCCACTTTTTTTCACTTTTGGTCACCGCGTCAACTTTGTTACCTTTCCTCCGTTAACTTGCCCAGATTCGTTAGTTTTTTTTTCAGTTTTCTCCGTTTAATAAGGGTATAATCGTCCATTTAATTCTTCTTCTTAATCATCTTTTTTTAATTGTAACATGTGTCATGATCATATTATTATGAGGATTTTTAGGACAATTTTGTAGGAGGATCAACCCTTTTTCTTTAGTAAATGAGACAAACTCTAATGCTCGGCTAAACTTGTCCAACTCTACGATGACTTACGTATTAATTAACGAAATAAATGCATTTTAGTTCAATCCCACATGTATTGGATTTGACGAAATGAAAATCTGTGGGGTTTTTTTTCTTGAATTCTCTGGTTGGGTCATTATTTTTTTTTTTTTTTTTTTTTTTTTTTTTTTTTTTTTTTTTTTTTTTTTTTTTTTTTTTTTTTTTTTTTTTTTTTTTTTTTTTTTTTTTTTTTTTTTTTTTTTTTTTTTTTTTTTTTTTTTTTTTTTTTTTTTTTTTTTTTTTTTTTTTTTTTTTTTTTTTTTTTTTTTTTTTTTTTTTTTTTTTTTTTTTTTTTTTTTTTTTTTTTTTTTTTTTTTTTTTTTTTTTTTTTTTTTTTTTTTTTTTTTTTTTTTTTTTTTTTTTTTTTTTTTTTTTTTTTTTTTTTTTTTTTTTTTTTTTTTTTTTTTTTTTTTTTTTTTTTTTTTTTTTTTTTTTTTTTTTTTTTTTTTTTTTTTTTTTTTTTTTTTTTTTTTTTTTTTTTTTTTTTTTTTTTTTTTTTTTTTTTTTTTTTTTTTTTTTTTTTTTTTTTTTTTTTTTTTTTTTTTTTTTTTTTTTTTTTTTTTTTTTTTTTTTTTTTTTTTTTTTTTTTTTTTTTTTTTTTTTTTTTTTTTTTTTTTTTTTTTTTTTTTTTTTTTTTTTTTTTTTTTTTTCTGATCAATCTATCAAATATCACTCTATCAGTATGTTTAAATACATTACTTGATCAAAATGTGATTCCCAAAGAATTTGTAGTCACATGTAAGAAGATTGGGCCCACAAAACATATCTATAGATGTCATTGTTCCTTACTTTGACTATATGGATATTCAGATCTAAAGAAATTGAATTGCAATTAGCCGCTTTATCTCTTCGTAGGTGAATTTCGCATTCAAATTCAATTAGCGCGGCATGAATCAACACAAACATTTGTTCCTCTCTCCCTTTGATATCTACGGCCGACCACCACCACACAACCACCGCGCCACTACCACCCCACCCCTGGTACACCGCCGAGCCTACATCAAATCAAACAAGAACCCAAACCTATCCAACACCAACCTACCACCAGATTTCAAACCCGAACCCACCCGAAAAAATTCCACCGATCAGATCTTTGTTAGATGAGAGATTGGAGTAAGAGAAGAAAAGGTTTAGATATCATCTCGTCGGTAAGCTATATATATGTGGAACGAACAGATGGATATTTATGTATGAATGATAGATGGATCTTTTTTTTTCCCCTCCAGATATGTATACTGTTATGTATATGTAGATCTAGAATGTTGAGTTTTAGAAATGGAGGAATGTGTGGGGAATAATGGGAGTTGTTTTGAAGGGATTTATATTATTATCTTTTAATAAATGGAATAAATGAAAAGGACGAAAACTGGAAAAAAAAACTAACGAATCTGGGCAAGTTAACGGGGGAAAGGTAACAAAGTTGACGCGGTGAGCAAGTTTAGTGTATAATTTGCAATTTTTGAAGTTTAGTGACTAAAAGTGAAAAACATGCCAAGTTCAGGGACCAAAAGTGTAATTTACCCAAACAAAAGATGCATTTTGATATCAAGTTAAAGAAATGATAAGTAGATGGACGATGAGAAGTCACTAAAGTTTGTTACAGTTAAATGTTGCTCAATTTTTGGCCCCTTTCCTACTTTGCGGAATGAGAAATGATTCTACACACAAAAGCCTTGAAACATGGAAAAAAGATACAAGCGAAATCATACTCATACACATCTTATCATTTCATTTATAATATATCATCGTTTCTCATTATATTATATTATAACCTATTTAAAATGTTTTCGCGTAGCTGCTTGGCTCAGCCTGCCTGCCTGCTTAGTTTTGTTTTTCTTTTCAATTTTAGTGTTTAAGTTAACATGTTGTGTAGATGTTAGCTTAACTTCTTGGGTTTTTTATTTTTCATTTTATTTAGAGTGGTAATATTTTAGTCTTTCACACTTTAACCATTAAATCCTTTTAAGACTTTTTATTTTTATCATTAAAGTTTTATGTTTAACGATTCATGTGATATAACTTTAGTCTATTTTAATTTTCACAATCAAAGTTTTTAGCTTTTTATTTTTATCTTCCAAGAACATTGCAAGTTTATATTTCGCCATCAAAGTTTTATGTTTTAACATTAACGGTGTATTGTTTAACGATATGTTTTTTTTGTCTAATGGTAACGTTGGCATTTTAGAATTAATTAATCGCATTCAAGTCTATGTTCGGTTGTTATCCCCGGCCAACGGCCGGGTATAACACTAGTTTAAATATCAGAATTAGAATGTAAAATCGTATACGATGAGAAGTATATTATATTTATTCATGCGAAGAATTGTAGTATATATGTATGTTCACTGTCATAAACTTTAATTACTGGCCATCATCACCTACCTTCCTAGGCTACCATTTTCAGGATATTCTTGTTTGATAGGAATTAAACGTCTGGATTCAATCAAAGAGTGTATTGCAGCTGAGGGTTTTAGTTATTTTTTGAATATTGAGTTTAATTAATCACAATAATCAGGTTGGATGTTACGGAGACCAAGGAGGTGCTTGGTGTTGCGTTTTCAAAACAGATTTTGCGTTTTGACAAAACATGTATGTATATGTTTCTCAAAGACTACATTTTCATCCAAACACTATTTTAGATAAACTGTGTTCTATAAACATAATAATCAAATAATCATTTTAAAACGTTAGTGTGCTATTTTTTCCATTTGCAAGTTTTTTCCATTATATATTACATACAATTTCCTCTCTCTTAACTTACCATACCGATAATGTAATACCTGTAATTTTAAATTCAACAGTAATAGTTATAAAAATAATAATAATAATAATAAAATTTATGGAATGGATTGAATTATTAATTTGGAGATATGGATTGGTTGATATGGGTAAGGCCACCTAATCAAATATTGCAAGTGGGATAGTTGGCTCATTTGATTGTTGTTTATCTCTGCCGATATCACAAAATGGAAGTTGAGATGAGATGTGCTCATATATAAATAGGCATGTATACTTTTCATTTTAAGTACACCAAAACAATTTTTTATACAACATCCATTCTTTGGTTCATTCATTCGAAATATTCAATCAGAAAGTCTGAAACTTAGGCTGCGATCGAGAGTAAGTGGTAAGTGCGAGGAAAGCGGTCTTGTAGCGTTAACGAGATGGTTATAACCAGAGTTACGTATTCAAAATATTCGTCTTTCAAGGTATAACTCGAAACACTAATATATATTAGCCATTCTTTTGACATCCTTACGTAAGTCTAGTAGGACTATGATTTGTAAACATGATCACTTTAGTAAGGAATAAATATCACACCACCTTAAAGTGAATTGTTTTCTTAAGTTGTCATGCACATGTACGTATTCCATTAATAGCAGAGTTTTTCTCAATAACGTATAAATATAAGTGTAACATGATTAGATTATAGAGAGTGCCAAATAAGCATATAAATACACCTTTAACAAATTAATAGGAGTGGACTCACTTAAGAAACGTATGTAATAAAAGAATGGGCAGGAATTTGGAATTTAGAACTAATGGGATTTTTATAAAGTTTCTTTTAAATCCATAGCTAAGTTTTATAATACAAAGTAAATCTCTGTATCTCAAAGTTAACTTTTGTCATGAGAGTTCATCTGAAAGTATAAATAATTGGCATGAATAAACATATAGGCATCATGTACTAGTGTTGGGTTATATAACAATTTATCAAATCAAATCACAAAGCACGCAGCGGAAAATAATCTATGTAGTTAATTAATTAACCAAGAATAGAAACGTGTACCTTTGATTTGGAGAAGAATAAAGTAAGAAACTTTATGAGGATTTAAAATAAATCCCTCTACGTTTGCACACACGACACGTGAATGCACGTATGCTAGTACTTGATCACGAACCGCAACGTTTGCTTTATCTCTTGATTTGTTTTTTTTTTTTTTTTTTTTTTTTTTTTTTTTTTTTTTTTTTTTTTTTTTTTTTTTTTTTTTTTTTTTTTTTTTTTTTTTTTTTTTTTTTTTTTTTTTTTTTTTTTTTTTTTTTTTTTTTTTTTTTTTTTTTTTTTTTTTTTTTTTTTTTTTTTTTTTTTTTTTTTTTTTTTTTTTTTTTTTTTTTTTTTTTTTTTTTTTTTTTTTTTTTTTTTTTTTTTTTTTTTTTTTTTTTTTTTTTTTTTTTTTTTTTTTTTTTTTTTTTTTTTTTTTTTTTTTTTTTTTTTTTTTTTTTTTTTTTTTTTTTTTTTTTTTTTTTTTTTTTTTTTTTTTTTTTTTTTTTTTTTTTTTTTTTTTTTTTTTTTTTTTTTTTTTTTTTTTTTTTTTTTTTTTTTTTTTTTTTTTTTTTTTTTTTTTTTTTTTTTTTTTTTTTTTTTTTTTTTTTTTTTTTTTTTTTTTTTTTTTTTTTTTTTTTTTTTTTTTTTTTTTTTTTTTTTTTTTTTTTTTTTTTTTTTTTTTTTTTTTTTTTTTTTTTTTTTTTTTTTTTTTTTTTTTTTTTTTTTTTTTTTTTTTTTTTTTTTTTTTTTTTTTTTTTTTTTTTTTTTTTTTTTTTTTTTTTTTTTTTTTTTTTTTTTTTTTTTTTTTTTTTTTTTTTTTTTTTTTTTTTTTTTTTTTTTTTTTTTTTTTTTTTTTTTTTTTTTTTTTTTTTTTTTTTTTTTTTTTTTTTTTTTTTTTTTTTTTTTTTTTTTTTTTTTTTTTTTTTTTTTTTTTTTTTTTTTTTTTTTTTTTTTTTTTTTTTTTTTTTTTTTTTTTTTTTTTTTTTTTTTTTTTTTTTTTTTTTTTTTTTTTTTTTTTTTTTTTTTTTTTTTTTTTTTTTTTTTTTTTTTC